>CM076854.1:162619342-163112417 GCA_039519185.1 Astragalus membranaceus | reverse complement strand
TCTACCGATACTCTCATTCTCTTCAAAGAAACAGAGACATACGCCACTCTCTAAAGAAACTTCCACCTTGTCATTAACATCCCCTTCATCTTTTTCGTTAAAAGTAACATTGTCATGAACCTCCCTTACGAATTCCTCTATTGTTAAGTTAGGGGATGATGCCGAGCGTTTGATGAGTGTAGACATTTACACACATCAAACGCTTTATATCATCCTCCAACTTAACAACAGGTCCTTGGAGTTCCTCAAACTTTCTATTTAGAGCAAGGTAATCAAAATTGGACCGGACATTGAACCGGAAGAGGTAACGGTTCAGGGGTTCTTGGGTTCAACCGGTTGAATCGGGGGTTCAACCGGAATTAATTAAATATATTATTTAATATTTTTATTAAATATATTATTTAAATTTTATTTTTTTTATCAATAATCAAACTTTTAAATAAAATAATCAATTAAAGTTTTTAATAAAATAATATTAATTTTTTAAATAAAACGATTTTTAAAAAAATAATATTTATTTTTTTAAAATAATTAAATTAAAAAAAAACGGTTTTTCCGGCGGATTTGTGGACTTTCCGGCGGATTATCCGCCAAAAACTTCCGGCGGATAAACCATACGAATTTTTCTGGGGTTTTTCGGTTTCGGCGCCACAAAATCCGCCGGAAATTTTCGGCGGATAATCCGGCGGAAACCGTTTGCCACGAGCTGTCTACCGGCGCCAAAAATCCGTCGGAAAGTCCAAAAAATCCACTGGAAAGTCCTCATTTTCGGCGGATTTTTGGCTTTTCCGGCGGATTTTGTCCGCCGAAAAGTCCATTTTTTCTTGTAGTGGTGTCATACCCCAATTTTGTCCGGCTTAGGTCCAAACCCTAATTTTCCACACAAAAATAAATTATGCATTGCATTTTGGGTCCTAGAAACCGCTCCAAAGTTTTTGAAATCATTTTTAGGGTTAGAATGCACTTTTTGGGGAAATTAGGGTTTTAGGGTCAAAAAGGGCATTTTGGTCATTTCTCACAAAAGGACTTGTAAAAATAATTTTGCATGAAAATATTTTTCAATAAACCTCATGCATGCAAGATAAAATAGGACAAACACATGTGTTATGAAAATATTTTTATGCATATAATATATTCTTGATGAATAAGGAAGTTATCCATGTTTTTAGGAAGGCACTCAATCGATTACATCATATCCTTCCTCCAAGCAAATAATCGATTATTCCACTCCTTTCAGTCAGGAGCATAATCGATTATCCACTCCCTTCCTTACAGGTCAATAATCGATTACCTCCTTGTGTAATTGAAGCACATAATCGATTATTTCACCTAATTTGGAAAGTGCCTAATCGATTTACTCAGGCTCCTAATCGATTATCTACTCTGAAACAATTCAGGAGCATAATCGATTATCCCATGCTTTCAACTAAGCAGCATAATCGATTACAAGTATTTTTGGAAAGTTTCTATGATTTTGGAAAGCCACTAATCGATTACACACTTCATTTCTTCAAGCCTATAATCGATTATCCTCCTGAAAAGTGTTCAGGAGCATAATCGATTATCCTCTTTTATAACTAAACATCATAATCGATTATCAACATTTTTGGAAAGTACCTAATCGATTAATACAGGCTCCTAATCGATTATCTATCTGAAAACCATTGAGCCCATAATCGATTATCCATCTCAAGTGTTTTTCAACATAATCGATTAACCTATTTCCAAAAATAGATCAACTTGGTTTTTCCTATAAATAGGCGCACCAAATCTCATTTCCGGGGACAGATTTCACGAGATCAGAGGAGAATTTCCCAAATCTCATTTCAGAGGACACACATTTTTCACGAGATCAGAGAAGCCAATTTTCGCAGATCCCATCTTTTCAGAAAAACTCTTCTATATTTTATTTGTGCTCTCTTCGTTCCGTTGGTCCGTCAGAGATGATCTGTCGCTAAGAGTTAGTTGGGGTTGCATTCTTCAAGTTGTAAGATCCGCCTTCATTAGAGGTATTTCTGTCTTTACATTTGTCATTATTTAATTATTGTGATCCGTGCCAAAACTGCTCTATATGATTCAACCCTTTTAGTTTATATGTTGTTTAAGTTGATGATTGGCAATGTGATTCACACTTGTGCACTTGTGCACTTGTGCACTTAATCTTAAGTGTGAGGATTGACCAAAGTGATTCAACATTCTTTGATACTTTGGTCGCTAAATAATTTGCTTGCCTATGCTGGCCAATGATCACGATTGAGGCAACTCTTTTGCTTGGGCTTACAGTGTCATCGTCTACTCTCATATAGAATATCATCAATACTTAGATAGGTCCATTCCTTACATTGCATCTTCCACTAGATGTGCATTTAGATTCCCTTGCGTTTTGTAGAAATATTTGAGTATGGTTCTCGCCTAGCATCTTCCACTAGATGTGCATTTAGGTTCAATCTCGCTTACTCTTGTATTTTGCTTAATGCCCAATTCAAGTTCCTTCCTTGCCTATCTATGTGTTGTGATCTAATATGTGTAGTTTAGGCTTGATTCTTGTTTGCGAATTCAAATATTGTTGCTTAATGATTTGATTCCATTGATTGTGTTATGCTTGAATCCACCAATTCTTTCTTGCATTCATTGTTTTCATTTCTAAACGACCTGGCACAAAAACGGTTACTAGTGGCAATCCATCACAACCTTTGTTGGTTTGATTGTCATGAAAGCCTCAATTTCAAAAGAATTTTCGTAAGCATAAAGCAAGCTACTAGTGATAATCCCTCACAACCTTTGTTGGTTTGATTATCATGAACGCGTCCAATTTCAAAAAGCATTTTTCTAAGTATCAAAGAATCAAAAACAAGTTATTAGCGGTGGTCCATCATAACCATTGTTAGTTTGATCATCATGAAAGCTTTCATTTTCAAAAGACGTTTCAAAAAGATTTTCATTTTTAAGGCTCGTTAGAACTACGTCGCTTTGATTCCCATTTGGGATACGTAGGAGCGAGTCACATTCTCGTCAAGCGCAACCATAAAAATTAGCATTTGCATAACAAAAAAGAGTTATTTTCATAACAAGAAAGAATCACTTTTGCAAACCAAGTTCATTTTTAGAACAAAAACCTTTTCCTTTCTAAAATCATTTTCAACCCATCGTCGCTAGTGGTTAATCAGAACCTTTGTTCGTCTAGCCATTGGTGGCGATGTCTTTTTCCCAAAAGAACAACAAGCGATGATCACCCATAACCTTTGTTAGTTTGATCATTCGTGCCAAGCAATCTCTTTCGAAAACCCCTTTCAAAAGAGCAAATAAAAATGAGTCGCTACTAATAGACAATCAGAACCTTCGTTCGTCTGAGTGGCGGTAGTGACTCTCATTTTCAAGAGTACTTAGCGGTGATTACCCATAACTTTGGTTAGTTTAATCATTCGTTAATGCTCGTCCTATTTCAAAAACTCACTAAAAAAGATAAAAAACAAAACTTTTCAAAAAGACAAATAAGAACTACGTAGCTTTGAGTTCTCCATCGCACCGGGAGATACGTAGGAGCGGGCCTTGTCCCGTCAAGCGTTTTTTTCTAAAAACCCATTTTCCCCCCTTTTTTTCAAAATAAATAAAGATTTTCATTAAGAATTTTTCGATAAGAAGTAGAGAGGCAAAATTAAGTATTTTCAAGTCAACACACTAAAACCACACATTTAATTAAAGGTTCCCTCTCAGTAGAGAGGACGTGTGGGGTGCTAACACCTTCCCTGCGCGTAACCGACCCCCGAACCCTATTCTCTAGTTTCGCAAGACCAATCGCTTTCCAAAAAGGTTTTCCTAATATTTTCCTTAATAAATATTGGTGGCGGCTTCATTGTCTTAGGAAAAGTTGTGAACGAGGAAGGTTCTCCCTCGGGGACTTTTTCGGGCGCAACAAGTGGTCATGTCAAAGTGTTGGTCCATTGATTTCCTGAATTCATTCATCAAGACAGCATTATTTCCTGTATATAGCAAGTCATCAACGTACAAACTAACAATAAGAATATCAGACTTATTCTTAATTTTAGTGAATAATGTGTGCTCATGAGGGCACTTTCTAAACCCTTCCTCATCAAAGTAGGATTCAATCTTGCTATACCAAGCCCTTGGGGCTTGTTTTAGCCCATACAAGGCTCTCTTCAGTCGATACACATGATTCTCTTTGCCCTTCTGTACATAACCTTCTGGCTGATCAACATACACTACTTCTTCAAGTTCACCATGGAGAAAAGCACTTTTGACATCAAGTTGATGAACGCTCCACCTTTCACTATCAGCCAAGGCTAATATGCACCTAATAGTGTCCCACCTAGCCACAGGTGCAAACACTTCTGAGTAATCAATCCCATATTGTTGAGCATATCCCTTAGCAACCAACCTAGCTTTATGCTTTTCTATCTCACCAACTTCATTGTACTTGGTTTTGAATATCCATTTTACACCAATCTTCTTTCCACCTTGGGGTAACTCAACAAGTTCCCATGTGCCATTCTTCTCTATGCTTGCAATCTCACTGTTCATAGCTTTCCTCCACTTGTCATACCTCACAGCTTCATCATAAGTGATAGGATCAACAGAGTTCTCAAATACTGCAAGACTTAGGACATTCTCTCCTTCTTGCAGGCTTCCATCATCCTCTGAAACAGTAGTAAGATCAAAGTCATCAAGATAGGCAGGTGTCATTCTCACTCTCCCTGCTCTAGTGGTCTTATTAGCACCAGCACCAACCTCATTAACATTTTCAGGTTCTGTGGTATCATCATTGATCACAAAGGCATTCACAGCTTCAACAACTTCTTCAGTATGTATTGCTTCATTGGAATTCTCATCATGATCTTCTTTATCAGTGTCATCAATCACACAGTTTTCTCCACCAGTCTCCTTATCTCTCCATTCCCAGTTGCTATTTTCATCAAAGACAACATCTTTGCTCACCATGATCTTCTTGGTGATAGGGTTGTAGAGTCTATAGGCTTTAGACTCATCACTTATTCCCAGGAAGATACATTTGAGGCTTTTGTCATCCAATTTTTTTCTTTGTGCATCAGGCACATGCAGGTGAGCAACACAACCAAACACCCTTAAGTGCCTAACAGACGGTTTTATACCAGACCATGCTTCCTCAGGCACAACATTTTCAAGTGACACTGTGGGGCTCCTATTTAGTACATAGAAGGACCATCTCACTGCCTCAGGCCAAAATTGTTTTGGGAGCTTTGCCTCTTTAATTAGGCTCCTTACCATGTTCATCACGATTCTATTTTTCCTCTCAGCCACCCCATTTTGCTGAGGGGTGTAAGCAGTTGTGAGCTACCTCCTTATACCATTCTCTTCACAATAACTTGAGAATTCATGAGAATTAAACTCCCCACCCCTGTCTGTTCTTTGGCAGCTAATTTCACACAATGATTCTTTCTCTATCATGATTCTAAATTTCTTAAAAGTATTAAATGCAGTAGATTTTTCATGTAAGAAATACACCCATCCCTTTCTAGTAAAATCATCAATGAAGGTAATCAAATATCTTTTTCCACTGTTTGATTCAGGAGATATTGGCCCACAAATGTCTGAATGAATGAGCTCCAGCTTCCTTGAGGCTCTCCACTTGCTCTTCTTTGCCATATTATCTCTGTGTTGCCCTCCTACCAAACATTCAGGACAACTAGTTTCTGGTTCTTTCAATTCTGGTAATCCTGTCACCATGTGCTTCTGATGAAGTAGTGTCAACCTACTGTGACTCAGGTTAGCATACCTCCAATGCCACAAGATAAAGTCATCTTTATTAACAACCTGCATGCATTCTGTCACTGTGGCAGATTCCATAATGGTAAACACTTTATTGCTTGCCATTTTTGAAGATATTAACAGTCCCTTCTCTTTGTGATAAACTTGGCAAAGATCCTCTTCAAACACCACCTTCAGCCTCTTCTGTTGAAGCTGACCAATGCTCAACAAATTATTCCTCAACTCAAGAATGTAGTACACACCAGTAATGGTCAAAATGCGCCCTTCAATTTTCAGCTTTACACTTCCTTTTCCCATAACAGATAGTTTCATATTATTGCCAAGTTTGATTGTTTCTCTGAAGCTTTCATCCAAGTCAAAGAACCATCCTTTGACACCACTCATGTGGTTGCTGCAGCCAGAATCAAGAAACCCCCTCTTGCTTCTTGGTTCTTGAACCTCATCAGTCAATGCCATAAGAAGTACCTCCTCCTCTTCATCAAAACCAGCATAATTTTCTTCTTTGTCATCAAGATTTGGACACTCATTACGATAGTGGCCCATCTTATAACATCTATAGCACTCAATATGTTCCTTTGACATTTGCCTGCCTCTGCCTCTGCCACCTGAGGATCTTCCTCTTCCTCTACCTCCAATTTTCCCAGAGTCAGTAACCTTCTGAGCCTGTTCATCCTCCTTTTGATTCTTCATACGCCCTTCTTCAACAAGGATACTACTTTGCAGATCATCAATTGAAAGTTTTTCAATGTCATTTGCTTGAACAATTGTACACATAACATATATAGTTGAATTTAGGGTTCATTGATCTCATGATCTTTTCAACTACAACAGTTTCAGGAATCTTTTCACCATGAGCCTTCATTTTGTTAGCAATTGCAAGTGTTCTTGAGAAGTAATCATTGACTGATTCTTCTTCCTTCATGCGCAAAGCATCAAACTCAGATCTCAAGACTTGCAATTGAGCTTTCTTTACCTTCGAGGATCCTTTGAATTTCTGTCTCAATGATTCCCAAATGTCCTTGGCCGTGTCAATCTTCAAGATTGTCTCCAAAACGTTACAATCTAAGCCTTGAAACAGGTAGCTTTTAGCCTTTATATCCTTCAACTTGGCTTCACTCGCCGTCTTCCTCTGCTCCACGGTTGCGTCTGCTGTCAACACCGGAATTCCTCGCTCCACGATCTCCCAATATTCTTTTAATCGGAGAAGATTCTCCATCAACATAGCCCAATGGTCGTAGTTACCGTTTTCTTTCTCTGCCATTATCGCCGTCGTCAAGCTCGCCGTGAACTGGGTTTCTTGATTCACGGAGCAACAGGCCCGTTAAGAGCTTTGATACCAATTGTAACTAACAGAGAACGGAATTTGGGAACAATTGACTTTCATTGATTGAGAGAGAGTATTTATTACAATGGGTTTGACTCATAACCGAAGAAGAAATTGGGCCACTTACTACAAGCCCATGGACTAAGCCGAATACACACAACACAAAGGACTAGGCCCAATTTCTACTTACACGCTCGTGCTTAAGATCAAATTTCGCACTGGCCAATACCGAGTTTGTCCACTATGGGAATCGAACCCCGGGAGCACCGGGTCGACCCCCGTGTCCCAGGGTTGAACCATTGCTGTACTACTTTAGTTTTGTTGGATATGATACTTTGTAAGTAAAATAATATTTAAATTTATTTTAAAATATTTAAGTATAAAAAGCAGCCTACTCTACAAAATTCAATGAGTATTATAGAGTTCTCCTTAATTTAAATAAATAAAAGTTCTAATTTTTCATTTAAAAAATCAAGGCTAGAGATTTTTGTACTCACTGAACACCCCCAAACTCTGTGAAAAGACCAAATTGCCATTAATGAAAAACGCGCGTTCTTTTTTTTTCTTTTCTGGGTTTACGAAGGTTCAGAAGTTTGGTTCCATACCCGTCCGGAACCAAAGTACCGAGTCTTATGTATTTACAGACACCCCCTACTTCTGAATTTTTAAAGGTCCTACTGGTCAATACCGAGTTTGTCCACTACGGGAATCGAACCCCGGGAGAACCGGGTCGACCCCCGTGTCCCGGGTGAACCATTGCTGTACTACTTTAGTTTTGTTGGATATGATACTTTGTAAGTAAAATTAGTACAATATTTAAATTTATTTTAAAATATTTAAGTATAAAACATAGCCTACTCTACAAAATTCAATGAGTATTATAGAGTTCTCCTTAATTTAAATAAATAAAGTTCTAATTTTTCTTTTAAAAAATCAAGGCCGGAGATTTTTGTACTCACCGGATATCCCCAAACTCTAATGAAAAACGCGCGTTTTTTTTTTTGGGTTTACGAAGGTTCGGAAGTTTGGTTCCGTACCCGTCCGGAACTTACAGACACCCCCTACTTATGAATTTTTAAAGGTCTGGAAGTTTGGAACCGTACCGATTCGACTTCCGTACGTGGTTGTGTCTATTACTCGCTCCGTCCCATATTATATGACTTTCTAGCCAACCCATAATACATGACGTTTTCGAATACCAATAAAGCTTTAATTATGTTTTCCCTATTGTACCCTCAAATTTGAATGCATATTTTTTTAATTCATTTTTAATTCAATGAATAAAGGGTATATCGAGAACAATGAAAATACCTTTTACAAATTCTAGACTAATAATTACATTTCTTAGTTCTGTACCACAATCTTAAACGACATATAATACGTGACGGAAGGAGTAAACCCACGAATCTAATTATTAGTCTAGAACCTATCACCATTATATTAAATGCATAGAGCTTCAAATAACTAAATATAATATTATATCATATACCACCTCTGAATCCATCATCATTACGGTAACAATTGATATTCCACACACAAACACCATCTCTGAATCCACATTTGTTGTTTGGAATTCATTCGGTACGTTATTTTACTACCGAACCGGTTCGGTACTATAGTACCATACTAAGTCAAAATGCAGTGTGTGGGTGTTTGGGAGGCATTTCACATGAGAGTATTCTTGAAAGGCGTTTGCTTTTCCTACACCCCCTCCTACTCGAAACACACCCCATAAGGGTGTGAAATGACCAAAAGGCCAGGCCAAACCTCTTTTTTTCACGAATTTTCACCTGTTCGAACACGGGCCTTCGAACAGGTTCGCACGAGGCCATTCGCGTGTGTTAAATATGGGGACACACTGTTGCGCCCGAAAAAGTCCCCGAGGGAGAGCCTTCCTCGTTCACAACTTTTCCTAAGACAATGAAGCCGCCACCAATATTTATTAAGGAAAATATTAGGAAAACCTTTTTGGAAAGCGATTGGCCTTTGAAAACTGAGAGTTTTGGGTTCGGGGGTCGGTTACGCGCAGGGAAGGTGTTAGCACCCCACACGTCCTCTCTACTGAGAGGGAACCTTTAATTAAATGTGTGGTATTTAGTGTATTGACTTGAAAATACTTAATTTTGCCTCTCTACTTTTCATTGAAAAAAACTCTTTATGAAAATCTTTATTTATTATGAAAAAAGGGGGAAAAATGGTTTTTAGAAAGAAGTGCTTGACGAGACATGGCCCGCTCCTACGTATCTCCTGGTGCGATGGAGAATTCAAAGCTACGTAGTTCTTCTGTGTAGAAAATGTTTGTGGGTTGGTGTTTTTTAATGTAGGGGTTTTAGGACTGTGTGATCTGTGTTGGAGGACCACTGGGGGTCTGAAGGAGCACTGGGGCTCTGAAGGGCCACTGAGGGCTGAAGGAGCGCTGGGGCTCTGAGGGACCACAGTTCACTTATCTTAAAACGATGATTAACCCGACCGTACGACCGACTTAATCCCCTACTTTGAAAATAAGATTTTTGCTTTTGAAATGAAGGAGATCTATTTGTATATTCTTTAATTTTAGAAATTGTTTATTTTTGCGCTTGACAGGGGCGTGGCCCTGCTTCTACGTATCTCCGGGTGGAGAATCAAAGGCGACGTAGTTCTAGGTTCTTTTGAAAATGATTGTTGAAAACTTATTGTGAAAATGATTTTTATTTGTTATGCTTGACGGGATGTGACCCGCTCCTACGTATCTCCCGGTGCGATGGAGAATTCAAAGCTACGTAGTTCTTTTGAAAAGTTTTTGTTTTTTAATCTTTTTTTGGTGAGTTTTTGAAATAGGACGAGAATTAGTGAATGATTAAACTAGCAGAGGCTATGATGAATCACTACTAAATACTCGAAAAATGAGAATTGTACCGCTAGTCGAACGAACAAAGATTCTGATGGACTATTGATAACAACTCGTTTTTTATTATCTTTTTTGAAAGTGATTTTTGAAAGAGATTGATTTGTACGACGATCAAACTAACAAAGGTTATGATGGATCATCGTTTATTATCCTTATGGGAAAAGGACATTGCCACTAATAGCTAAACGAGCAAAGGCTCTGATTAGCTACTAGCAACAATGGGTTTGAAAATGATTCCTTTTGTTTGTTTTGTGAAAATGATTTGTTTACGGTTGAAAAGGGATTTTTATTTGTTGCGCTTGACGAGAGCGTGACTCGCTCCTACGTATCCCAAATGGGAATCAAAGCGACGTAGTTCTAATGAAAAATGTTTTTTTTTGAAAGGGTTTGAAAGGGGGAGGTTGAATCATCTGAGACCATCTTCACCACTTAGAAAATGATGCACTAGGCATAAGTGGGAATCATGTGGTTCATCATCAACAATGACACTATAGATAAATTAAATCACATAGGGCAATTTTGGCATGGATCACAATGATTAAATATTAACAAATAGAAAGACAGAAATACCTCTGATGAAGGCAGATACTACGACTTGAAGAACGCAATTCCAACTAACTCTTGCAGAAGATCAGCTCAGACGGACCAACGGCACGAATAGAGCGAAAAAATAAAGCGTAGAAGAGTTTTTCTAAAATGTGAGAAATTTCGAGAAAAATGGGTTTTTTCTTTGATCTCGTGAAAATGTGTGTGAAAATGTCTCCCCCCAAAATGTGACTTGAGGCTGCCTATTTATAGGCTTAGGAACGCGTAGATCTGAAAAAACATTTTAATGAAATGAAAAGAATCGATTATGTATGATGTGTAATAATGTGATAATCGATTCTTATCATCTTGGAAGCCTCAAGAGTCGATTCTTTGGATAGTTGAAATAGTGAGGAATCGATTCTTTATTCTTTGGAAAACATGGGAATCGATTCTTTGTTCTTTGAAAACAAGTAGGAATCGATTTTCAGGACCTTTTGTATAGGTGAAAATCGATTCTTAGCTTAGTTAAAACAAGGAGGAATCGATTCTTGCCTTTTAGGGAAAATGTAACAATCGATTCTCAGGACATCCTTTATAGGTGAAAATCGATTCTTCACTTAGTTAAAACAATGAGGAATCGATTCATGGCCTATGGGATGGCTTGACAATCGATTTCAAGGTCTTTTGAAATAGAAGGAAATCGATTCTTATCTTTGGCTTATGTATATGCACAAATCGATTTCATGCGTTAACATAGGATTTAGGAAATCGATTCTTGGCCTATAGGTGAGCTTAAAAATCGATTTCATGGCCTTTAGAAAATAATATAAATCGATTCTTGGTCTTTGGTTCATGCAAAAATTATTTTTTATAGACCCTTTTGTGAGAAATGACCAACATGCCCTTTTTGACCCTAAAAACCCTAATTTCCCCAAAAAGTGCATTCTAACCCTAAAAATGATTTCAAAAACTTTGGAGCGGTCTCTAGGACCTAAAATGCAATGCATAATTTATTTTTGTGTGGAAAATTAGGGTTTGGACCTAAGCCGGACAAAATTGGGGTATGACAGCTGCCCCTCTTTATTTGGATTTTACCAAGAAATATGAATTGCGCGAGACATATTTTGAAGGTAAAATAGAAATAAAGAATTCAGAAATTATACCAATTTTGTCCATTTGGAGAAATCCGATTTTTTTTTTTTTTTGGAAAGATAGACACTTTCGTGTTGATGCGAAAATAGTAAATGAACACTGACGTGCAGACTGAAAGGTAAAATGGGCACTTGGCGTGCAAACAGAAAAGTAGAATGGGCACTTGGCGTGCAGACAGAAAAGTAAAATGGGCACTTGGCGTGCACACAGAAAAGTAGAATGAGCACTTGGCCTGCAGACAGAAAAGTAAAATGGGCACTTGGCGTGCAGACAGAAAAGTAAAATGGGCACTTGGCGTGCACACAGAAAAGTAGAATGGGCACTTGGCGTGCAGACAGAAAAGTAAAATGGGCACTTGGCGTGCAGACAGAAAAGGTAAAATGGGCACTTGGCGTGCAGACAGAAAAAGTAAAATGGGCACTTGGCGTGCAGAAAGCGGTAAATGGGCACTTGGCGTGCAGAAAAGCGGTAAAATGGGCACTTGGCGTGCAGAAGCAGGAAATGAAGCGGTAAAGAACGCGGTAAAGAAAGCAGTAAAGAAGGAGCACTGAGGGCTCAAGATGAGTGCGGAGGGCTCAGGATGAGCACAGAGGGTTCAGGAGGAGCACAGAGGGCTCAGGATGAGCACAGAGGGCTCAGGATGAGCGCAGAGGGCTCAGGAGGAGCACAGAGGGCTCAGGATGAGCGCAGAGGGCTCAGGAGGAGCACAGAGGGCTCAGGATGAGCACAGAGGGCTCAGGATGAGCGCAGAGGGCTCAAGAGGAGCACAGAGGGCTCAAAAGGAGCACAGAGGGCTCAGGATGAGCACAGAGGGCTCAGGAGGAGCACAGAGGGCTCAGGATGAGCACAGAGGGCTCAGGATGAGCACAGAGGGCTCAGGGGGAGCACAGAGGGCTCGGGATGAGCACAGAGGGCTCAGGGGGAGCACAGAAGGCTCAGGAGGAGCACAGAGGGCTCAAGAGGAGCACAGAGGGCTCAGGATGAGCGCAGAGGGCTCAGGAGGAGCACAGATGGCTCAGGAGGAGCGCAGAGGGCTCAGGGGGAGCACAGAGGGCTCAGGATGAGCCCAGAGGGCTCAGGATGAGCGCAGAGGGCTCAGGGGGAGCACAGAGGGCTCAGGAGGAGCACAGAGGGCTCAGGAGGAGCGCAGAGGGCTCAGGAGGAGCGCAGAGGGCTCAGGGGGAGCACAGAGGGCTCATGGGGAGCACAGAGGGATCAGGAGGAGCGCAGAGGGCTCAGGAGGAGCGCAGAGGGCTCAGGAGGAGCGCAGAGGGCTCAGGGGGAGCACAGAGGGCTCATGGGGAGCACAGAGGGATCAGGAGGAGCGCAGAGGGCTCAGGATGAGCGCAGAGGGCTCAGGGGGAGCGCAGAGGGCTCAGGATGAGCACAGAGGGCTCAGGATGAGCGCAGAGGGCTCAGGAAGAGCACAGAGGGCTCAGGATGAGCGCAGAGGGCTCAGGGGGAGCACAGAGGGCTCAGGATGAGCACAGAGGGCTCACAAATTCTGTTGATTGGTTGATTTGAAATGACCGAGGCAAAATGAAGATAAGGAATTCAGAAATTATACCGATTTTGTCCACTTGGGGAAACCCGAATTTTCCTTTTTTTCTTTTTCTATATTTTTGAATAGATGGGCTTGAGAACAAACGGGGAACGGTTAACACCTGGCGCATTAACCGAGAGAGAAAATGACGGACCACTCGGGATCTGGAGGAGCACTAAGGCTCTGAAGGACCGCTCAGGGTCTGAAGGAGCACTAAGGCTCTGAAGGACCACTCAGGGTCTGAAGGAGCACTAAGGCTCTGAAGGACCACTCAGGGTCTGAAGGAGCACTAAGGCTCTGAAGGTCTAATTCGCAGTCGATGCTTTGCGCATTGATTGGAGTTAAACTGAAGGACCGACGAGGTCTGAAGGGCATGCCTAAGCCTGACGGACCAATGGGTCTGATGGAGCGCAAACTAGCAACGGTACTAGTAAAACGGTCTGCTTGGGGGTGGCCTTTTCCGAGCGGCCATGATGGGTCAAGATCAGATCCGGAACTGATATGTTGACCATGAAGGACGTCCGCTGTGTCTTAGGCTAACACAACTAGTCTGAAGGACCACTTGGGGTCTGAAGGACTTACCCGCAGCTCGAATACGAGGTGAAGTCTGCTTTTGAAGGGACACTTGGGTCCTGAAGGGATTCACGAATCCTGTTGATTGATTGATTGAAATGTTCAATGCTGCCGCACTGAATTGATGTACCTGCATACGTCAGTTGATGCAAGGAATGGTGCATGGAGTATGAGTGCATGTTATGCAAGGGCATGTTATGCATGTGCATGCAATGCTATGATTTTGGTGTGATGATGAATGTGGTGGAACATTCTTGAGGTTTTCCTTTTGATTTGTTTTTTTCTTGATCAGCTTTCTTTTCTGATCCTCTGTTTTTTTTTTTTGATCTTTTTGCTATGTGAGGATGCAAATGCAATACTTTGATGCCTGATATGAAATGGTTGATTGGGAGACATAGGCATATGGGATGAATGCATGAAATACGAACGCAAATGAAATGTTTGGATGCTAATGTTATGATGCATAGTGTAATGATATGAAATGGCTGATTGGGAAACATAGGCATTTTGGATGCGATGAATGCATGAAATGCGAATGTGAATATGATGTGAATGACATGCTTGGATGCAAATGTTATGACACGGGATGACGTGTTTTTGCTTTTATGATGCAATGCTTTGATGCTTGATGGAATGAGATGGAAGATTTTTTGCTTTTATCCGTTGCTTCTTTTTTGTTGCCTTTCATGAAATGATGATGTTGGCACGATGCAAACTATGATAAACAAAATGGAACGCCTAAATGCATGAGGCGAAAAATAGGATATGAATGATTAAACATTTTTGTGATGATGAGATGCAAGACTTTGAATGCAAGGAATTGAGATGATTATTGACCATTTTGTCGAGAAAAAATGGAATTTGGTTCAAACTCCGGTGTTCTCAAGATTTTATTTACAAACAAGCTCACTTGTTTTCTCTTCCTTCCAATGACGACTGAATCTTAAATATCGCATGACTAACTTGTGTTCTCTCTCTTTGAAGCATTATCTAGTAAGCATGCATAGGGGTGCAAATGTGAATGAGTGAGTCCGTTAACTTGGGATTGGTTTAGGGCATGGACATGATTATTGCCGACACTCATGAGGGACCAAGGGATGCAAGACTGCCCCGATTCGGGCTTTTGATGAGTGAATAAGCTTGTCTCTGCCTGGTGGTGATAATGACTAGGGGTGTAGAAGATGATGAATTGGGAACGCTTCGGCTCTTGGGATGAAAGCTGGAATGAAAGGGGTTTTGCTTCAACCCACAGAATTTGATGTTGCCCCAGTCATAACAAAGACAAAGCTTCCCCAATCAGAATGACAAGGTCTTGTTTAGGATAGTGAGTTGAGAAATTGCCCCGGTGAGGTTTCTTATGGGAATGAATGAGGTGAAGGAATGGGAATGCACTTGCCCCACTTTGGAATGACATTGACAACTGGAGTGACATGGGATGGGCATTGAACAGGCTTTCCCAAGATTAGAGTGTGTGGGTGGTGAGGAGAATGCCCCAACTTTTGGGTCTGAGTGGTATTCTCAGTGCAAATCTTTGGTTCTCTACTGATGTCTTGACTTTTGGTGCGAAAGAATCCTTACCTGGTGATCACTAAACCTTGTTTTAATGCATCTTGAATGTGTTTTGGAGTGCAAGTCCCTCCTTTTTTATTTTGTTAGCTTTCTTTTTTCTGACTGTTTGTTTTTGTTTCCTCAGTTCTCTTTTTCCTGAGGGTTCATTCTTTCTTGATCAGCTTTCTTTTTTCTGATCGTTTGTTTTTCTTTTGAGCAAACACATTGTACATAGATAAGCTTGTTCGTCCTAAGATTAGAATTTGAGAGAACAAAAGCAACCGGTCATTGATCGGAATGGACTTTTCGGGATTGTGGTGTTTTGTGGAGGAAAGAGGGTTAGGCTTAATGAAGTGTTTGAGGCTAATGGGAGGATGAGTTTTGTTCGGCGTTGATTGACGGCTAATGGTTTATGAGGAAGATGGTTATTGGGCTTGTTTGGGCTCTGTTAAAGCAAATTCGTGTCTCATGGTAGAATGACTAAGGGGTTTGATGTTGAGGCCAAAGGAAGTGTTTGAAGGTTTATGGAACCAGGTGTTGGAATGATGAAGTGTTTGAAGGTTTATTTAGACAAGGATCTCTTGTACTTTGTGGTAACATGTACCAGCTCACCATTTTCTTTTGTTTTGGGATTTTCATTTTTGTATCCCCTTTTTTTGATTTTCTTTTTTTTTTTTTTTTACTCGGGTGAGCTGATAAAAAGTGATGCACTGTTTTTTTATTTGGGGTGATCCTTGTCTAGGGTGATTTTTGGATTTTGGTTTTTCTTGGCTCAAGGTGGGTAGGAAAGGGACTTTCTGGGATTTTGGGGTTTTTGAGGAGATGGCCAAACTTCATTTCAAATCCCGATTGCTTATTTCTATAAGACTTAACTTTAGAACAATAGTTTATCTATCTTTATGTGTTTACTCTTTTTCCTTTTTGTGCCCTAATTTTGCCTGGACCGCTCTTTGCAAGTTTTCAGTCCACCGGGCGCTCCTTTTTGCCTAGGCCGCCCTTTGCGGGTTTTCAACCTAGCGAGCTTGTTTTCTTGTTTATTATATTATTATTATTTTTTTTTTAGAGACTTGCACTGAAGGAGTATGATATTAATCAAGGGGATTTAATGATCACAGACTTGCCTCAGCATGGAGGACTTGAACCAAAAGTCAAATACGCACTGATGGGGAGAATATGCACTTTATGGGTGGACGGGGCGGGACTAGACTTGGACGGGAAACCGTGGTAAGGGAGAAAAACCAACAAACTCAAACAAGAGAATGTACTCATAGCATGCACGCTCATTAGAAGAGTGCTTCACAGAGAGTTAACATCAGTTAAAAATTTGTTTTTTCTTTGACACACTATTTCAGTCTTTTGTCATAGAATGGATGGGATGCAGTGCTTTTGAAAGAAATGCAAATGAGCTATTGATTTGAAAAACTGAGTGCCTTGGAACATCTTGATAAACTTTTTCAAAAAGGATGATTGTTTCGCAAGAACGTCTCGCTTCTCATCACAACTCTTATTTTATGCAATGAATGAATGAACAAATTATGATATGCAAGTATGATGCAAATGCGTGGAGAATGACCACTCGAAGAGTGTGGCTTATTCTAAATAATTTTGTTATTTTTAATGCAAGACAAAATATGGAATGCCAATGCGAATGATGCAAGAATGATGCCCCTTTTTTTCAAAATGATTTTTGATTTTGATTTTTCATTTTTTATGCAATGAAATGCATGATACTCACAATGATTTTCCTTTTTTGTTTTTTAGTTTTGGAACATGATTTTGAAAATTATTTGGAGATGCAAATGATTTATTGGAAAAAAGGTTTTAAAAAAATGTGCTTGACGGGGTATGACCCGATCCTACGTATCCCCATTGTAATGAGGAATCAAAGCTTACGTAGTTCTACTGTGTCTTTTTTGAAATAATGCTTATGCATGAAAGTCTCATCTTGGATGAACTTGACGGGGATTTTTTGCATGATTATAAATGAAATGCTTATGCTATGCAGATGATAATTGTTTTTTATTTTATCTTTATGTAATGAAAGGGAATGCAAGATGAATGGTTTTTTTCAAAATTGGAATTTTATGCAATGCCAACGATGCAATGATGCAGTGATGCAATGATGCGATGATGCAAGGATGCTTTTTTTTTTGTGTTTTTGTAGAAAGAGGATATTTACAGGTGGTGATTTGAAAATTTTCACACTATATGCCACCTCATATAGGCGTTTATGAAAGAGGAGGAAAAACATATTCTATTTTTGATTTTGTTGTTTTTTCAAAAAAACGTTGGCGGAAAAGAACTAAACTAGATGTAATAATGCAACACACAATTTTGGAAAAGCCCTTGTGACCTAAAAAGAGGTGAGACCTACGATCTAGGGCAATTTAAAGGGTAATCCTCCCATGTAGCTCTATTCACTCCCTCACAAGGCCACCAAAGCTACAGTCCCTTTCACAAAACTCCCCACAAATGCAGCAAACTACTAGATGTGAGGCATCATGAAAGAGCACAACTCTGGTTGAAACTTTCGCAAGTAGCCAAACGGACAAAGGTCCTGATGGGCTCTCACTACTCGAATCCACTCTCCTAAGTTTTTTTTTTTTTGCAGACCTGGGTTATGGTCCCACTCAAAACACATAGTCACAGGGTATAAGTGTAGTGTGTGTGAAGGGCATTTTCCCTAGCACTACCTCCATCTGCAAATGAAAATCCAGACAGTCCAGACAATAGCATGTCGTCTACCCTAGGGTTCAATATCATTCGAATACAACTAGCCTAGGGTACCAACAGCAAACACATTACTTACTTCAGAAATGGAGCTGGGAAGAAGGGGCATGATAGAATTGGGGAGAAATGCATGAGCTTACCTTGAAGAAAGGAGCAAAGAAAGAAGGGAGCATGGGGGTTGGAAGAATGCATGAGCATAAACATGTAAAAAGAAAAGAATTAAAAGAAGAGATAGGGAACAACAAAGAAGACAAATGCATATGCCTACAATCAATGATAAGAAAGAAAGGCAAACAAGGTTTTAATCAAATCAACAATACATTAAACCACACATTTAAATTAGTTAGGCTTGACCCTCGTCTTTTAAAAAGTGTCCCCAGTGGAGTCGCCAGCTGTTGCGCCCGAAAAAGTCCCCGAGGGAGAGCCTTCCTCGTTCACAACTTTTCCTAAGACAATGAAGCCGCCACCAATATTTATTAAGGAAAATATTAGGAAAACCTTTTTGGAAAGCGATTGGCCTTTGAAAACTGAGAGTTTTGGGTTCGGGGGTCGGTTACGCGCAGGGAAGGTGTTAGCACCCCACACGTCCTCTCTACTGAGAGGGAACATTTAATTAAATGTGTGGTATTTAGTGTATTGACTTGAAAATACTTAATTTTGCCTCTCTACTTTTCATTGAAAAAAACTCTTTATGAAAATCTTTATTTATTATGAAAAAAGGGGGAAAAATGGTTTTTAGAAAGAAGTGCTTGACGAGACATGGCCCGCTCCTACGTATCTCCTGGTGCGATGGAGAATTCAAAGCTACGTAGTTCTTCTGTGTAGAAAATGTTTGTGGGTTGGTGTTTTTTAATGTAGGGGTTTTAGGACTGTGTGATCTGTGTTGGAGGACCACTGGGGGTCTGAAGGAGCACTGGGGCTCTGAAGGGCCACTGAGGGCTGAAGGAGCGTTGGGGCTCTGAGGGACCACAGTTCACTTATCTTAAAACGATGATTAACCCGACCGTACGACCGACTTAATCCCCTACTTTGAAAATAAGATTTTTGCTTTTGAAATGAAGGAGATCTATTTGTATATTCTTTAATTTTAGAAATTGTTTATTTTTGCGCTTGACAGGGGCGTGGCCCTGCTTCTACGTATCTCCGGGTGGAGAATCAAAGGCGACGTAGTTCTAGGTTCTTTTGAAAATGACTGTTGAAAACTTATTGTGAAAATGATTTTTATTTGTTATGCTTGACGGGATGTGACCCGCTCCTACGTATCTCCCGGTGCGATGGAGAATTCAAAGCTACGTTTTGTTTTTTAATCTTTTTTTGGTGAGTTTTTGAAATAGGACGAGAATTAGTGAATGATTAAACTAGCAGAGGCTATGATGAATCACTACTAAATACTCGAAAAATGAGAATTGTACCGCTAGTCGAACGAACAAAGATTCTGATGGACTATTGATAACAACTCGTTTTTTATTATCTTTTTTGAAAGTGATTTTTGAAAGAGATTGATTTGTACGACGATCAAACTAACAAAGGTTATGATGGATCATCGTTTATTATCCTTATGGGAAAAGGACATTGCCACTAATAGCTAAACGAGCAAAGGCTCTGATTAGCTACTAGCAACAATGGGTTTGAAAATGATTCCTTTTGTTTGTTTTGTGAAAATGATTTGTTTACGGTTGAAAAGGGATTTTTATTTGTTGCGCTTGACGAGAACGTGACTCGCTCCTACGTATCCCAAATGGGAATCAAAGCGACGTAGTTCTAATGAAAAATGTTTTTTTTTGAAAGGGTTTGAAAGGGGGAGGTTGAATCATCTGAGACCATCTTCACCACTTAGAAAATGATGCACTAGGCATAAGTGGGAATCATGTGGTTCATCATCAACAATGACACTATAGATAAATTAAATCACATAGGGCAATTTTGGCATGGATCACAATGATTAAATATTAACAAATAGAAAGACAGAAATACCTCTGATGAAGGCAGATACTACGACTTGAAGAACGCAATTCCAACTAACTCTTGCAGAAGATCAGCTCAGACGGACCAACGGCACGAACAGAGCGAAAAAATAAAGCGTAGAAGAGTTTTTCTAAAATGTGAGAAATTTCGAGAAAAATGGGTTTTTTCTCTGATCTCGTGAAAATGTGTGTGAAAATGTCTCCCCCCAAAATGTGACTTGAGGCTGCCTATTTATAGGCTTAGGAACGCGTAGATCTGAAAAAACATTTTAATGAAATGAAAAGAATCGATTATGTATGATGTGTAATAATGTGATAATCGATTCTTATCATCTTGGAAGCCTCAAGAGTCGATTCTTTGGATAGTTGAAATAGTGAGGAATCGATTCTTTATTCTTTGGAAAACATGGGAATCGATTCTTTGTTCTTTGAAAACAAGTAGGAATCGATTTTCAGGACCTTTTGTATAGGTGAAAATCGATTCTTAGCTTAGTTAAAACAAGGAGGAATCGATTCTTGCCTTTTAGGGAAAATGTAACAATCGATTCTCAGGACATCCTTTATAGGTGAAAATCGATTCTTCACTTAGTTAAAACAATGAGGAATCGATTCATGGCCTATGGGATGGCTTGACAATCGATTTCAAGGTCTTTTGAAATAGAAGGAAATCGATTCTTATCTTTGGCTTATGTATATGCACAAATCGATTTCATGCTTTAACATAGGATTTAGGAAATCGATTCTTGGCCTATAGGTGAGCTTAAAAATCGATTTCATGGCCTTTAGAAAATAATATAAATCGATTCTTGGTCTTTGGTTCATGCAAAAATTATTTTTTATAGACCCTTTTGTGAGAAATGACCAACATGCCCTTTTTGACCCTAAAAACCCTAATTTCCCCAAAAAGTGCATTCTAACCCTAAAAATGATTTCAAAAACTTTGGAGCGGTCTCTAGGACCTAAAATGCAATGCATAATTTATTTTTGTGTGGAAAATTAGGGTTTGGACCTAAGCCGGACAAAATTGGGGTATGACACACACCCTCTTGGGTGTTTTTCACCTGTTCGAATGGGGTCATGCGAATAGGTTCGCATGAGGCTGTTCGAACCAGTGTTGCAGAGCGACAGATATTGGACGTCTCAGATTCCACCGACAGTTTTGATCAACGGCTTACAATCAGTCAAATGTGTGTCAGATAAAGGAGTGGATGTCAATCCCTTTGGAAAATGTGTCTGAACGGATAGAATTTAAACGGCTCAGATTTGTGATCTAAAAATGAAATCAACGGCTGACATTTCACCATGCCTATTATAAAAGGGGGTTCACATCCTCAGACCTTCTTCACCAAACCCTAATCTGCTTCTTCACCAAAACCTACTCTCCCTCTTGACAGCTACAACCAAGCTGAAATGGAATGGCAATTGTGCCCAACCCAGTACTCAAACGACAAATTCCTAACGGCCCTTCATCACCATGGGACTGTCACCACCGACGAACATGGTGTTGTGTTTCGTTGTCCTAACCATGTATTCTGCAGGATGAGTAAGGACATCACCTTCGCCCAACTGAAGGAAAAGGCTGAGAGGAAGATTCGTCCAGAGGGAGCGTGGCGTAAAGACGTGGAGCGTATACGTTACCGAAAGTACAACCGTCTTGATTACGGGACTGGCTATTTTTCAGTTATGGAGATCCGCAACGATGACGACGTTGGGACCATGATGGAATATCATGCTACTCTTCCGATGGGGCGACAAGTCTTAGAGTTGTACGTGAACACAATACGCACTCCAGAAGAGGTCATTTATCTTCTGGAACAGGGACTACCGAAACACTAGTTTCTTAGTTAGTTGTTTGCTTATGTTGGTTTTATGTCTTTCGTATTTCATGTCTTTCGTATTTCATGTATGGTTAAATTATACAATAAAAAGGCAATAAATTTGCGCCAAATTAAGTAGATGACATCAGAAAAATACTTAATAATATAAAAAGTAGTTAAATTATACAAAAGTTCCAAACAAATATCCCCCCTAAGACATCATCCTACTGGGTGTTGCGCCCCCTCCTCTGATACACATTGACGATCCTCCTCCTAAACCTACGGAAGGGGTTGAGCAACCTCTTGATGCGCTGAAAGACGCTCCTGGTTGGCTCTGGGACATTATCATTGATGGTCCCATCCATCTCATCCACCATATCCAGTAGCTCTGGCAGCACCTGTCAAACAAATAACATAACATTATTTAAATAAGTAGATTTAAATAAGTAGAAGAAACTTATTACTGTAATTAACATAAAAAACACGTACCACACTGACATCCGGCTCATCCACAAGCTCTACATAATTTTCAGGGAAGGCAAAGGGATGTGAGACCCTAGAAAACCATGGAAAGTAGCCCGGCACCGTGTTTGAGGAGTACGGCACACAGGGAGGCCCCCGCGCCACCAAGTGGTCCTAGAACTGTGTCCAACTCTCATCACACTCCGTGACAGTACAGACGGCCCGATTTGCAGGTCTGGGCTCCTCCGGGATGTGCTGTACCTGGCCAAACTGTCTGAGCACTCTATCCGGCAAATGGCTCACCATCCAGCCAGCACTCCGGATGAACCCTCTGAACCTGGCCAGCTCCTCAAAGGGTCTCTCCTGCCTATGGCCTGTGTAGGGGTCCCAGGTGGCCTCCTCACGGTGTAGCCGGTCAAGGCACAGTCTGATGGTGTGTGACTTGATGGCCCCGGGGCCATCCCTACACAGCCATTTCTTCGCCCGTGGCATACTCTCAACATATTCTGGGTGCACCACCCAAGATGTAAAATTGGCACTCTGGAAGTGCTCAAAAATCCAACCCTGTAATGAACATATCATTGGTTGATTATAAATCTGAAAGTAAACCTAAAGCAAACTTATAAAAAAAAAGAGTAAGTTTTATACCTGTAGTAGAGCCATATGACCAGCCATCTTCTTCGTCTTCTTTCTTGAAGCATCCTTCAGCTGATCATAAAGATGGGCAAGGGCCATTGCCCCCCAGCAGTAGTCTCCAACATTGTTCAAATCAAGAAGCATACCTAGGTAGCCAAGCTTAACCTTGCTTCCTGACTTGTCTGCGAACAATGTGCAGCCCAAAAGATAGAGCAAATAGGCCCTAGCAGCATGATGCCACCTCTGCTCAGCTATGGCTGGGTGGTAGACATGATCCCTCAGCCATACAAGACCAACTGACAACCCTCGCGCAGAAGTCTGTTCAGCGGCATATTGGGGGGTGGCCCCCAAATAGTCAATCAGCAGCTGCTCTCCCTGCCACGAAGTCCAGTCAGGCATGTCATAGAACTGGCCCGTGATGGGGATGTGTAGCAGCTGGGATACATCATCAAGGGTGATAGACATCTCACCCACAGGAAGGTGGAATGATGATGTATCCGGCTGCTGAACGCATTAGCTGCCAACGCTCTATGAATGCGTTCAGCAGCCCCTTGTGAGCGAGGGGAAAACCAAGTCCTATGAGAGGGAACAACCCCGATAGGATAAGAGTCTCCCTGATCCTAGCATGGACCACAAGGTTAACCGGTCCATGTGGAATCGTAGTTATGTCCGGCCGAACCTGCATTGACAAATGACACAGGCACAATAAGCCAATATGTTCAACAAAATAAGAAACAAAATTGACAACACGCTATTATATAACAATAACTTACCCGGCCAGCATAGAACTTAGTCAAAATATGAGACCCGTATGTGGGCAAGACAGAACCATCAACAGGTCCACCAGGGAATGGGAATGTAGCCCTAAGAGCAGCAGCAGGCTCCTGAGGCTCAACATCCTCCTCATTTTGAGCACCAACCTCCTCATGTGCATGACCAGAAGGGCCGGCCAGCTCATATGCCGGAAATTGACCATCACGCTCAATATCCCGGCCAATATCATCAACCTCCGGTGGGGGAGGAGGGACGTCTAATCTGTCCCTACGCCTACCCCTCCGGGAAGGTTCAGCTCCATCTTGCCTCCGTTTGCGTTCGGAAGCCGTCGGGGGTGGCCTACGCTCCGGCTGTTGCAAACTACCGCCACGATGCCTCACCATATCTGGACAACAACCATTAAACCAATTAAGCAACATAACCAGCAAAATAACAGAAACAATACTGTCACACCTGTTCGAACAACATCATTCGCACCTGTTCGAACAGAATCATTCGCACCTGTTCGAACAACCCCATTCGAACAGGTGTTCGCATGGCCTCATTCGAACGGTGTTCGCATGACCTCATTCGAACACCTTCGTTTTCACGTGTTCGCATGAGGTCATGCGAACACAGCAGATGCACAGAAAAAAAAAACCAAATGTACAGAAGGGAGAGAGGGTTACCTGAATGAAAATGGAACGATTAGAGAGAGTGAGAGGAGGCGAACAAAACCCAGGTGGTCTTGAGGGTGTTTGTGGAGAAGATTGAGTGGGAGATTGGGTGAGATTGAGTGAGTTGTGAGAAGTTGAGTGAGAGGGAGAGTGAAGGGTAGGGTTCGAATGAGAGGGAGAGTGA
This sequence comes from Astragalus membranaceus, assembly GCA_039519185.1. Taxonomy (NCBI): domain Eukaryota; kingdom Viridiplantae; phylum Streptophyta; class Magnoliopsida; order Fabales; family Fabaceae; genus Astragalus; species Astragalus membranaceus. The sequence continues at coordinate 163,087,876 of CM076854.1, read as the reverse complement.
AAGGGAAAGTGAGAGGAGTGAGGGGTGTGAGGGTGTGAGTGTGTGTGTGTGTGTGTTTTTTTTTTTTAAGTTGAGGGTATTTTAGGGTTTTTAGAAGTTACGGGGTGTGAAAGAGTAGGAGGGGGTGTGGGGAAAGTAATACCCTTTTTGAAATATTTGAAGGTTGGGGTGTCTAGTACGGCCCAAAAACAAAGTGGAGTAATTTTCAACGGGTTTTTTTTTATGTACCCCCATCATCTCCCTATTTACCCCCACATAAAAGTGAAACCCGAAAATACCCCTGCCCAATTTTTAATTCGCTCGGATTTACCTCCATTTGAGGTAAATCTGCTTTGTTATTTTTAAAGTCGGATTTACCTCATATGGGGGGTGCCCAATAGGTAAATCCGATTTCAAAAATAACAAAGCGGATTTACCTTAGCTAGAGGTAAATCCGCTTTGTTATTTTGGAAATCGGATTTACCTAGTGGGTACATAAATCCGATTTCCCTAAAAAAAGAGAAAATCGGATTTATCCCACCTAAGGTAAATCCGATTTCCCTAAAAAAAGGAAATCGGATTTATCCCACCTAAGGTAAATCCGATTTTGTTATTAAAAAAATTGTTTTTTATTTAATTTTTTAAAAAAAGGTTATAAAATACTACTAAAAATCCGTTAAACAGCCAAAACTAATCCAAAAATTATGAAAACACCACTAAAAATCTAATAAAACCAAAATAAAGTTATGCAAATTTTTTCAGATTTTTTGGAGATTATGAAAAATTTAAAAAATTAATAAAAAATAGTAAACGATGGAATTTGGGATTTTGAGGTCCCCAGTCCTAAAAGAAGTCACTTCTTGAGGAGTATTGATCCTTGATATTTTTCGGATTTAAAGAATGTGGTTTCATTACAATTTGAGTAGGTTGCCCGAAAACTGATTTTTTAGCCTAAATTATTCTCCCGACGTACAATATCGTCACGTGTTAACGAACTACACACTAAACAGAACCAAAAGATGGTCGAAATTTGTTTTTAAAATAACAAATCGGATTTACCCCCACTTAAGGTTATTTTTAACAAATCCTTTGGTTATTTTTAAAAGCGGATTTACCTTATATGATGGGGTAGATCCGCTTTTAAAAATAACAAATCGGATTTACCCCCACTTAAGGTAAATCCGATTTGTTATTTTTAAAAGCGGATCTACCCATCTTAAATAAATCCGATTTAAATTTTTTAAAATTTTTAGTGGAAATCGGATTTACCTAAATCCGATTTAAATTTTTTAAAATTTTTTGTGGAAATCGGATTTAGGTAAATCCGATTTCCAAAAAAAAAAATGAAATCAGGATACGTTCGGGATTTTTAAATTTTGTTAAGGGCAATTGCGTCTTTTCGCAGGGTCGGTGGGGGTAGCTGGGAGATGATGGGGGTACAAAAAAAAAATCCCATTTTCAACTGTAACACGCTAGGTGGATCGATGGACGCTGGGCCATCTAACACGTTAGCAGCCCAAACCGTATCCAGACTCCAGCCCATTCCCGCGCGGCTCCTGTATTGGCACGGCTGCATACGACGCCGTATGACGAAAACAATGTCTTCAACTGGAGTTGGATTCTGCGTTCGTTGCAGGGTTTCAGAATGGGGATATCTTTTACAGGGTTTCGAAGTTCATTGCCCTTCTCTGGGCTAATAAGGTAACTAACACATTCAACTTTCTCTATTATTTTAATTTTAATATAAATAAATAAATAAATAAATGCATATCATTCTCTGCTTTATTTTTATTTTTCTTAATCTTCTTCCCCAGAACGAAATGTTAGGGTTTTTCACTGTTAATGCTTAATAGTTAATACTGATTTCTTATTTTGTTTTCTTATCTGGTCCATTGGCGAAATGTGAAGCTTGGATTCTTATTCGTTTTAGTTTCCATGAGATTTGATTACATTGAGTTTGAGTGACGTTTATAATTGTATAAGCATTTTGAGATGCAGGTGTTGCAATAGTGAAACAAGCTTAAAATCTCCACCGTAATTCATGATACATTTTTCTATTTTGGTGTTCATCACATGACATGGTTTAAATCTGCTTTCTGAGCTTTCCTTGTATTTTCGGTTGCTCTAGAAAAATAGGAATTAACTCAACTAATTCACTTTAGGTAAACTACGTAATCTCAATAGTTGATGTTTAAATGAATGATTAATGTAATGTGCATGTATATAACAAATATTAGCCGTTATTTTTCCCATCAACTATTAAAATGTCTTACTTTATCCTCTAAAACAAGAGTTTGCATCAGAGGAAACAGGTCCTAAAAGAAATATATGGTTAGGGGACTTGGGTCAGTTGGTGGTAGTAGAATACTAGAATTTTTGTTTAAAATGGGGCAGTTTGTCAGATGTTTAACATATAGTGGTTCAATTGTATCTAATTATCGAATAGTTAGCTTCTGTTTTAGTTAGTTAACTTTCCTGTTACAGTTAGTTAAGGGTAGTGAACATGCAGGTAGTCAGTTAAAGCTTTTGCTATTCATTGATTCATGTATATATACATACATTGAGTTGGCAATCAATGGAAGATAGGCTTCATTTTTACAATTCTTGCATGATATCAGCGCCTGAAAGATAGACACTTTCCGCATCTTCTCTCCGATTCCTGCCAGATCTTGAATAAGTTCTTGCTTCTTCATCGCAATTTTCTGTGATTCTTTGATCTCCATTCTTCTTCTCCATTGATTCAACTCAGGTCACTATTCCTGTGAATCATTCTCCCAACTCCAATCAGGATTCTCTCAATCCTTATTACATTAATCTGAATGAAAATCCTTCTTCGGTCCTTGTTTCCCCTGTTTTGGGTGGTCCTAACTACCATTGTTGGGGTTCAAGCGATGACGATGGCTCTAGAAATGCAGATTAAGTTTGTTTTTGTCGATGGATTGACCTAGAGGCCTGCAACCACTGATTCAAAATTTCCTTCATGGAAGCAATGTAACATGCTTGTACTTTCTTGGATCAATCATTGAGTGTCAACTGAAATCTCCTCCAGCATTCTTTGGATCGCCGAGGCTCACAATGTTTGGAAAGAACTGAACAATTACCTCTCTCAAACACGTAATGTATCCAAGAAATAAAACACAATATCTGAGTCTTCTTTTGAAGCTGAGTACAGAGCTTTAGCTGTCACTGCCAGTGGAATACCGTGGTTCTTGTATTTATTGAAAGATATGCAGCAACCTCACCCTGTATCGGTGCCTCTTTATTGTGACAATCAATCTGCCATTAAAATTGCTCAAAACCCAACCGTTCATGAGAGAACCAAGCACATTAAGCTTGATTGTCTCCTTGTTCGAGACAAGATTCAAGCTGGGATAATTGATCTCATGCCGAGGGGTGTCAAATGCTCAGTCCAGCTTGGGGGGTTCAGATATTTAACATATACCAGTTCAATTGTATCTAATTATCAAATAGTTAGCTTTTTGTTTTAGTTAGTTAGATTTTCTGTATTATCGTTACAGTTAGTTAATGGTAGTTAGCATTAGCATATATATATATATATATATATATATATATATATATATATATATATACACATTCAGTTGGCAACCAATGAAAGATTACATTCATTTTTACCATTCATGCACAGTTTTTTTTTATTGTGTAAGACTTGTTTTTATTTTCTGACAGACAGCTTGAGCAAGAGATGGAAACTGTAATTAAGGTGCTGCAGCCTGGACCTCTTGGAATCATAGAGCATAAGTTTTCTGCTGACGAGATTCAGAGAGCTAATGCTACTGTTGCTAAAGCAGTAGCCACTTGGCGAAGAAATGCAATCCTCGAAGACAATAATCATATTTTAAAAGACTATATTCATCACAAGTGAAAGGAATACAGAGACTAGCCCCTGCAAGGTTGAGCATTTTGACAAACTCTTTGGGGAAACTTTTATTTTTAAATCCGTCATAATTTAGTTCTGGCCCCTAATTTTAATGGGAGGTTAAAATTACTTTCTTTGCTCATATGTAATGTTGTAAATGCTGGTTAGATAAGTTTGCTGAACATGAGTTAATAATATCTGAACTTTGGTAAAGTTGTCATTAGTTATGTTTTTATTCAACTAAATTAGTGAAAATATAACAGTATTTCTTTATTTTCTTTTACTTAATCCAAACATAAGGTTAGGGAATTCATTTGCACTAACCTTTTGTGCAGAATGAACTAATCGTTTATCGAGTGTTAGTAGGAGTGTAGGACTTGAAGATGACTTGGCTTTGATTTTGGCCACTGTGTTAAAATATAAACAGCGTTTGCCTTATTACGTTTTGCGTTTGGCATGTGACAGGGAAGAAATTTCACGTGGCTGCTCAGGCAAACACCCCACTAATAAGAAATGATGCAAAACACGTCAAAAGTGTTTAAAAGGTTAGACTTTTGTTGAGAATCTATTCTTCAACAAGGGAGAGAACTGAAGCAGATCATTTTATTTTGGGATTTTTTTTTTGTACCCCCATCATCTCCCAGCTACTCCCACCGACCCTGCGAAAAGACGCAATTGCCCTTAACAAAATTTAAAAATCCCGAACGTATCCTGATTTCATTTTTTTTTTTGGAAATCGGATTTAGGTAAATCCGATTTCCACTAAAAATTTTAAAAAATTTAAATCGGATTTAGGTAAATCCGATTTCCACTAAAAATTTTAAAAAATTTAAATCGGATTTATTTAAGATGGGTAGATCCGCTTTTAAAAATAACAAATCGGATTTACCTTAAGTGGGGGTAAATCCGATTTGTTATTTTTAAAAGCGGATCTACCCCATCATATAAGGTAAATCCGCTTTTAAAAATAACCAAAGCGGATTTACCTTATGTGGGGGTAAATCCGCTTTGTTAACCCAATAAATAAATAAATAAATCAGTTAAAATTTTAAAAACAAATTTCGACCATCTTTTGGTTCTGTTTAGTGTGTAGTTCGTTAACACGTGACGATATTGTACGTCGGGAGAATAATTTAGGCTAAAAAATCAGTTTTCGGGCAACCTACTCAAATTGTAATGAAACCACATTCTTTAAATCCGAAAAATATCAAGGATCAATACTCCTCAAGAAGTGACTTCTTTTAGGACTGGGGACCTCAAAATCCCAAATTCCATCGTTTACTATTTTTTATTAATTTTTTAAATTTTTCATAATCTCCAAAAAATCTGAAAAAATTTGCATAACTTTATTTTGGTTTTATTAGATTTTTAGTGGTGTTTTCATAATTTTTGGATTAGTTTTGGCTGTTTAACGGATTTTTAGTAGTATTTTATAACCTTTTTTAAAAAATTAAATAAAAAACAATTTTTTTAATAACAAAATCGGATTTACCTTAGGTGGGATAAATCCGATTTCCTTTTTTTAGGGAAATCGGATTTACCTTAGGTGGGATAAATCCGATTTTCTCTTTTTTTAGGGAAATCGGATTTATGTACCCACTAGGTAAATCCGATTTCCAAAATAACAAAGCGGATTTACCTCTAGCTAAGGTAAATCCGCTTTGTTATTTTTGAAATCGGATTTACCTATTGGGCACCCCCATATGAGGTAAATCCGACTTTAAAAATAACAAAGCGGATTTACCTCAAATGGAGGTAAATCCGAGCGAATTAAAAATTGGGCAGGGGTATTTTCGGGTTTCACTTTTATGTGGGGGTAAATAGGGAGATGATGGGGGTACATAAAAAAAAACCCTTTTATTTTTATTATCTTGTTTTATATGGATGTTCTCTAGCCCATTTCTTCAACATGCATCAAATTTTCGGTGGTTTTGTGAACACGGGAATTGACTTGCGGGTGCATGGTTTTTCAGTTGGTCAAGGCTACTTAATTAATCAAGCTCTTTACCACATAAATCAAGCTAGCATAATAATGTTCAGTTTCTAGCAAACTTTTCAACTTAAATATAAAAGGTCAAAGTTCCCCTTTTATTTAAGTTGAAAAGTTTTCTAAAAATTGAACATTATGCTGCCTTGATTTATATTTGGGAACTTTGACCATGATAAAAAGTGAATAAAAAATATAAGGTGAACCTCTTTATCTAACAACACTCTCAGAGGAAATACACTGTAACCTGAGACGAATTTGATCTAAATTTCATCCTCAACTTGAAAGTTAATCCCAGTTATTTGTGGAGAATTTTTAGTCAACGACAAAAAAAGTGAACCTCTTTTATTGATTTGGAGCAGCTGTTTTTTTTAGTAGTTTAGTTTTAAAATATGAAATTGTTGATTCTTTTCATTTCACTATTCATTCAAGTTTAGCAATTTTAATTCTAAAAGTTGATCTATAACGTTAAAATATGATATCTAACTTGAGGGTAAGAAAAGACACATAATTTTAGGTATAAAGAAAAGAGAGAATGTAGAAAAATATGGAGAGAAAATATGAAAGAAAAAAATGAGAGATGGGAGAGATAGAGACAAAGATATGTGTATTTTTCTACACTAAAGTTAGAGAATCCATACATGTTTTTTAGCTCAAATTTGTCTTGAAAACGTGTGTAACTTTGAGATGCCTACATTTATGTAACTTTCTCTCTTCATTTACTCTCTTTCGCACCAAAAGTTAGACAATCTTTGTCATGTGCATAAGTCAAGTGACAAAAATATTGAACAAAAATACATCTTCCTATTCCTAATGGGTACAGATTGTCTAACTTGAGAGCATTTGGTAACTTTAGTGTATTTTAGGAGAGAAAATGATGATTAAAATAATAGTATTTGATGAGAGAGAATGATGAGTTAAGAGAGAATAAAGAGAAAGACACCAATATACCAACTGCTCAAGGTAGACAATATTTCTCCCAATAAATTATTTGTACCATATAAGGTTACATAAAAGTTTTTAACGTTATTCACGTTATAAAATGAAATATTTTTATATAGTGTTTTTTTACAAGAATTTTTGAACAATGTTAAAGAAATAGGAATTTCAAATCATAGAACCTAAATTTAATGAATTCTGAACTCAAGAAACTAATTAAATTGATACTAAAAGATATTTTTCTAAAAGAAAATAAACTTCATAAATGAAAAATAATTACTTCAAGTTCAATTATTGTGAGCATATACCAACCCTGTAAAACAAAAATGAAAAGGATGTTGGCATATCCATTATGGGAACTAATATAGAACATAAAAACTAGTGCGAGGTCAGTTCTTGGCATCACAGTGGGGACTATGGATTCCTCCACAACTGCTTCTGCTTCATGATTAGAATATTCCACGTATATAAATCTGAAATATGTATGTGAAAGCTGTGCTATTTTGGCCACTCAGCATCCTGTTAATCTTCTTTGACATTAATATTGTCTAAAAAATCTTCATTATTCAATTATATTTACAACTTCACATATTTTATTTAATTTATGTGACAAGAATGTCACAAATATATCTTTTGGAATGAATTATGTAAATGACTTTCTCAAATGATTAAAACACATGCATTTAGAAAACAGAGAAAGTTGATATAAGATGTTTCATAATTTATACCAATATCAGAGTGAGGATTTAGAAACAGGAAGTTGATCTAATTAAGTTGAGCATTGGTATTTGCAAATAACTGATTATTCATTATATATTTCTTTCTAAATATTGCAAAAGATAGTAAATATTACTGAATTTGATAGAGTAGATGTAAAATTTTCTTACTAAATAGAGGTGTGTTTCTCAAAATTGGATTATTTCTCATGAAATAAGTGAGAATTACATATACAAAAAGAGTTAGCTAGATTCTACTCCACAAAAAAGAAAACAGAAGACTGAAGAGTACAAGCATAGATAGAGGAAGCTCTATATTATTTGATGATGAGTTTGCATACTATAATTAGCTACCTACTCCATAGAAATATAGCTCTAGCCTTAATAAGCATTTGACCAAGCTTATTTTGAACATTGAGGTGTATAAGATCATCAGTACTACCAATAAATTGTTGTCCAATGAAGATAGCAGGTACAGTTGGGCGACAACCTAGTTGAATGAGTGCACTCTCAACTTGCTGTCCATTTGGCATTGTATCAATCTCAATAACTGTTGGGTTGGCACCAAAACTGCGTATCAGTGCCCTCACTGTGTTACTCATGCAACAACTGCTCTTGCTGAAAATCACCACTGGCTTGTCACGAGTCAATGATGCTAACACATCCATTTCTATCGATGTAAGAAAATATATGATCTGATTGGGTTATAGGTTACTAGGATTTGGTCTGATTTGCTTTGTTGTGTTGCAATTGAGATGAAGAGGAAGTATATTTATACTAGGTGAAGCTGGTTTATTCTGGGATATAGATGATAATGGATTGTTTCAATTACACGTATAGAAGAATAAACATCTTAAAAAGAATAAACCTTAAAGTTATGTTATGGTTGGATTCCCAAAACCAACACCGTTACCAGTGTGGGAGTGAGTGAGCGAGCTGCTTTTCAATATTGGAAGGGGATATGTGTTTGATGCCTAGATAAACTTTGAGGAGAGAAGATTATACCCAATATTTTTAAAACCAGACCGGAGATAGAACCCGTGAAACCTCTATATCATGGTTCACTTGGTTTGATTTGATTTAACTATAGTTGAGTCATAAGACTAATAAATATATAAGTAACTATTATATTTTGGGGAAAAAATAATTAAAAAAAAAGATTTCAAATAGTTCAATCTAGTTTAACTTATTCTAGGCGTTTCAAGTAATTTACAGTTCAATTGCGGTTGAACCAACCGTCAGACTCACTGGTTCTCGGTTCAACCTTCAATCTGGGTCGTTACATTATGGTTTTTAATGATTGGGATTGGATCAACTGTATTTGACTATATAGTTCTCTGAATTATCGCATATCACTAGTGGCCCCGTGATTTAAAATGTTGATTCTACATTTATCCCATTTCACTCAATCCTAAAGGGATAAGAATACTGTTCTGTACCGTACCTTTAGACCGGTATCCGATCTTAGACACCAAGTCTGTTCCGAGGTAGTTGGTAGTTAATGGTCTTGATCGACCGAGCTCCGTGTCCGATCCGGGGCAGGTGGTACCTGCGAGGACACTCCGACGCTCAAGTCGGCTGGAGAGCTAATTAGAGGTAAAGAGTAGGAAAGAGTGTGTACCTTTAATGAAGCATTCAATGCTTATTTATAGAGTTTGATGGTGTTTGACCTGATGAATCAGGACCGTCCGATCTTGCGTTGCGATCTCAACCATCGGTTGATGGATCTACATTTGGTGTTGGGCCTCATTATTATGGATTGGGCCAATCCATAACAGTTGCCCCCCAAGTCGGGTCGTCTTGGGGCGAGCTAGACTTGACGCCTTATATGGACTTCGTGAGGGTTTTTGAATTTGAGGTCAGACCTTCGTGGCGACCTTCTCCAAGGCCGGGCTTATAGCTACAAATAGGGCTGCCCCAGCCTCGGAGTGCCCGAGATACAGGTCTTGGCAAAGATCTTCGAGGCCGGGCTTATACCGGCGAGGGTGTCTACCACCAGCCTCGGAGCGCCCGAGATACGGGTCTTGTCAAAGATCTTCGAGGCCGGGCTTATACCAGCGAGGGTGTCTGCCACCAGCCTCGGCAATGTTAAAAACGTGACCGCCTGAGGGACTCGAGGTGTCAATTTAAAGTCGCCTTCAGGGCAGTTTACCAGGACTCGGCCCAGATCCAACTCGCCCTTCAGGGTAATGGCAAACTCGGCCATTTAAGACGTGACCACCTGAGTGACTCGAGGTGTCAGTTTAAAGTCGCCTTCAGGGCAGTTTACCAGGACTCGGCCCAGATCGAACTCGCCCTTCAGGGTAATGGCAAACTCGGCCATTTAAGACGTGACCACCTGAGTGACTCGAGGTGTCAGTTTAAAGTCGCCTTCAGGGCAGTTTACCAGGACTCGGCCCAGATCGAACTCGCCCTTCAGGGTAATGGCAAACTCGGCCATTTAAGACGTGACCACCTGAGTGACTCGAGGTGTCAATTTAAAGTCGGAGGATCTCTGGGAGCGAAGGCGCCGCGTTCCTGCCTCGGGGATTTTTCCCGGCTTATGGAACGTCGCCTCGGAGAAGAGGAAGCCAGAGACGAGGAGGGCCGAGGGGAACCCTCGGATCAGTTGGAATCATCAGGAGTTCTAATCCTAGTGGAGTTCCGATCCTCTAGAGATGTTGAACTCGGTGTCTTGGGTTCCGGTTTTAGCGTGAAACTTTAAGGCGATCGCTCGACCGGTCCCAAATCCTTCCATCCAACCTCGGAACTTACTTTTACTTAGGCAATCAGCGTGAGGAAAATCGTAGCCGATCCATATATATTAGATGGTTGAACATTTACAAAGTCGGATTACATCATGCCCGTAGGCTCATTCCGAGACCTAGGTGAAACGTGACCTTCCTGAGTTAATCCCTTCCCCATGATCGATATACTTCTGAGATCGCTGGAGGAACTCGGCAAGCGACTCGACTTGGTTGACCACGACGTCTGTTTGAAATAGACTTCCTTCACGAAGGCCAGCCTCCATGAAGTAAAGACGGAAGGAGTCGTCGAGGTTCCGGACTTGAGCAGCTTCTCTATTGAATCTCTCTATGTAGTCCCGGAGGGACTCATTTCCTCCTTGCCGAATTGCCTGCAATACCTTCCGAGATTTAGGCTTCATCTTCGAGTGGGCGAAGTGTGCAGAAAAGAGCTTGGCCAACTGATCCCAAGAGGAGATTGTATTTGGCTTAAGAGCCCTGAACCAATCTAGAGCCGCCTTCTCTAGAGTGAGGGGAAAGGTTCGGCACTTTATCTCCTCTGGAACGTTACGGTATTGCATAACCGTGTCAAAGTAGTCGAGGTGGCGATCCGGATCGCCAGTCCCATCATGCATTTTCAAACTCTCAGGCGGCTTCTCGAGGTGCTTTGGCACCGGGAAGTAGTCGATCTTAGCTGTGAAAGGTCCTTTACGCTTTGCCGACCTCTCAAGGGGTGGAGACCATCGGTAGCCATACTTGTCGGGGAATCCCCGCGAGCTAGGGCGCCGACGTTCCTGCCTCGGAGACCTTTTCCGACTTCTGGAACGTCGCCTCGGAGAAGAGGAAAACATAAACGAGCTAGGCCGAGGGGAACCCTCAGGACCATAGGAATCATCCGGGGTCCGACTTGGGGGAAACTCCGATCCCCGCGCTCCTCTACAACAAGGTGGAGTGCGGTGATGGTAGCTCCTCCAAGCCGGAGATCGGCGGCGGCCGCGGCCATGAGTCGTTCCACTTGAAGAGTTGCGCAGAGAGGAACTCCGATCCGGGATGTTACGAGCTCGGATCTCAGCAATCTGAGCTTCTAACTGGGTGTAGCGTTGTCTTTCCTGCTGGTCGACCTCGGCTTGTCGATTTAGGAACAGGATGAGATGTTGAACAGCATCGACCGGTACCTGGACGGTCGGAGGGGGAGGTGGAAGCCGGTTCCGAGATGGGATCCCATGCACCATAGCCGTAGCCGAGCTTCGAGCATGCACCGGGCTAAGGGGTAAGATGACCGCCACTTCTTCCGAAGTCACCTGCTGCAGGACCGGCCCTTCACCGACATTCAGGATAGTCCTATGACGTAAGGTCGGAGCCATCGTCAATCAAGGAGATGGGAGAGGAACTAGAGTAGAAAATCCTCCCACTGTGGTCGCCAATGTTCTGTACCGTACCTTTAGACCGGTATCCGATCTTAGACACCAAGTCTGTTCCGAGGTAGTTGGTAGTTAATGGTCTTGATCGACCGAGCTCCGTGTCCGATCCGGGGCAGGTGGTACCTGCGAGGACACTCCGACGCTCAAGTCAGCTGGAGAGCTAATTAGAGGTAAAGAGTAGGAAAGAGTGTGTACCTTTAATGAAGCATTCAATGCTTATTTATAGAGTTTGATGGTGTTTGACCTGATGAATCAGGACCGTCCGATCTTGCGTTGCGATCTCAACCATCGGTTGATGGATCTACATTTGGTGTTGGGCCTCATTATTGTGGATTGGGCCAATCCATAACAAATACCATAACAAGATGTGTTTAATGGGGTAGCATTACTCCATCCCACAAAAGAAAAGGTTGGCAAATCAATGGATTCCCAAATTACCTTTTCTAGAGAGAATGAGTAGTGATTTGTGGTTGAGGGAGTAAATGTATCCAACCCAAGTTCTTGGCAATGTTAGCCTTAGCAGCCACCCTCATTTGCAAACCAAGTACATTCAATTCCAATTAGCATTGAGAAAATTATTCCAGGAGTAAGCTAAATCATATTAATAATTAGTACATTTTTTCTAATCACAACATAAGTATTGAGATTACCAATTAACTTGAAATTTAAAAAAAATAATATCACAATGTATGACAGGACAGAAACTTAAGCTAAGCCTCCCTGTTGTTTCTCGCAGTGAATCTGGTGGGTAAGAGGAGTTGGGTTCATCCAATGTATATCAAGTAGCAATATTTTTATGTCTTAAACAAGATTCGCAGTACCAAGTTCAAATGCCAAAGCTGAATTGAAAGGTGAGAAAATAGAGAGAGAAGAAAGATATTTTTATTTTTATTTTTCTGGCAGATGCCGATTTAAAGGCTACATTTTTTTTTGTTGATAAACAGCGTTAGTGGGGGTGGGGGAATGTTAGTTTCCGGGGTTTGAACCCGGGACCTTCTTCTTGCACTCTTTTTGGTGTACTCCTTCGATATTCTTTAGCTCGCCAACTGAACTACCTATTTGGGATGTTTTAAAGGCTACATAATTCCTAAATAATATTTGCTCTTTTTTGGTTACTCTAGGCTAAAGGGTTGGCCAGCCCTTAATAATAATAATAATAATATCATGAAAATCTTCTGCTTAATAATTGAATGGAATTGGAAAAAAGAAAACGCTATCGTTGGTAGTGTAGCACCGAATTTACCACTTGTTGCATTTTGTACTACTACATTTAAAGAAGATACTAGGAAGAAGATATTCTGTACTCCTATATTCTTAAAGCTTTATGATTTTCGTCAAATAGTTTTAAACTACTCTTTAGTTATGTTATGTGCTTTGTACTACCACATAGGGTAAGGAGGATGATACTGAAGAAGGTGAGCATATTATTTCAAGGCTTAAATATATCTTATCCCACCGCAAATATTATCATTTTCCATTTACCCCATTGCAAATATTTTTAAAAAAAAAAACACCTTGTAAATACTAAGTGTTTCTAGTTACCCCCTGCTGTTAGTTTTAGCTAACAGCGTTAAGTCTATGCTGACTTTGCAGGGGTAACTAAAAACACTTTATATTTACAGGGGGTAACTAGAAACACTTAATATTTGCAGGGGGTAACTAGATCCCAAATAGCAGTCAAATCAGTATAGACTTAACGCTGTTAGCTAAAACTAACAGCAGGGAGTAGTAACTAGAAACACTTAATATTTGCAAAGTGTTTTTTTAAAAAAAAAAATTGCAGGGGGTAAATAGAAAATAAACTAACAGCAGGGAGTAGTAACTAGAAACACTTAATCATTGAATTGAGTGTCAAGGGGTAATTACTTCAAAAAAGTAATAGTTTTCTTTCTTACTCCCCAAGAGGATTAGGCAAGTTTCACAACGAGGTTTAGGGCTTCCGACAAAGATACTTGGTACATTGTATTGCTATCGTAAAAACGTTGACCTCTATTGTGTTCGCCTAATCATCTTGGGTAAAAGAAAAGTAAATTATTATTGTTCATGAAGTAATTGTTCCTTGACACTGAATATGAACATGGATCTCTTTGCACATTCAAGACTTCAATTAGCCCAAAATAATTTATTGATACTGAGTTTCTAGATCTCGAATTAGTTCCTTGATTAACTAATTTTCCACACATCATGTCCTTTAAGTTGAAGGACATACAAGAAGATGAAAATGTGGCTCATTCAAGACCCTAAAAGCCAATGATGACTTTAATTTTATTCCTTCACTTATTATGGCTAGACTAGAAGTCTACCATGCTCGAACAACAACTCTGTCATGTAACTCTTCTGAACTAGGCAATTACTTCATCACGAAATAGTAATTAGTTCTTTGAATATAGCAGTATATAAAAAACTAAATATTAACACCGTAATGTAAGTTATTCTAAAATGCTTCTAATTTTTTTTCATGAGGATAGATTCTATAGGTGGGAAAAGGAGATAAGTTATCACAAGAAATTGTTCTCTCGTAAGTGTTTAGCATTATTTGTGATTGAAGTAAGTGTTTAGGGTTTGCATCGATGATATAAGCGGAGTGACTTTCTCTTGTTGCTCTCTCGTAAGCCTTTAGGGTTTTTGACTATGAGATTGAAGAACTGAAACCTCCTCTCATGTTTCAATTATGTTTTAAGCTTCTGGATAACACTTTCTAAAACAAACATTATTGGAAAGATAGCTTCAGATAATGTCTTGTCACATAACGTTATATGAGTTTTGCTCGAGTTCTCCGCATTTTTTCACACGACATTTTTGTCTTTAAACGTTTTGTGTTTAATTAAGAAAACACCATTTGTAAACATAACTTGTGTTTAACCTACATATACCTTCTTAAATCTGAAGGAATCCGTAAGGCCTAGCTCAACTGGCAAATGCCGAAATTGTTAAGCTGGATATCATGTCTTGGGTTCGAACCTGGGACCTCACAGTTGTGTGTGTGAGACTGTGAGTTTCAAGTGGCACTTGTCACTCCATCTAGAACAAAAAAAAAGATTTAAAACATGGTTTACCCCCATTGGTTCTCAAACTTATAATCTCACAACATCAACTAGGTCTTTTGTTTAATTTGATATACTAAACATGGCAATTTTTAATCTAACAAAATTGACTAGACCATTTGTTCACTACAATATCCGGGTTAATTGTTGATTAACCGGGACCCGTGGCCTTCCCGGTCCGGATAGCTTGCAGAACTGGGTCAACAACATTGTCCACCTTTTTTAATGTTTTTTTGCAAAAAGCTCAACTTGGGAGATTCAAACCCAGGAACAGCAGGTGGAGCTTCGGCCAAATTACCACTTGAGCCAAGCATGCGCGTATTAAACAATCTAGGAACATAATATATGTCTTTCCTTTGAAAATTGTTAAATGTTACTTATTGTTGCTATTTTTTTAAACAAAGTTAATTATTCTTTCTTAGTTTGACATATCTCGTCTGTTTTTAGTGTGTTGGGGTCATGCGGTCCGACCAAAGACTCGTTGGTCCAGTGGCGGACCTAGTGTGTAACCAGGGGGTTCAGTTGAACCCCCTGGATTTTTTTTTTTGCACTAAACGCCCTATATAAATAGCCTAAATCTCTTGAAATTTTAATTTTGACACCCCTGAAAATTTGAAATTGTACTAGTAGACCAAGTTTTGCACCCATTTGACACCGGCCTTAAAAAATTTGACACCCCTGACCCCGGGGTCCTGGGTCCGCCACTGCGTTGGTCCAACCAAAGATCCAGTGACTCAGTGCCTTAACCGGCTCGATGACCGGTCCGATTCTGATAACATTGTTACGAAGTACTGTATGTGGTGTACAATACAACATGTTAGCAAGTGTTGTCATTATTTGTTTATAAAAAAAATGTTGTCACTATTTCAGCAGAATTGTGGATGGAAACAGAGAAAAAAAGGTAATTATTCCTTTGTTATCGGAAGAAAACAAGATCTAAGAACTCAATATCAACGCGATTTAGCTTTGCTTGGATCAATCAGGATCTTACTTTTTGTAAGGCATTATCATTTCCAGATAACATTAAAAATTACATATTTCAATTTTAGACATTCTTCGGAATGTTCTAGCAACAGAATTTTCCACGTGCCTGCAACTCGTTGAAACAACCCTTGGCTCCTCGTTTCATATTCTGTAGCGTCAACTAAACTATGTTTCATGAATTTTGATAAGAGCATTGATTAGTAGTACGAAAATTTTGTTACGAATGGCAAGAAAAACAAAGGGAAAGCATTATTAAATTTTACACTTTTTTCCCTTGTTTTGCTTTGCAGGGAGTAACAACAACTGAGGGAGTGAAGCCCAGTTTCACCTGGTCCAGCCCAATGAAGTTTACAGCTTGCTGCAAATAAAATTGTTTGCTGGTTTCTGCGGCACCCACTGGGTTGTCACTGTAGCAACACGCGGATCCACTCTTTGGATCCGGTTCTGACCCGGTTCTTTTAACAAAACACAATGACACAACCCTAATCTTGCGTAGCTGAAACACTCTCTCTGTTACTGTAGCTCTGGTTCCTTCTTCTTCTACTCTCTTCTTCTCTCAAAACCCTAGCCACCGTTGCTCTCACCGATCTCCGGTGATTGAAGCTGCGTTAGCTAGTGTTTCTCAGTCAATGATGAGATCTGATGATGATGAATCAAAGCCCTCTCGCTTTGAACTGAATCGTAGCTTCTGAGACTGCGAAATCACCTTCTCACTTCGCGACTCTTCGCTCAGTGAGATCTTCCAACTTGCACTCTGATTTTCACAATCAAAGCTCAAACAAAGGTAAATCGTAACTTGACTTAACTCTCTTGTGTGATCTTTTACTGAAAATACAACTTGATCTAATTAGGGTTTTAACCTAACTTTCTCTTTTCTATTTCAGGTACAGACCTTCAATGATTCTGGTTCAAATACCTCAATCAAAGGTAAATCACAACACCTTATGTGATTTCCCTCTTAGATCTCTTGGTATTTGCAAACCCTAATCTGAAATTGTATTTCTTTCGTTGTATGAACCACTGAGCTTGTGATCTGATACAAACACTTGTGATTTCACCCTTGAAATCACACTTCATAGAACCAATAATAGAGGTAATGACTTCCTCTAATTATTCTTCTATGATTCTTTCTTCTTTCTTACGTGTGACAAACCCTAATCCTCTGATCTTCTTGTTTGCAAACACTTGCTGTGATCTGATGCAATTCTTGAGACTTCTTTCTCAGAATATCACCAGTTTTGAACATACAGAAGGTAAATCTCAACTCACTGTTTTTTTCTTCTCTCTTCCTTCAATCTGTTTAGTCACAAAACAGATTCTCACCCTTTGTTTCTTTCTTGTTTGCAAGGTACAAATCCACTTGATTGTTAACCTGCAAACTCAAGGTTCAAAGGTTGAAGAAAGATGGAGCTTACGGACAGGAAGTAAAAAAGAGATTAGAAGGAGAAAGATAGAAAAAAACTATATTTTATTAATTCTGTGTATATTTCAACTGAGATGTAAATGACTGTATATATATACACTATGTACACAATGCATTAGGCACAAAACGGACAGGTCAGTTAGGAGTTAGTTAGTTAGCACTAACAAACTTCTAACTGAATAAACCGTAATAGGAACACTCTCCCACACACTTAACCACTTGTGATAACTAGTTGTGGTAGTTAAGTAGTTAGGGCAGTTATTCACTTAGGTTTATTTGAAGTGTTAGTTTATGTTTTATGAATTACCAAAAACCAACAAGCATCACCCTACATGATTCGCGGCAATGCTTTAAAATCTTTTGAACGTGGCCGTACCTTTCGTTTCGTACCGAAAGGTATTTCTCTTTTGAAAAACGGCTCAAACGTAAATCAAAGGGTCACTTAATCCTCATGGTATTTTCATTCAACTCCTCCAAATCCGACACACACAAGCATTGCATCCATATGGAATTTATCTTCTCTTTTCTCTTTAATCACATTTTAGACTATATATGCTTCTAGTACCGATAAAGTTTGTCAACGGGATGGATCCATAATTCCATATAGTTGTTGTACCGACTCCTTAGCAAGTTAGGGTTTTCGATTAACGAGTGAAGTCCTTCCTCAAATAGTGGAATCCCCTTAAATAGACACTACAAGAATAAGCCCCGTTTCCTGCGAAACTTTCCGACGAACTCTTATTCGTCGCAATTTCCGGGTAAACCCATTATTGATTGGGCCGGATGTGCTGAACATAATGGATCCGGGTTAGCCCGTTATATTAGTACAGTTATGATTTGGATTCGAATTCTGAATTCTCGCAATACTATACATAAATTTTATTTCTGTTGTAAACTCCACTAGAGTTGGTGGCTGTACTGAATTTTGCATGAAGATGTGTCTCTCTAAATCTAAAATTCGTTGAACCATAGTACAATTATCATTTTGTAGGCAAAACAAACGTGATGTTACCCAAGAATGTTTGGATGAGATGATTTGAGTCTATTCCAGGTTAACCAAGGTACTGAGTTCAAATCCAGTCTTAGAAATGCAGCAACATTAAAACTACACTTAAAAAATGAAGTTTTCAGAAATTTTGATTAAGTTTATTTTGTATGCAGATTCCCTCGCTAATGCCTAGCCACGCGTCCACTTTCCCTCGCTAATTCCCTCGCTAATGCTTAGTCACGCGTCCAATTTCCCTCGCTAAAGCCCATCTGATTGTATTTTTTTTAATAATATGCTTTTATACCTGTTTATTTTATTAATAAATAATAAAATCTAAACTATATAAAACAGTTAAATTTTGAAATGTTATAACAAAAACGTTAATCAACAACACTTCAATAAATAAAAATTACGATAATGAAATTTTAATCCACAACACTTAATCTGAAATGTTATAACAAAAACGTTAATCAACAACACTAAAAGCTGCCACCATCAGACTCCTCAGCTTGCTCCTCATCTTGCTCATCATCTTCCTCCTCATCTTCCTCCTCATTTTGCTGCTGATTTTGCTGCATGTTCTTAAAATACTTTAACATCATCGCCTGCCTACGGCTCACCTTCTCAAAGTTTTGCTGCACTTTTTTCACCGCCTCAGAAGAGGTCCTGACCTCCTGTCGAGTATCGTGCAGCTCATGTCGAGTATCGTGCAGCTCCTGTCGAGTAGACTGCAGCTCCTGCTCCATATGCCTCACATGCTCTGTATCTGCAGGAGCAGAAGCTGGTCGACTGCGTCTTCTGCTGCTCCCGGCCCCAGACTGGCCCATATGTAACACCCCCCTTCTATATCAACTATTATTATATTAATATATCAGAGTTTAATAAAAAAAAAATTCTTTTGAAAGGAAGCGTCACATTTCACCGCTTGTAAAACAACCAGATTAAAACAGTGACATACGGTCAACAATCTAACAGCATGATACATAGCACGATAGTTAGGGACGGGCCCAAAAAGAAACTTGTTTAGTTTACAGCACATAATAAAATTGTTTTCTAACACAGCGGAAATTCATAAAATACATCAATAATAATAAAAATGTCTACTACGCCCTCCCCCTGGTGCTACATATCAGAGCTGACACCACTACCTAACAGAAGGCACAAGAAGGCCTCATTCGCGATCACCTGCAAGTTGCCGACATAAGAAGCAACATAGGGCAGTAGGGTGAGTCTCTTTATACAAATAATAATCAGTAAGATAGGCATTATATTCAGGAAGGCAACAGACAACACCCACTCACAGAAATCATTACATACTTCATTTAACTTACAACCATCCACAGATATTTATCAACATAGTATGAATATATATACTTATATGCATGTATGAAACATGCATGAGGATCCATCATCACCACTTTATGCCTTGAGGGCACTCACCACTTTGGCCGAAGCCACCACACCACTTTGGCCGAAGCCCACACCACTTTATGCACATGAGTCATTAGACACTATGACAATGCACCACAACAATTATTTAAACTCACCACTTTTCAGTTTTCAATTCAACATCATCACATATAAGCCTTAAGGGCATCGCACCACTTTGGACCGAAGTCCCACACCGCTTTCACATCTTCAATGTATTTACAGCTCAGTTTGTATCCTTAGGTTAGCTATTTAATTCATCAAGTTCATCACACCACTTTTATTGGACCAAACACACACCAAGGATTAAAATGACGCACTAAGGACCAAACTGTCACACGGGGACTAAAACAGCACCACAAGGGTCAACAGTAACACAATCAACAATTTAGGCATACTTGGGCATGACACAGTACATAGTGCTGAATTTCCTACAGCAGTGCACCTACTTCGGTGAATTAATTGAAATAGCAAACGACATCGGATTTTAACAAATGACCACTCATTGGAAAACTCTTTGTGTGTAGTTTCTATCTATGATTTTCATTCTTCAAAATAAGTAGCCAATTGGTACAGTTTTTTGAAATACTACACGGTGGTACCAAAACTGGGCAGGATTTTTCACTCAACTTGCAACTCAATTTTCTTTCTTATTTCTCAATGAAATTTTGTAAAACCAGTGCTCATTTCGTAGAGAATTCAGCCTACTTTCCAACTAAACAAGAATCATTCAAAACGGAGTTCATTTGAGAACTTAAAACCTGCAAAAACTGAACCTACTCACAGTTTTATTTCAGAAAATTGACCTAACTTTGGAGACTTATAACTTGAGCTACACAACTCCAAATTTTACGAAACCAGCGGCAAAACGACCGGCGTTAAGTGTATTTTCAAAAACAATTAACCACATAATTTTTGGACCAATCTAACATTCCCAGTTCTCAGAAAACCGAAACAGTGTCAGGATTCGCAAAACCGTAAATAAGTAAAATTCATCAAAACACCCCAATGACAACTTAGTGACATGGATTAACCAATTCAAACTCAAACACAACAACAAACATGAAATTGCCCCAACAAATCAATCATTCAAACACACTAACACCTAACCCACACACAAATACTCATCATACAATTCCTACAACCTAACCTAACATATCACTTATCCTAATAATTATTATAGGTACAAAGTGAGCCCCCTAACCTTGATAATTGAAGAATTTCGCCACCCTCAAGCCACAAAAACGAAAATGCAGCAGCCCCCTTCCTCTCCTCTTACGCAAACCGTGGGCCAAAGCCATGGAGAACAACACAACAATGGAAGAAAAATAAGGGATTGAAACTACTACTCGAAGGAGGAAGAAAAATGGAAGGGAAAGGATCAAAGAAGCTTACCTAAGGCCAAGATGAACCAAACCCCTCTTCTCCTTCTTGCTGGAAAATCGTGAGCCTCTTCTCCTCTCACCCTCTCAGTTTCGTTGTTCTTTCTCTCTTGGTGGGAATGAAAGAAATTTTAGGTTTTTGAGACAATTGGAATGGGCTTGGATCAACATTGAAATTGGGTCCATTTTCACACCACTCTTCTTTCTCTTTTCCCCTTGATGGCTGTCGCTGTTTCTTTCTTTTATTCCTTCTTTTATTTCTTCTTTCTTTACTCCTTTCTTCCTTTGACTTTTCTTCTTTCTTTCTTTTATTTATTTCTTTCATTTCTCTTTTTTCTTCTCCTTTCTTCTTTCTGTTTCCTTTCTTACCCAGCGCCCTCCCCTTCCTCCACTTCTAATCCCTTTCTTTGATCCAATTAAACCTTAGGCCCAATAATGTTTGGGCCCTACTTGCACCTCCTATTTCACTTAATCCCACCACTCCCTAATTACTTATACACCCCTTTAATAATATAACTCCAAATTAATTAATTCACTTAAATAATTACTTGTAAGTCCTAAATAGCTTAAATAAATAATTAAATTATTTTGGGGCGTTACAACTCTCCCCCACTTAGAATATTTTCGTCCTCGAAAATCGCGCTAATCCCAACAACAAGATGAATCTAGCTCGCACTTAGTCTCTTCGAAAGTTCACACGATTTAAATCCTAATATTAACCTCAGTACACCCACCTACTACCCTTTCAAAGTTCTATTCCTTGGTCTGTGAAACACTAACGTATGCGCTTACCTCTCCTCATGAGTCTCAACCTAATATATTGACTCCACCTCTTATGTCACATAACTGTGCACTTTCATTCTAAGCATAAATCGCCACTACAGGTTCAAGAATGACACACAAACTGAAGTAAGGTATAAGATAAATTCCTACCCTCAAGGCCTACACATAGAGGAACACACAAGCACTTGCAACACACATAAGTATCTAGAATTTGCTAATCAACTCTCGCATCGTCG
This sequence comes from Astragalus membranaceus, assembly GCA_039519185.1. Classification (NCBI taxonomy): domain Eukaryota; kingdom Viridiplantae; phylum Streptophyta; class Magnoliopsida; order Fabales; family Fabaceae; genus Astragalus; species Astragalus membranaceus. The sequence goes on along the minus strand of CM076854.1, from coordinate 163,065,966 downwards.
TGCAACTCGAGAAAACAATCTTTATAACATATCATAATTAAATTAGGGGTATCTGCTAGTCAACACATAGCCCTGAAACCCAATGATCTAATCATATTTAAACAATGAAACCTCAAAAACAATAATCACATAAAAAAAATAATTAAATACTCAGGCATCGTTTTTAATCTATTTATCAGAAGGCAGCAGTTAGCATGTGGTTTTACTACTCTTCATGGAAGTTAAATGAAACATATACTTCTACCAAGACAAGTTATCGCACACCGTAGTGTAAAATCAAGACACAAGTAAGCTTACTTCAGTCCTATATATCAAGTTTATTTCTAGTAAGCTCCTATAAGGGTTCTAGACTCGTTATTAGAAAAAAAATTACAAGACAATGCACATAGACACTTATATGCTCAATACTTAGTTTCGTAAGCTCACTTAGAAGAATCTACAAAATTAGATAATCATTTTAAACTTCGTTAGCACGCACTTAGCACAATTCAAGATACATAGATAAAATAACTTCCAATTATATTACTTGTTTAGTAAACATATGTATCTTGATCTTCACAGCGAAACACGTTCACCACATCACATATTGAGAAAAATTTGAACAAGTGAAATAAATGAAACGAACATAGGGTGAAGATGCTCTTTAACACATTCCAATCAAATAGTACTCAAAACAAAACCATTAGTTATTGTCTTATTTACACATTGTCAAAATATAATTAAAACACGAATACAAACATCACTGGTCTAACTTTAGAAGTTTCCTACATAAAATTGTGTTCGGAAAAGTTACTACAACATCTCTAGGCCCCTATAGAGACAGAAACAAGATAACACCATGCATTAGAGTAAACGTTATTTCATATACTAGTGGGTTCACAGCATCCCAGTTTGGGAAAATTCAAGAAATCGAGTGAAACAAAGTAAGGTGAATGGAGATGAAAATAGCATGTTAGTCCAGGAATGGCACCTAAAACAATCAGTGAAATAACTCCACAAATCACTTAGCCTAGAGCATCAACATAAGTGATGAAAACACGTTATAAAAAAATTGATTTTATACAACCATTTTAAAATAAATGAATACCTTTGAAAGCATCTGACAATAATAGATAATTTAATAGAAGTGCACAATTTTAATCTAAGTTTTCAAAACCACCTAGCACAAATTATATATAATCTCGCTGATAACAATAAAAGAAATTAGTAATTGTAGTCATTTAGGCGAGGAAATTATACTCACAGTAATCACATTATCACAACATCACACATCCAAGAAATTCAAGAACCTAGAGCAAGACAACACGTAAGACAACCTATTTTATGCGCAACAACCGCAGCAAAAACGGCAACATTAACAACATAAAAACGGTACACTATTAATCTCAAAACAAAACATCAACTGTAAGCAATATAACCAACACTTTAATTTTGGGGAAAATGCACGTCGAATTTTAGTAAACATTCTCGTGAGGTTTGAGTAAACGGTACGCCTCCAATTGAGTACTCAGTGCATTTAACTTGGGAAAACAGTACTCCTTTTTACTTATAAAAACAGCGATAAACCACGCCCCTTTTAGTCATAAAACAGCAGAAAATTCAGTTCAAAAAAATAGCAACATTAAATTGCACAAACAGCAGTAGGAGTAATCCCAAAAACAGCAGCAAACTCGAGTGAAAAGGAAAGCACATTTACAACATGAAAACAGCACCTCTTTTTGTAGAACAACAAGTAGCATCAGTATCAACGATAGAAATCATACCGTCTGACCAATTCAGCTAATCACGGAAACACAAATTATGGTTAGAACGAGTACTAAGACTCGAGAGATAACTAGACTCGACACTGGACAACTTGGCCGGACAGGCCGAACTTCAGCTCTGATACCACTAATGTAACACCCCCCTTCTATATCAACTATTATTATATTAATATATCAGAGTTTAATAAAAAAAAAAATTCTTTTGAAAGGAAGCGTCACATTTCACCGCTTGTAAAACAACCAGATTAAAACAGTGACATACGGTCAACAATCTAACAGCATGATACATAGCACGATAGTTAGGGACGGGCCCAAAAAGAAACTTGTTTAGTTTACAGCACATAATAAAATTGTTTTCTAACACAGCGGAAATTCATAAAATACATCAATAATAATAACAATGTCTACTACGCCCTCCCCTGGTGCTACATATCAGAGCTGACACCACTACCTAACAGAAGGCACAAGAAGGCCTCATTCGCGATCACCTGCAAGTTGCCGACATAAGAAGCAACATAGGGCAGTAGGGTGAGTCTCTTTATACAAATAATAATCAGTAAGATAGGCATTATATTCAGGAAGGCAACAGACAACACCCACTCACAGAAATCATTACATACTTCATTTAACTTACAACCATCCACAGATATTTATCAACATAGTATGAATATATATACTTATATGCATGTATGAAACATGCATGAGGATCCATCATCACCACTTTATGCCTTGAGGGCACTCACCACTTTGGCCGAAGCCACCACACCACTTTGGCCGAAGCCCACACCACTTTATGCACATGAGTCATTAGACACTATGACAATGCACCACAACAATTATTTAAACTCACCACTTTTCAGTTTTCAATTCAACATCATCACATATAAGCCTTAAGGGCATCGCACCACTTTGGACCGAAGTCCCACACCGCTTTCACATCTTCAATGTATTTACAGCTCAGTTTGTATCCTTAGGTTAGCTATTTAATTCATCAAGTTCATCACACCACTTTTATTGGACCAAACACACACCAAGGATTAAAATGACGCACTAAGGACCAAACTGTCACACGGGGACTAAAACAGCACCACAAGGGTCAACAGTAACACAATCAACAATTTAGGCATACTTGGGCATGACACAGTACATAGTGCTGAATTTCCTACAGCAGTGCACCTACTTCGGTGAATTAATTGAAATAGCAAACGACATCGGATTTTAACAAATGACCACTCATTGGAAAACTCTTTGTGTGTAGTTTCTATCTATGATTTTCATTCTTCAAAATAAGTAGCCAATTGGTACAGTTTTTTGAAATACTACACGGTGGTACCAAAACTGGGCAGGATTTTTCACTCAACTTGCAACTCAATTTTCTTTCTTATTTCTCAATGAAATTTTGTAAAACCAGTGCTCATTTCGTAGAGAATTCAGCCTACTTTCCAACTAAACAAGAATCATTCAAAACGGAGTTCATTTGAGAACTTAAAACCTGCAAAAACTGAACCTACTCACAGTTTTATTTCAGAAAATTGACCTAACTTTGGAGACTTATAACTTGAGCTACACAACTCCAAATTTTACGAAACCAGCGGCAAAACGACCGGCGTTAAGTGTATTTTCAAAAACAATTAACCACATAATTTTTGGACCAATCTAACATTCCCAGTTCTCAGAAAACCGAAACAGTGTCAGGATTCGCAAAACCGTAAATAAGTAAAATTCATCAAAACACCCCAATGACAACTTAGTGACATGGATTAACCAATTCAAACTCAAACACAACAACAAACATGAAATTGCCCCAACAAATCAATCATTCAAACACACTAACACCTAACCCACACACAAATACTCATCATACAATTCCTACAACCTAACCTAACATATCACTTATCCTAATAATTATTATAGGTACAAAGTGAGCCCCCTAACCTTGATAATTGAAGAATTTCGCCACCCTCAAGCCACAAAAACGAAAATGCAGCAGCCCCCTTCCTCTCCTCTTACGCAAACCGTGGGCCAAAGCCATGGAGAACAACACAACAATGGAAGAAAAATAAGGGATTGAAACTACTACTCGAAGGAGGAAGAAAAATGGAAGGGAAAGGATCAAAGAAGCTTACCTAAGGCCAAGATGAACCAAACCCCTCTTCTCCTTCTTGCTGGAAAATCGTGAGCCTCTTCTCCTCTCACCCTCTCAGTTTCGTTGTTCTTTCTCTCTTGGTGGGAATGAAAGAAATTTTAGGTTTTTGAGACAATTGGAATGGGCTTGGATCAACATTGAAATTGGGTCCATTTTCACACCACTCTTCTTTCTCTTTTCCCCTTGATGGCTGTCGCTGTTTCTTTCTTTTATTCCTTCTTTTATTTCTTCTTTCTTTACTCCTTTCTTCCTTTGACTTTTCTTCTTTCTTTCTTTTATTTATTTCTTTCATTTCTCTTTTTTCTTCTCCTTTCTTCTTTCTGTTTCCTTTCTTACCCAGCGCCCTCCCCTTCCTCCACTTCTAATCCCTTTCTTTGATCCAATTAAACCTTAGGCCCAATAATGTTTGGGCCCTACTTGCACCTCCTATTTCACTTAATCCCACCACTCCCTAATTACTTATACACCCCTTTAATAATATAACTCCAAATTAATTAATTCACTTAAATAATTACTTGTAAGTCCTAAATAGCTTAAATAAATAATTAAATTATTTTGGGGCGTTACACCATACATGGAGCCAAGGGCCCCGTACCATACAGGCGACCCTTAGACCAACCAACTGTCTTCTCCCAATGTTGATTTTCCAGATCTATCATCTCAGGAGTAAGTTGGCTAAGTGCTTCAGGGTCCCAGCTCCCCTGAGTTAGCTGAGTCATGAACTCATTTACTTGCTCCTGTTTTGAATAACCACAAATTAGCGCTCAATGCTGACATAGCAACATTATATATAATACAAATCAATTTGTATATTTACCTGAGTCATCTTGGAGCGCTCATCAACATACTCGCCAGTGCCTTTCCTCACATGGGTGGCTCTATGCAGCTCAGGAGCAGTGATAGGGCGTCCTGCCTTTTTACTCTGTAAAATGAAACACATTGTCAAAAATTGCTAACTAATTAAATAATGTAAATGATACACACAGATTTGTAAAATAATTTACCAATCTAGCAGCATGCTGAGCCTGGTTGATGGACCCGCCGCAGTGAAGCGAGCCACCCTTTTCTGAGTTTCTATTGTTTTTGGCGCTTGCAGCATTTTTCTTGAAAGTCTCAGTAGCCCAATGGCTCTTGAATGGACCAGGTATCAGACAAGTCAAAAACATATACGGTTTAGTCATGCATATCTCAGGAGGAAGATTGTAAGGGGTAACAATGACTGGCCAACAAGAGTAGGGTGACGCCGATGCTTGGATATATGGAGTAAACCCATCAGAGCACAAGCCAAGCCGAACATTCCGTGGGTCTGAGGCAAAATCTGAATGCACTTGATCAAAGTGCTTCCACGCATCACCGTCGGATGGGTGGCGTAAAATGTCATCTGAGGTACGCCTATTGTCATAATGCCAAGTCATTTTATGCGCAATTTCGGTCGATGCAAACATTCTTTGCAACATTGGAACTATAGGCAAATAGAACATCGACTTTACAGGGATAGGTTTATAATTACGTTTTGCCCCTTTACGATCATGATACCTTGGCTTTCCACAGAATTTGCATTCAAGTAGCTCACCATCATTTTTACCAAATTCGTTGTTGTAAAACAACATGTGCCCTTTTTCACAACAATCAATCTTCTTAAATTTCAATCCCAGCTTCGAAACTAACTTCTTTGCTTCATAATAACTTTTTGGCAAATTATCCTTATTAGGTGTCGCTTCCAACATCATTTCAGTCACATAGTCTAAACCCACCTCAGAAATATTACTCATGGACTTGAGAGCTAAAAGTTTCACACACATAGATAACTTTGACTGTGGCGAGCCTTCAAACAACGGTTTGTTTGAATCTCTTAACAAATTATAAAAATTTTGTGCTTCTTCATTTGGAAGTTCATCATGATCGTCATATTGAGGCTCATCAAATGGCACATTCACCCTGAGACCATCACAAATCATGTTTTCCATCGACTCAAAAATTTCATTACGTGGAACACCAACACCAAAACTGCTTGAAGCCCCTACCTCAAAATTTTGACTTCGTTGTTCTCCATGGTCCACCCAAATCCAATAATTAGGCCTAAACCCCCATTGATACAAGTGCTCCCTGATTTCATTATCGGTCCTAATAGGTACACCGTCGCATTTTAAGCATGGACATCTAACCCCCTTTTCCCGTTTATCCAATTCATGTCGCAATGCTACCACAAGAAACTGTTCAACCCCAATTACAAAAGATTCCTTCAAACCCGCTCTTCTCGGATATAACCGATCATACACCCATTCACGACTAAATTCATACAAATTCATCTACACACATTTAAAAAAACGTGTTAACATTCCCAATAATCTATCAAGTTAGTGGCATCGATATGATCTCAGTGGAGATGATTCCGAGCCGAGTATGGGGGTCAAGGACAGCACAAAACCCTTTTCCATCCAAGTAGTGAAGGAAGTTATTTCGTATAACTCCCAACCTTACTGTTGTTAGTATCGCCTCGCATTATCTCAATGGAGATGATTTCGAGCAAAATATGGGGGTGAGGGACGGCATCACCTCACCCTTTTCCATCAACAACACACAGTCATCTAACCTAGGGTTCATGAAAATAACAATTAATTTATTTTGGAAACTAACCGTTATGAGATTGAGGTCCGGTGCGGTACGTGGTTCGGTGACGGTGCGCACTCCAGTGCGGTTGTGAGACTTCAAACACCAACAATTTCAATCCTAAACAATTTCAACTTCAATTTCAATAACTAACTTCAATTTCAACTATTAATTTCAACAACAACTTCAATATCAACTTCAATTTCAACTATTAATTTCAATTTCAAGCAAAAAACATAAATCAATTCACTATTAATTTCAGTTTCAATAAAACAACTTATTCAATTTCAACAAACAATTTTTATCCTACACAATTTCTATAAATCCTAAACTTAATCCTAAAACCTAAAACAAAATTTCAATTTCTACCCAATTTCAATTTCTAATCCTAAACACAATTTCACTAAAACAATATCAAAAATTAATTTTACAATATCACAAAACTAAATTCACTAAAATTACCAAACAACAATATCACAAAATTTATTTTACAAATCCTAACAAAACAATATCAAATAAAATCAGTTGGTAAAAAAAAATTAAAATCAGTAAAAAAAACCTCCAAAGTAGAGCTCCGGTTGTGAGGAGGGCGAGCTCCGGTGGTGGTGGGAAGGGTGAGCTCCGGTGGTGGCGAAAACGGAGAGCTTTTGTTGAACCAAGGACAAACACTCGTTGTTTTGTATGATAACAAATTACACATTATCTACTAATGGTTCAAGTTGAATTAAGTACAGGACATAAAGCAAAAAACAGGAAGCATTAAAGTGGAGCAGCTTGGAGAAGAAGCCACCTTTGAAGATGAAGACCTAATTGTTTATCCGCTTTCTTTAGGACACAATGTAAGGTCCTATCACTTAAGGTATATGACATTTTAGTAGCTGAGAGATGAGTTTTGAAAACATGCATGATGCAACAAAATTAGGGTTTTGAAATATATTTTTGCATGCATGCATAAGGTGGCACCTAAACCTAAAAACGATTTTGTGGAAATCAAAAATCATTTTCTATTTTGTTCCAATGGCTATGAAATCGATTTATATAATTTATATAGGCTATGAAATCGATTTTAGGCTCACCTATAGGCCAAGAATCGATTTCCTTGCCCTATGTTTGAAGTATGTAATCGATTCATGCATATACATAAGCCAAAGGTAAGAATCGATTTCCTTCTATTTCAAAAGACTATGAAATCGATTTTCAAGCAATCCTATAGGCTATGAATCGATTCCTCCTCATTTTAAACAAAGTAAGAATCGATTCCTACCTTATTCAGGATGTCCTGAAAATCGATTCTCACCTATTTCTAAAGAAACAAACAATCGATTCCTATGTTCTCCATATGTAAAGAATCGATTCCTAAATCTTTTAACTAGCCATATAATCGATTCTTATGTCTTCTAAAATGATAAGAATCGATTCATCAACATTTTCACTTCATCAAATAATCGATTCATCTTGGCAATAAATGTTTTTTTCAAAATTCTACGCTTTCCTAAGCCTATAAATGGACAGCCTAAAATCATTCTTCAGTACACCACATTTTCTCAACAAGTCTCTCTTCTTCTCACACGAAATTTCTAGATCTGAGAAAGAGAAAAATAGAGCTATCACTTTCATATCATTTTTATAGATCTACTCATCTCTCGCAGCTATTATATTGTCATATTATCTGAGGTGATTAGATCATAGCTTCTATATTGTAATCTACTTTTGTGGGGTCATTTTGAAATCCTGGGAAGTTTTCTTGGGTCTCTCAATCAGGAGATTGAGTTGGTTTGAAATCCTGGGAGGTGATCTTGGGTCGTTCAATCGGGGAGATTGAAGTGGTAGTGAAATCCTGGGAGGTGCTCTTGGGTCGTTCAATCAGGAGATTGAAGCGGTTGAAATCCTTAGCTAGGTGCTCGGGTTCTCAGTTCGGGGGAATTGAGATTTTCTATTTGAAGTTGATTGTTTGTAAAACATTGGTTCTTCATATAGTGGTTATCAGCAAAGTCCAAAGGTTGCAAAGCCGGAGGCCGAGGACGTAGGGCTTTTATCCCGAACCTCGCAAAATTCCTGGTGTATCTCTATCCCTCTCTCTTTACTTTATTTACTGTTTATATCTGTTTATAATATCACTACTCTGATCTGAATCTGTTAATCTGGTTGTATAACTATATCCCTACTCTGATCTGAATCTGTTAATCTGGTTATAGTTATACTCGTTGTACTACAGATCTGTTTATCTATCATCTTCTCTATCACTACTGTAGATCTGCTATATTCAATATCATTGCATTACTTATAAAACAACCTTATTGTAAATATTGAATATAGAATAATATCTCATTGTGCCTAATCTGCCTACTTGCATATATCTGATAAGTTCAAATCTCTTTTTCCGCATTTTATTTAAACAAACTTATCATTTATTTTGAAAAGAATCCAAGAATTACACATAACCTTATTCACCCCCCTCTAAGGTTATACTATTGTCTAACACTCTGGTGGTGGCGAAAACGGAGAGCTCCGGTGAGAGAAGTGTTCGCGTAGGAGAGAGAGAGAGGAGAGAGAGCGATGTCGCGTAGGAGAGAGAGAGAGGAGCGACGGTTGAGCGGCGGTGTGGTGGTGGTCGTGCGGTGGTGCGGCGGTTGTGGTGTGGTGAGCGGCGGTGCGGTGGGGTTGGGGGGTCGTGAGAGAAGAGTGAGGGAGTGAGAGGAAATAGAAGAGGAATGGAAACAGAAGAGGAAACAGAGAGAGGAAAAGGTTCTGATTCTAATTTTAATTGGGGTTAGCGACGGAATTTGCGAGGGACTATTCCGTCGCTAATCCCTTCACGCTAACCAAGGTGGAACGGTCAAAAAACATTAGCGAGGGACTACTAATTTCGTCGCTAATCGCTTCGGTTTCCGTGCGGTTCAGATTTCAATTTCCCTCCAAACAATTAGCGACGGACAGTTCCGTCACTAATGCATTAACTTCCGTCACTAATTTTCAAAAATCCGAAAACCCTTATTCCCTCGCAAATTCCCTCGCTAATGTCAATTTTAGCGAGGGAAATACATTCCGTCGCTAATAGCCGTCGCAAATAACGTTTTTTTTTGTAGTGTTTGAGTGTGTGTCGGGGTAAATGTTTGACAAATATGATTTTAAATTACTTTAATTTTATAAATTCGATTAAGTTAAAATTTAGTTGAATAAGTGTACATCAGTGTTGGTTTCAAAGACAAAAAATTACTACTAATATGAATTTCACATCAAAAGTGGGGTGTAGTTTCAAAGGCTTTATCTTTAGCGATATCTGTTCATTTGCTATTTGCTAGCTTATTTACTAAATTTTTTAGCGATATTAACGTGAGAGAAATTTTATACTCAAGATTATCATCAGGGGCTTCGTTTCAATCTTAGTGGAGAGGCTGGTGTTGAATCTTCTTCTTCGTGGCCCGATGTATGGGCAACTACTTGCCACTTTCTCTGAACTTGGCGGAATAAAAGGAAAGTTCGATCCCTCTTTTGTGCGGCCTCATTCCCCTTGGAGTTTCATCTTGCGGGCTTGCGCTGATTACAATTCAGCTCTGTTGGTAAAGAATGTCATGATTAAAAACTTGCCTTCTATTATCCAGGTGAGTTGGGAGCCAGCAGATTCAGGTTGGGTACGTTTAAATTCTGATGGCGCTGTCAAAGGCGAGAATAGAATTGCTGAAAGTGAGGGCGTGTTGCGAGATGCCTCAGGCGAGCATTGTAACACCCCTTTTCTACCCCATAGTTTACACGTCATTTATCAGAGTACAAAAATCTTTTTCATTTATATTGATTTTAACTGATAGAAAAGAAATGTCACATCGTCGTTTATAAAACTCATCATTTGCACTCATTAAAGTTTGTGCAATAAAACCACCGTCGAAAAAATTAGACTTCACAAAAATTCAACACATCACAGCGGAATAAGAGAATAACTCACTAAGCCTCTCAAACACATCTCATATACTCCACATAATCATTAAACAGTTAATTAATTAAACTATCAAACTTCAACCACGCCCCCTAGGTGCTACAGTATCAGAGAGCGACTCGACAGACATCCCAACAGCTATCAACGAAGGTAGTAGGACCTTCACTCGCGGTTACCTGCAGCGTTGCCGCAATAGAGCAACATTCCAAGCAGAAGGGGTGAGAATTTCAATAAAACATAATCAAGCATATAGTAGAGTAACATGAGCAAACCATTATACAACATCGTCATTATCATCAACCTCATCATCACTACACGCAAACCAAAGTCATAATTCATATCACCATTCACGAAACATGTATGCGCATGAAAATGCAACCCACGCCTGGGCATATGCATGATGGTACCATACTCGTCATGAGTTAGCCACTAGGGCACATCGTCACTGGTTTTCGTCAATAAGAGGCCGAAGCCTAATCGTCATAATATGCACATGCTATGAGACGCTATGGACACATGTGCAAATCACCAAATTCAACTCACCCGGAGTACTCGTCATTGTCATCATAAAACACTACTAGAGTGTACTCGTCATAATCACCATAATAACATCACAACCTTCTCATAAACATCACATTCAAAATTGGAGTAACAACGTCCTTAAATCTCAAATAGCAATACATTAAAATTTAAGTGACAGCCTATAAAAAAAATCGAGTACAACTTGTTTAAAATTTTGGACAACCATCTCATTTTCATGCCTAAGAAACATCACCATTAAATCGAGAGAAACAGCAATAGGACAGTAGCTTTTAGCGCAAACAGCAGCAAAACACAACAAGTATTACACATAAAATAGCGCTTTGCTTTTCATAAAACAGCAGCATTTTTATTTTAGAAAATAGCAAGACAGCAACATATTTAAATGGTTAACAGCAACATTTTTAGTTCTGAAAATCAGCATCATCTTATTTGACAAAAACAGCAAACAACAACACTACAAAATCTGGACAGCAACATTTTTATTTTATAAAACTGTTTACAGCAACACTACAAATTCTGGACAGCAACATTTTTGTTTTATAAAACTGTTTACAGCAACACTACAAATTCTGGACAGCAACAATTTCTTTTAAAAAAAAACTGCATACAGCCACACTATTATTTTATGGACAGCAACATTTTCTATCTCCAATTTTCTTGGTATCAATCAATTAATTACAATCATATTATTCAATCACCTCCTAAGTCTCATATTCTCAATTAAACTATAACATCCCCTATTTCAATTCCAATTTACCCATTCATAGGCGAAATTAGCTACACCACATTCACCAAAATAGAATCGAAATCCACTTCATCACATCATAGAGCAATTCGCATGTCCACACAACAAATCACCAAATAGCATCACAATTAATCAAATTTCCATCCACCCTAACATATACATCTCTAAATCATTGCAACACCTAAAAAAATCGAATTTCACCTCATCCCATCATATGACAAATCGCATATCATCACAATAGTATCACAATTAATCAAGTCTTTCATTCACCTTAACATATACCTCCCTAAAACATCACAACACTAAAATCCCATGAAACCCACCACATACCCAATTATATTCAATTGAAACGCTCACCCTTACCTTAGGTTATGACGAACACGGTCTCCTTATACGTAAGCTCCAAGAATCACCGCAACCTGATCCCCCTCTCCTCTTGCCTCACGCCCCTTTCTCTCTTCCTCCAAGTCGCGCCTCCTCTTCTCTTTTTCTCCATGGGCGCCGCGCCCTCTCTCTGCTCCTCTCTCTCAATTTCGCTAATTTTCTCTCCTTGGCACAAAAATGAGCTAAACCTAATTTTCTAGCTTAAGTATGCTTGGGCTTGGATCACGGGCTTTCTTCCACCACTTAAGCCCAAACGCTACACACCCCCCTCAAAATGATTATTTCCAACCCAACTAAGGCTCACACATAATAACACCTATAATTATTTTATTAAGTAATAAATAATAATTATATTATTATTTCTACCACCCAATTTCATTTAATTAATTAAATAGATTAATCTATTATTTTTGGGGCGTTACAACTCTCCCCCACTTAAAGGAATTTCGTCCTCGAAATTTTCCTACTGACGCGAACACCCTCACACTACCCAAATAACGTCGCCTCAACACTTAGCGACTCAACCCGCTGCGCTACTCTGATAAACTGGCCTGCATTCTACCTCACTCATCTACCCTTAAGGATAACAAAGTACATCAATCATCACAGCATCATGACGAAACTCACAGGGTGCATAACAGTCATATGACAAGCCTCATAATTTTAGCAACACGACAACAACATCAACAAACAACTTTGCCACTCAGGCGACATCAACAACGACAAACCAACAGCAAAGCAACATCATCAACAACAATATAACTTGTCACTCAGGCACATCAACGACGACAACAAAAACATCGCTATCATAACGACCACACAGCACGACCACAACCAAAATTAGGCACAACTCATAACAATAGGAGCAGTGCATAAAATTAGGGACTGTAACAGTAAGCTTCAGAATACGTCAACAATTATTCTCAGAAACAACGGCAGTAGTTTTCAGAAAAACACTAACAATAATTTTCGAAGAATAGCAACAATGATTTTCTGAAAATAGCAACAATAATTTCTAGAGAAACAGCAACATGAGATGTACATATTATTATTCATCAATCATACGAATTCAACAAGGCATCATGGTATGATGGTCAACTTAAGAAAGAATCATGGCCAGCACGTAGCAGTTACTAATCACAAAAGAAAGTGGCCTTTTAGAGTTAATGATAACCATCCATATAGTTCGGTGTAGGAAAAATAATTTATCTCGTGGGAACAGCAGTTAAAACATTAAAACAGCTAGAGGGCCAATCCATGGAAACATCATTTCACAGCTAAAGGCAAATATACGAAAGGTTCAATCACATACATGTACAACATACTTATTTAGGATTCTTTCGTCACGGGAAATAAAACATGTTATAGAAATTGATTTTTCCTTACCAGACTGAACATCGGCTTAAACATTTCGGGATAAGACATCCTTAAGAACATACGGTAACAAAAGGTAACTCAAAGAAGGGCACAAACAGTGCAAATGCACATTTTAAATCCTACGGTTCAAACGTTTTTGCTAATCTTCACAAACTCGGGTGCAGAAAATTCTGTAACTATGCGTCTACTTTGGCGAATCAATTAAAATAGAAAACGGTGTCGGATTTCGACAATTTAATACTTGTTGGAAAGCCCTCCGAGTGTAGTTTCTACCTATGGTTTTCGTCCTTTAAAATAAGTAGCCAATTGGTACAGTTTTTCAAAATACTACACGGAGGTACCAACTTGGACAGAACTTCTTACTCAACTTTCAACCAAATTATCTTTCTCATCTCTTAATGAAATTTTACGAAACCAGTGTCTAATTCGTAGAGAATTCAGTCTACATTTCAAAGAAACAAGAATCATTCAAAACGGAGTTCGTTTGATGACACAAAAGCTACAAAACCGAACATTACTCACAGTTTGATTCCTAAAACTTGACCTAACTCGAAACAACCATAACTTGAGCCACACAGCTCCAAATTGAACGAAACCAGTGGCAAAACGACCGGCGTTAAATCTATTTTCAAAAACAATCAACCACATAATTTTTGGATCGACTAAACGGTGCCAGTTTTTGAAAAACGAACAGTGTTCAGAAATGCACCAAACCGTAAACAAGTAAAATTCATCATGTTTAGTCACGAAACAGTAATCTCAAACAACGCTCAAATTCAACAATTCATGTCATCAAACAACATTCGGGCATTCAATCAACATATTGACATTTGGTCATACACCTATGTGCACACTTTGACTACAACCCAATTAAACCATCAAGACACCCCAAATTCACCTACCCACCAAAAATATCAATTTTCAACATCAAATACTACTTAAGCATAGAAATTTCACCTTCAAAACTCTTAAGGTAATATCATCAAAACAACTTGTAGGCAACATATGTTCATAGTTCACCTCAACACCACAATTTCATCATTTAATACACCATCATTAGATACACAGTCATTTAATTCACAAATACATCATTAATTAGCAACAACAACAACATCAACACTTGGTCTTATTCGACTCAACACATCAACAACAACGCTTTGGTCACATTGACCCAACAACAACAACAAAAAGTCATGGACCAGATTCAAGTCAAATAACAATCACACAATCGACATATCCATAAATATGACATCTCTACTTCAAAAAAATATTTATAATTGGAAGTGCGAAAATGAGTAAAAATTGTTTCTCAACACAATCAACAATTCATTTTTGGAAATGATTTTCGCAAGTGAAAGGTGTCATTAGTTCTTCAAATCATAAAATTTTTTATTTATAAGAACATCAAAGCCTAGAGCGGCAAAATATTTCTTTTGATATGATGACTAGGATGACCTGAAATACCATATTGAAAAATTCTTCCTACTCCCGATAACATTTTCCTTCGGTTTCAAAAGGAGTAGCTAATGCATCTTTCGAAAACCAAGCATTTTCCAAACCAGCAGAGACATCAAAAACAAAAGACACAGGGTTCACACATTGGAAACACAATACAACACACATCATCAGCAGGGGTATCTCCCCCACTTATTCACTTACCATCAGCAGTACTCGGTTTGTCCTCCACCTGCAGGAACATCACTTACTACACAGACAATGGTTAGGACTCATTTAGCACTACTCAATCATCAAAGTACACTACGACTATACGACTTGGCCGGACAGACCGAACTGCTTTGATACCACTAATGTAACACCCCTTTTCTACCCCATAGTTTACACGTCATTTATCAGAGTACAAAAATCTTTTTCATTTATATTGATTTTAACTGATAGAAAAGAAATGTCACATCGTCGTTTATAAAACTCATCATTTGCACTCATTAAAGTTTGTGCAATAAAACCACCGTCGAAAAAATTAGACTTCACAAAAATTCAACACATCACAGCGGAATAAGAGAATAACTCACTAAGCCTCTCAAACACATCTCATATACTCCACATAATCATTAAACAGTTAATTAATTAAACTATCAAACTTCAACCACGCCCCCTAGGTGCTACAGTATCAGAGAGCGACTCGACAGACATCCCAACAGCTATCAACGAAGGTAGTAGGACCTTCACTCGCGGTTACCTGCAGCGTTGCCGCAATAGAGCAACATTCCAAGCAGAAGGGGTGAGAATTTCAATAAAACATAATCAAGCATATAGTAGAGTAACATGAGCAAACCATTATACAACATCGTCATTATCATCAACCTCATCATCACTACACGCAAACCAAAGTCATAATTCATATCACCATTCACGAAACATGTATGCGCATGAAAATGCAACCCACGCCTGGGCATATGCATGATGGTACCATACTCGTCATGAGTTAGCCACTAGGGCACATCGTCACTGGTTTTCGTCAATAAGAGGCCGAAGCCTAATCGTCATAATATGCACATGCTATGAGACGCTATGGACACATGTGCAAATCACCAAATTCAACTCACCCGGAGTACTCGTCATTGTCGTCATAAAACACTACTAGAGTGTACTCGTCATAATCACCATAATAACATCACAACCTTCTCATAAACATCACATTCAAAATTGGAGTAACAACGTCCTTAAATCTCAAATAGCAATACATTAAAATTTAAGTGACAGCCTATAAAAAAAATCGAGTACAACTTGTTTAAAATTTTGGACAACCATCTCATTTTCATGCCTAAGAAACATCACCATTAAATCGAGAGAAACAGCAATAGGACAGTAGCTTTTAGCGCAAACAGCAGCAAAACACAAGTATTACACATAAAATAGCGCTTTGCTTTTCATAAAACAGCAGCATTTTTATTTTAGAAAATAGCAAGACAGCAACATATTTAAATGGTTAACAGCAACATTTTTAGTTCTGAAAATCAGCATCATCTTATTTGACAAAAACAGCAAACAACAACACTACAAAATCTGGACAGCAACATTTTTATTTTATAAAACTGTTTACAGCAACACTACAAATTCTGGACAGCAACATTTTTGTTTTATACAACTGTTTACAGCAACACTACAAATTCTGGACAGCAACAATTTCTTTTAAAAAAAAACTGCATACAGCCACACTATTATTTTATGGACAGCAACATTTTCTATCTCCAATTTTCTTGGTATCAATCAATTAATTACAATCATATTATTCAATCACCTCCTAAGTCTCATATTCTCAATTAAACTATAACATCCCCTATTTCAATTCCAATTTACCCATTCATAGGCGAAATTAGCTACACCACATTCACCAAAATAGAATCGAAATCCACTTCATCACATCATAGAGCAATTCGCATGTCCACACAACAAATCACCAAATAGCATCACAATTAATCAAATTTCCATCCACCCTAACATATACATCTCTAAATCATTGCAACACCTAAAAAAATCGAATTTCACCTCATCCCATCATATGACAAATCGCATATCATCACAATAGTATCACAATTAATCAAGTCTTTCATTCACCTTAACATATACCTCCCTAAAACATCACAACACTAAAATCCCATGAAACCCACCACATACACAATTATATTCAATTGAAACGCTCACCCTTACCTTAGGTTATGACGAACACGATCTCCTTATACGTAAGCTCCAAGAATCACCGCAACCCGATCCCCCTCTCCTCTTGCCTCACGCCCCTTTCTCTCTTCCTCCAAGTCGCGCCTCCTCTTCTCTTTTTCTCCATGGGCGCCGCGCCCTCTCTCTGCTCCTCTCTCTCAATTTCGCTAATTTTCTCTCCTTGGCACAAAAATGAGCTAAACCTAATTTTCTAGCTTAAGTATGCTTGGGCTTGGATCACGGGCTTTCTTCCACCACTTAAGCCCAAACGCTACACACCCCCCTCAAAATGATTATTTCCAACCCAACTAAGGCTCACACATAATAACACCTATAATTATTTTATTAAGTAATAAATAATAATTATATTATTATTTCTACCACCCAATTTCATTTAATTAATTAAATAGATTAATCTATTATTTTTGGGGCGTTACAAGCATTGGGTACTTGCTCCGCTTACATTGCGGAGCTTTGAGGAGTGCTAGATGGGCTCCTCCTTGCTCGAGATCGTGGCTTTACAAAGATAGAAGTCCAGATGGATTCTAAGATTGTTTTCAATCAGTTGTCCAATTCCTCTGATGTTAGCTTTGCTGGTGCGGTCTTGGTTCATCAGATTAGATCTTTATTGAGCCGTGACTGGGACATTCGACTATCACATTGTTATAGAGAGGCCAATATGTGTGCTGACGCTATGGCTGCTATTGGTTGTAATTAGGATGTTGTTTTATGGTTGTATGAGGTTACTCCTAGTATTGTCAGCCCTTTGTGGCTAGCAGATCTGGTAGGTATGGTAAAAAAATAACGGAGAGTGGATAAGCTAGCTTATAGCGGATAAGCTAGCTTATAGCGGATAAGCTAGCAGACTGAATTTTAAAGTGTTTGGTAAATATAAAATGATATAAATAGAAATTTTTAGTTAATGTTTAAAAAATGAGAGAGTAAAAAGCCCCTATCTATTCTAATCACTATGAAGTAAAAATATGTTAGATAATTCAAATAATTTTTTTATTTAGTTAATTAATCTAATGACTTTAATTTACTGTATATTTATTTTATTGTAATTGATCATTATTTTGACTAATATAATTTATTATAATGAATTTATTAATTTTTTCCATAAACAATGATTCATTGATGGAGCACTAGGAGTCCTCAAACCTGAATTACAAAACGAAATCAGAAATATTAATTTATAAATTTTATATATGTATTATTTTTTTTTCAATTTATCTTTTTCTTTTCATTCCTCTTTTATATCTACCTTATCTACCTTAGTTAATACATTTACGTTTATTTTCATTTAAGCGTCTTCTGGCCAACAAAAATTCAACACCCAGCGTACTGCATCTAACTCACACTAGCACCCACTACTTTTAACAAGATTTATTTGTACGAGCATGAATCATAAAGCTCGATTTTTTTGTTCGGATTATTGCTGGCTATTTATGGAGTGTTCCAACGTTTTTAACCAAAAACTAATCTACGGTTATGCTGGCTATCACTTTGAATGTTCAAACACAAGTTTGTCCACTTTGAAAATTAAACATTTTTTCAGAAAATTATCACTTTGGATAATGATTCCATATTATAGAAACTACTAAGATATGATAAATCTAGCTACAAGTTAGTTGGAGTACATGCACATTTGAAGAAAATCACTATTTTAGATGCCACATTTGTGGCGGTTCTAGCAGGAAATCACTAACCAAGACTTTTTTTGGGGTAGCGCCCCAAATAACTTTTAACAAATTTCTATCCATTTTATTTTTTCAGACTACTTCATTAATTGTTAAAATTGCTATTTATTGTGGATACAAAACCATCTAGGACTTTTTCTGGCTTGATGGTGATTTATTTTAAATGTTTTCACTATAAAGCAAGTTTGATGTGAATCTTAGTGTAAATCTTCCAACTTAATACAAAAACTATTTTTTCATCAGTTTTAGTCGAATCGATATATAAAGGTCAATTTGATTTAGAGTAACAAAACACTAGATCTTTTCTAAGCACTCATTTGTAACCATATTTGGAGATGTCTTAGACCGCCCAACCCGGCCCACAGGGCCAAAATGCTGAAGCGAGATGAATTGGGCCAGCTCAGTTGTCTTCTAAGCTGTGTTTTTTGTAAGTCGGCTCAACTTAAAACACTTTTAACAAAGGAAACCACAAAAAGTGTTCAAAAAATATAACAAAATGAGTCTAGTCTGGCCCATGGGTTGGGCCAAAATGGCCCAATTCTCTTTTGGACCTCGTTTTTGGGCTGGGCAAACCTCTACTCAAAACATAGTACGAATACGAATCGTACGACTCGCACATGTGTTGGGTGATTCGGCCCTTTTTTATCTTTATGGCGTAGTGTTATTCTGACATTTCGTGTGTCAGAATTCAAACTGAATAGCGGTACTGATGTTGAAAACTTGGAATCAGTGTTTTAAAACCCGGCTCGGACCGGCCGGTTGAACCGGTCCGACCGGGAACCGGAGGGGTAACCGAGTTGAGTTGATTGTTGGATCGGATATGCACTGAACCGGTGATTATGTCATCAACTCGGCCGAAACTCGGTCAACTCGGTAGAACTCGGCCGAAACTCGGTCAACTCGACTCGGGCCGGGCAACAAATGGCTATGCATCATTTTCGAAATTTTTGCAAAAGTCCAAAGCTGGGATTCGAACCCAGCACTTGGTCTTCACCTCTGTGCGAACCAACCACTAGGCCAACGATACTATTGGGATTTAAATGCAATTATGTTTGTTTTATAACATCTCTCATTTCAATTAAACAAACAACATCACACATTATGCATTTGAATAAGAAACGTGAATTTACTTTTATTAAAAAGAAAGGAACCAGTCATCACAGGTACGAAATTTATACTATATGGGTCTTGAAAATTCGCGAAATAGAGACCGAGTCCGAGTCATCCGGTCCCGATTTTGGTCATGCGGTTCAACTGTCGACCCTTCGGTCCGACCCTTGACCTAGTGACCCGGTACCTTCACCGAGTCGGTCACCGGTCCGAGTTTTAAAACATTGTTTGGAATATGTCGCTTCACGCTTAGCAGTTAATAGCACAATACAATCATCGCAATGTTAAAAGCAGAGTGCCATTTTGTAAAAAAGAATAAAGAAAGGGGAAAAGGAAAAAAAAACATTTCTTTAGAACAATGGAAGTTTCAGGTTAACAAGGAGAACTTGCTGAATTTTCTTTGTATAATATGCCATATTTTGTAACTATTTTTCTCCTTTCTTCAATAGGAACTACCCATCTTAATATATTTCTCATTCAAACACACGTAACTGCGGAGTTTTAATGGGATCCGATGTGTCAATAGTAACTAATTAAGCATGGCAACGACAAAATTTATGTTATACTAACAAGGGATGACTATAAACCCATCTTATTCAGCTATGAAATGTGTGACACTCTCAAATCCATATAGCCCCAGCATCCTTAAGCATAGGAACTAATTGATTCCTCACATGCAGGCTCATGATTTTCTTAGAGCCACCAATGAACTGTTGACCTATGAAAACAGCAGGTACACTTGGTTTGCACCCCATTTGAAGCAACTCACTTTCAATCTGTTGTCCATTTGACATTTTATCAAGCTCATAAACAATTGGGTTGGCACCAAAGTTACGTATCAGTGATGTGACTGAGTGGCTCAAACAACATGTGCTCTTGCTGAATATCACCACCGGCTTTTCAGCTACCATGCTTGTGACTGTGTCCATGCTAATAGCAACTCACTTGATATAGATATGCTATGCAAGCAATGCAATAAAATAGAGATTGTGATGATGGATATGGAAAGTTAGCTTGTTTGAAGTGTTACTTATAAGCTGATGTTGCAATGTGGTGTGGTTTCCATCTGTCATGATATAAAAGAATATGGTAAAAGTGAATTTTAGAGATTGTGTTGTGTTGTCCTTTTGCACTGTAATGCATCTGCCATGTGTAGATAACAAGTTGGCTACTTGTTGAGTTCAATCTGATAAATCTAAAACTTCATCGAGAATAAGATTCACTGTCGGCATAAATTTAGATCTTTTTCCTCTTTTGCCACTTCATATCACCCAGCCTTGTACATAAATTTGGGGGTAAGTCCAAGCCTGTGTTTTAGTTGAATTTTTTTATAATATATGCTGTTGAAGTTTACCACAACCTCAAATGATTTATGACACTATTACTTTTGTTGGCATATCTTCAAATGTTTAGTTGTTTCATTTGATTTAGAAATCAGAAAGCCTCACGATGAATGGTTTTCTCACATTTTTTTAGCAGTATTTTTTTTATGCAAATAGAAGGTAAGAAGTCTAGTTAAAACCTTATGATATAAAGCAACATCATGAAGGAAAAAGTGAACTTCCCCCATGATTTTATTGAAAAAAGATAAAAGAGAAAGATGACACAAAATAGCCCAAGTGGCAAAAAAGAAAATAAAGACGAAGCAATAATAGGGTGATCCTAACAAAGCTCTATAAAACACTCCATCCTAGAGACAATTATAAAAGACTAACTTGCAATAGTCAGATCAAAAGAGACGGAGACAAAATTTATCCTTCAACGAAAATTATAGCCTTCAATATTTTGAACCAATTTCTATATTTGCTGAAATTTCTAGGACTAACTTACATTAGTTAGATCAAAAAGAGATTGTCTTTGAGCAGTATTCATGAATCGACAATCACGGATTTTTGTTGGGTATACAAGTGTGAGATAGTCTACCATTGCTGAAATTTATTCTAGAAGGAATTATTTGTTACTATATTCAATTTTTATTCCATTTGTAAGATTCTCTTTTGGCAGTTTTTTTTACCCCCATTAGACCCCATACCCCCATTTTACCATAAATCCCGAAAATACCCCTAGTTTTTCGTTAAAAAAAAAATTTTAAAATTTCCGGAAATACACATATTTCCGCCTTCCGGAAATATGTGTATTTCCGGAAATTTTTAAAAAATAATTTTTTTAAATTAAAAAAATTTACGCGAAATAATTAAATGTAACGAAACTTGCTAAACTAATAAACAATAATAATACACTATTAATACAGTAAAAATACAAAAAATAATACAACTAAATGTCCAAAAGCTATAAAGCAGCCAACAGACTATCATAGACATCCCCAGGAATACCGTCGACTGCCAAAAGACTATCATAGACATCCTGGACATGCCTAGCTACTCTCTCCATCCTAGACTCATAGGGAAGTGGACCAACATCCTTTGGAGGCGAAGGCGGAGCCGGAGTCAGGCGGGGAATTGACACCTGCAAGTACCATGGTAGGTACTCGTCATCACAAGCACCCTGGACGGGTGTCCGTCGACTGCTGTCCCTGAAAGCCCGCGCTGGGGACTGATAGAACATCAGCTACTGTACTATGAACTCCGGAGATGGACGTGGGCCCGAAATAGGTGGATCAGGAATCTGCTGGACATATCCAAACTGCCAACGGGCCCTGTCTGGCATATAAGGCACAGCCACATCCCCCCACAGCAGCCAACCTCTAAATAATGAAATGTTGTGAAACCGGAGGTACTGTCTGTGGTCGACCCAGGGGCTCCATATGACCTGCTCCCTCTGCAAGTCATCCAGCAGCTGCCGAAACTCCGGAAGCTTGATACTGTCGCACTTCTTGTTCGCCCACCTGCTGCAACGTGGAAGTTGACAGGCACCGAAGTTTTTCCGCACCACGATGGTGGGGAAATACTCATATATCCAGCACTAAAATAATAAAAATAAATAAATAAGTAATTATATAAATAAAAGTAATTAAATAGAAATAAAAATAATTAATGAATTAATTACCTGCAGCAGAGAAGCGTATCCGCCAATCTGCGACGTCTCCCAGTAACAAGCATCATTCAGCTGCTCGTAGAGAATAGCTAGAGCAGCTGGACCCCAAGCCCACTGGCCACACAGGTCAAAGTCAGAAATAAGAGTCACCCACTTGACATGGACAGATGTGTGACTCTTGTCGGCAAAAATGGTGCTGCCCAACAAGTGTAGCAGATAGCACCGTGTCGCCTGATCAAGATGGCCGCGCTCCATGTTCTTGTGTATGCGGCCATCAAGAAAGAAAATCGAAATGCCGGTCCCCTG
This sequence comes from Astragalus membranaceus, assembly GCA_039519185.1. NCBI lineage: Eukaryota > Viridiplantae > Streptophyta > Magnoliopsida > Fabales > Fabaceae > Astragalus > Astragalus membranaceus. The sequence continues at coordinate 163,042,682 of CM076854.1, read as the reverse complement.
TTGAACTGACACTCTGCCCAGCAGACTGTGTGGTCTATGCCCAGCAGATCAACTCCAGCACGAATAGCATCGGCAGTGTCGAAATGTGGCCGATGCGCCAACGGTGTTTCGGTGAGCGACAAGTGGAGCAACGTGGACACGTCCTCCAACGTCACTGTCATCTCCCCCCACGATATGTGGAATGAGCTGGTCTCAGAATGCCACCTCTCCACAAAAGCTGATATGAGCTCGTGGTTGATGTTGCCGAGAGGTGTGATGTCCAGCTCAAACAGATGAGCCTGCTGCAACCATCCTGCTATATTGTGGTGGTGCTGCTAAGGTCTCTTCTTCAGTATCTCCCCCCCATGAGAAGCAACTTTAATCTTACCCCGGTCCTGTAAAAAAATAAAAGTAATTAATAAATTATAAAAATAATTAATTGTTAAAAAATAAACAAAAATATTAAAAGTAATTAATTGTTAAAAAATAAACAAAATATTAAAAGTATTACCTGTCCCGTCTGTAGTAGTCTGTGAACGCAGTGGACATGCAACCGGTGTAATAAAACCTGCTCAGCAGCCTCATCATCATGCTGAGCAACCCCAGCCTCAGCCTGGTCATCTACATGCATGTCTGGCTCAGCAGGCTCGTGATAATAATGCTCCTGCTCCTGCTCTCGCTCTCGAACACGCCTCTGACGCTCAGACGCGTGTCCGGCCTGTCTAGTCCTCAATTTGAACCTGCTCCTACCGCCAGAAGGACTCTGCTCATCTCCTCGTCCTGCTCCTGAATGCTCGCCTCGCTCTATGTTTCCTGTTCTGGTTGCCACTGAAAAAGCAAAAAAAAAAATTAATTAAAACGAAATTTCAAAAAAAAAAAAATTCCGGAAATACCATTTTTTGAGGTATTTCCGGATGGTTAATTTCCAGGGAATTCCGGAAATACCTCTTTTAGAGGTATTTCCGGAAGCCATTTTGGTTTCCGGAAATACCTGAATTCCCTGGAAATTAACCTTTCGGAAATACCTCAACAAATGGTATTTCCGGAAAGCTTTCCGGATATACGTCTATTTCCGGAAAGTTTAGGAAAAAAAACTTACTTTTTACGAAAATATGATGGAATGAGGAATGAATTCGTTTTTTAATATTGTTTTAGGGGTACTTTGGTCGGTTTGGTCAATTTGGGGGGTAGGGGTTAAAAAAAAACAGCCTTCTCTTTTCAAAGTGACTATGTGACTAGATAAATGGCTTGAGTGCTATACATATAATACATGAGTGTAATAGAGTGATCCACAAGAAAAATATGAAAGGCTTAGTATGTTAGCGTTTATTGTTAGTAATTTTCCTTTAGCATCTTGTAGTTTTAGCAATTCCTTCCTTTAATTCTGTTTTTTGTACTCATCCATTTTTGGGTACAAATGTGGTTAAAGTCTCTTGTTTTTTTAACATTATAAAAATACAAAAGAAATATGAATATAAAAACCCCAAAAAATTGTTTTTATTTCTTATTTTTGGGTTCAATTATGAAAGATATTCCCACAACTAGCACCTCTATTCCAAATCCAATCCCTACTCACCACATCAACCATAAGTTGAGACACCAGGCCAATAATGATTTGATAATACGAATATATGGTGAAAGTGGTGAATATAAAGACAAAGATAGAAAGTGAATAAGAATATGCAATAGTTGTGAACGAAAGTGACCAGCTAAGAAAGACACTAATAAAGGAAAACGAAGACGGTTTTCAGCATACAGGCATAGATTGCAGATTAAGAAACCAAGATATACTATCTATGTGTTTCAACTTTAACCCTTTCCTAGATGCAAAGCAGAGCTTATATTCCCCTGATCAAACGTCCCAAAATATGTAAAATATGGTCTTCATTCTATTCGGCAATCTAATAGTCTTGTCATTAAACCTGTTTACATTGATCACCACTGGACAAATTGTACATGTAAATTAAGATCAGCGGATTCTTTTGGTGGCATCTTTATCCCATTTCAATCTGTTTTTTTTTTTCATTTTTTTCCACGTGGTAAATTTTAGGATAGATAATATCTGATGAATCTGCATGCTATCTCTCAACTAGCTATTGTTTCCAGAAAATGTCTGACAATGTATCAACTAGTAAAGAGAGTGGTATAATTAAGTTACTAGTCACTTAATCAATACACTTTAGATTAGTCATCAACAAATATAGTGGATACTTTGCACCTACGACATTAGAGAGCACACATTCATAGTAAACTCTATAATCTTAGCTACAAGGAGAATTACATTTAAACCAACCATTTAGCACTCCATCTTGCCGGGAAGTTGGATATTTTTAAGTAACTTTTTCTATACTTCTCAAATAAATCAAGCTCAAGACATTAATAATCAAACAGAATGCACATTATGCATTCATAACTTTTTAGAGACGGCATTCTGCAATGATCGGCTGAGTGAATTTTTTCAGCATAACAAACGAGCCTATGTCACCAGAAGTTCACCTGGTTAATAAAATCTCATCATTCAATATGAAATTTACCAAAACATTCAAAATCAATTGATACCGAAGGAGCATTTGATACATAATCATCGAGAAAATATCAATTACAGTTAAGAAATGTACAGCTATAGCCACTCCAAAATAACAATTTCGATTTCATGAAAACTTCTGCCAAATGACTAGCTATAAAGAAAAATACTACAACGGGTGCTTAAAAGAGATGTGTATTATAAGCATCCCTGATTCCCTGTGATATATTATGCCCATTTGATCATGTTGGGACCACAGAATTATAATGCTCACCAAGCCCAAAAGCATGCTTATGGTAAGAAAGCATAATACTCAAATCATCAGATTTATACTCTTTCCCCATTTCCACATCAGGGAAGGACCCTGAAAAAATCAGAATATGCTTCTTCAGGCAATGAGTCAAAGCACCAAGCTCTAGTTGCCCTCCCCATATAGCTGTGGACTCCACCTCTTTACAGTAATTTTCAAACTTCTGATCCGGCGATTCATCGGAATCATCGTCAATCAAATTCTCAGACAGAAAAAATGGAAGGAAATCAGATGTATGCTTTCTCATGTAAACAGCAACCATCTTTCGAAGTTCTTGGTATGTATAAGGAGATTTACCCCCGGAGCGGAAGGCTAACTGATTCTCAACAGCTCTATAGAGGCAGTGACCATCAGGCTTTATTTCACAAACAGTCAAACCAAGAGGCTTCAACTTCTTTCCGAGTTTCTCATTTTCAACCATACGATCACTTACAATGTCGTTCTGCTCTGCTTGAATTCTCTGTTCCCTTTCGACTTCTTGTTGAGCTTTTTTGTCGCGCCTCTGTTTGGCTTTGCTGACTTTTGTATTCTCAGGTTGACTACTAACAGATACTCCAGCAATGGCTTTCACCAAATTGTCTAGATTGCTCTTTTCATTTCCATTACCACTGCTATAGCCTAATGCAGCTAGTTCATTGGTTTGTTTCTCCTTCAGCTTAGAAGAAAGTTGAGAAACTTCTTCTTCCACTTGCTTCTTCTTAGCTTTTTGCTCAGCCTTGCTACCTCTAGCTGCTGTCTTTTTCATTTCAACTTCTTTCTTCTGCAGATCTGATATCTCTTTCCTGAAAATATGTCATTGTGGAAGAATAAGAACTAAAAAAGTAACACTGATTTGAGCCTTAATAATCAAATTAAGAAAAAGATAATCAAACATGAATCAATAAAAAACATGGATAGTAAGAAGAGGGGGAAAAAGCAATCTTGTATTTGGAAAACAATGACATTTTAGGTATATAGTTATCAACTACGCTGTCTACTGTGTAAAACAAATGTCATTGTTTTCCAAATACCTCAAAACAACACAGCATCCTCCACTGCCTCTTGTGTTTTGGTTAACCCCATTAGGAATAGCCTTAATGCAACTTGGGATCTGAAACTGAATAGCCTAAGAACATCAACAATAGGAGGAGTGTCACTTGCAATTTTTTATGGGAAAACTACTCCCAAAATTGGAGAGGTGATGTTGGTGCTTGGAAGACGAACATCCTCCTGAAATAAAGTCAAAGCTCCGGAAGCCTATGTAAAGAAAAAGGCTGAAACTAATGCACACTTGTTTAAAGTTGCACGAAGATGATAGCGAGTAAAATAAGTTGCAAGAAATTTTCAATATTCTGAGCCATAAAAGTGCTGGCTTCTGCTTTTGCACATGATGTCAAGACTCGAGAGGAAAAAATGTGAAAGGGCCCATGATTTTGATTTATTTTCTAGAAGCATTCATTAAATTGGGAAAGGCTAAGAAGCAAACAAGAACGAATGATGTTTGTGATAAGGAAGCATAGGCTAGGACAGTTCAATTCATGGCTAGGTGCTTTTATAAGAGTGGAACTCCTTTCAATGCGTTGCGCAACAAAAACTTGAAGCTAATGGTTGAGGCTATTGGCAACTATGGTCCGCATCTAAAGATTCCAAGTTATCATGAGATGTGAGTTATGCTCTTGAAAAAAGAACCATACCTCAATAAAGAGATGTTGCAGCCACATATTGTGTGACGAGAGAAGACAACAATGTGCAAGTTATCACCAACAATGGCAGCAAGTATGATGTGCTCCTCTCAAGGCTACGGTACCACTTGTGCAAGTAACAACGTTTGTTGATAACGAGAAAAAGTATACTATCGTTACCTTAGACGATGAATCGGGTTGATGAAACCGTAATGAAATCAAATACAAAGACACGTAAAAAGATATTTTTGTCATCATTGATAAAAAATGGGAATGCCAACTTCATCATCCATTGCATGCATCTGGCCATTTCCTTACTCTTGAGTTATACTATGGTAACCCGTATGTTAGCGAGAATAATGAAATAATGGGGGGCTCCTTACATACATTGATAGGCTAAGTGCTGGTGATGAAGAAGAATATAAAGCTTCAGCGGAGTTGGCAATTTATAGGAGGTTTGAAGGACACTTTAACTTAAAGGTTGCAATTAAAAACATTACTATGGCTCCTGGCAAGTTAAAGTGTATTGTTTTGATAAATTACATGAGCTTTTATTTATGATAATAACAGTAATCCTAGTTGGTTATTCATTACAGGCAAGTGGTGGAAGACTTATAGGCATCAGTGGCGGAGCTAGCTTATTTTTTATGAAGACAATCAAGATATCTGGGGGACAAATAGTGTAACTCAGCCTTTTCTAAAACTTCCACCAAAAGAAATAAGGTTGAGCATCAATAGTTGTAAGAGTTGATTTAAAGGACAATTGATCTTTGTAGTGAGTGGTTGACGGGGAAAATGGATGAAGATGGAGAAGTTGAAGATGACTTGGTCAATGGGTATGATACATTGACTTGGGGGAATGTTGCTATTAATATTGCTGGAGCTGAAGAGCGAGCAACAATCCCTACATAAGTAACATAACAACAAATAATCAGAAACCAAGTTGCCCTTATAGAGACACAAAACATAGAGGCTGAAGAGGGAGAGGAGGGGGAGGATGCAGAACAAATGAAATCTACTAGTGAAGAGAGTGAACATAATGATGAGGAAGATCTAGGAGATAGTGATTCCATTTATAGAATCACTTGGATTTATTCAAATTCTTAAGCGAGTTATTTGGGTTTGAATACTAGTAACAAATAACAATGAATTTTTTATGAATGTGTTTAATGTTGCGTTCTATTTTACAGCTTTTATGTGTATGGTATAAATACAAATACAAATTTCTTGTATTGTTTCCCTAGACTTTGGCGCAGTCGACCGCCACCCGCTATACTGTTTTGGGGGTCAGCCGCTACGCTACTCTATCGGCCATTGACTAGTATGAAGTTTTAAAGTATTTGGAAACTAGGGGAAAGAACCTAGCTAAAACTCTAGATCAACTTGTTTTCCTGAATTTCTCATTCATCAATGTAAGGGAAAAATAAAAAAATATCAGCTAGTGCATTTATTTTTAAGGAATGCAAAGTGAGCAGAAGTTTCAGCCAAGGTAGTCAAAAACGCGAGCTAACTCGCAAAAACGTACGATTCTACGCGTTTCATCGCCATTAGCGAGCTCATCCATGGCGGAAATCGCATCTGCGCGAACTCTGTAGAGTCGCCGTGTTGGTTCGCACTGGTTCGTGAAAGCGGCGCTTCTCTGCGTGTGTTTTTCGCGTCTGTGTAATAACCCGTTTCGTAGATAGTAGTGGGCCGGGTTGGGATTTCTGGGTCATAACATAAAAAACCCAAACAGTAAAAAATAAAAAACCCTAATGGTAAAAAAGCTGGGCTAAAATTAAATCGAACGCAAGAAAAAGAAACGCAGAGTTGCATGATGAGAACGCCGCACGAGAATGCAATGCAACGTAGAGGCTTCTCCTTCACGACTTATTCTGCTTCAGCTCTATTGGTTCTGTTAGTTTTTCCCCATAAGATATCGCTTTGCTTCTTCTTCCAACTGCTTCTCCTGTTTCATGTTGCTTCTTCTTCCCCATAAGTTCTCTTTTCTTTCTTCTGTTTCTTTTAATCTTCCTTGTGCTTCAATTTGTGGCAGATTTCATTTCACTTCTATTCTTCTTCACCTCTGTCTCTTGTTCCATTCACAAGTTTCTTTTTAAATAAACTGTTTTTTATTCTTTCACTTCTATTTCACTTCACCTATGTCTCTGGTTCCATTCACTTTTTGTTGAAAAAGTGTGTTTTGGAATTTGCTATTTGAAATTTTTACTTGTTAAGTTGTATTACTTTAAATTATGTATGACTTTGTTATTAGTATTTTGAATTGAAGCTTACTAATGGTGTTTTATATGCATATATATGAATTTATATGCACATTTATATAAGTTTGTAAAATATCTAGACACTTACGAATCGTGTTACGACTCTACGAGTTACGATTCTTAGATCCCCTTCCGAGTTTAGGTAGAAACTCGAATTTAACTACCTTGGTTTCAGCAGGTTCACTGTGCACTAAAAAAGAAACAAAGATTATAAAAAGGATACATTAAAAAAAAGGACAGCCTGGGTGGAGTTATAGTATAAAGCTACTAGGGAAAACTATGGGTCCGACCAATTGGATCTATTACAGATAGCCTTGTTTACATTTGCAAAAGGCTGATTCGTTCCACGATTAAAACCCTAACCTCTTAGCACATGACAACAACTCCAACAGTTCAAAAGGACTCTTAGCTCTAGCCTCTAGCTCTAGCTCAAAAGAGTTGAGACAAAGTACCTCAGAAAACCAAAAAAAACCATGAAACACACCTTAAAAATATTGTTATGGAACCTTTGTGTTGGAATTCTAGGGTTGGGGGTCAAGAAATATGCAGAGAAAGGTTTCAAAAATAAGGGTTTCCTTGCTCAGGCACTCCCCTAGGTGGCAGCTAGCTTAGGTCTATGTAGAATGAATCCCTAACAAATGACATATCGAATCCAATATTACTTTCAAATTCAATACATGATTACATGGTTCTCTCGGCCTTCATCTTCGCTAATCTACTGAAATCCCAACCTACCTGCTCTTAACTGCATTTGTGATGCTACTGATTAAGTTATGGTTCTATTTACATACTCCAGATTCCAGGATGGATAAAGCCTACTTGTGCGTGAGCTTTGGATCCATCTGATTTCATAGGGTATATGTAATATGTAAGTTAAAGTTAAATACATTAATATATGTAATAAAAAAAATACATTCATAAAAACATTGAGACATCATCATACTGTTAATTTTACAGAGTGAGTCACCTGTGTCGTGAAAGGATTTCATCTCGAGTTTCCTGCTTCTTTTCAGATGTTTTGTCAGAAATCACTTCTTCATTTCCCTTGTCCTCAACTTCTTGACTATCCTCCATTGGAAAAACCCTAAAATAATAATAACAAGAACAATAATATCAATAATAATATCAATAACAAGATCTTACAGTGATGAGAAACTATCAAAATAACCAATCATTAATGTTAGAAATAAATAACGAGTCCCTATTACCATACTGATGGTAATGTCATTTCAAAAATTTGGTGATACCAAAACCCTCAAAGTAGAACAATCCATTTACAAAATTATCCCACACATTCATAGTGTAAAAGATTGAAACTTTGACCAGTTTTAGAACACAGTAATTAGTTGCTGCATTTGCAGACCTTTCAGCTATAGTATATGAGTTTGCTTACCGACATGAGAAAGAAAGAGAGAAAACATTGTGTGTAGAAGTTAAAATGAATAATAATATTAAAAATAAAAAGAGACATGTTTGTCGTGTAGAAGCGAATTGAAAGTTGAAAGAGGAAGAGAAAGAGAGTGGTTTACCTAGTAGCTACGGCGGAGACGACGTTACTGTGTTGTGTCCCAGAACAAAGTAGAATGAGAATGCAAAGGTATGCAAGCACTAGAAGCGAATCTTATTGGGTTGGGCTGTTTCGGATTAGCCCAGACTACCTGGACTTGGACTACACTCACTATGGCCCATCTTCAAGAGCCCACACATCTAACTTTCCCAATTTTCGATTAGATGTTACTAAAGCCACCACCCATTCTCGATGGAACACATCCTGCGATTTTCTTTAATTTTTCATCTTCTCTTCCCTCTTGAGAACATTTTTTTTTTTGTTTCGGAGCACTCAAAATATCTCACTCTTCCGTAAATTTCTTGACTGGGGGACTTATCAAAATAGAGCGAAGAAAAGTGAATCTCCAATTCCCCCTACTTTTCCTCACTCTTCCTAAATGTTTTAAAATATATAATAACTTTTTTTGAGAAGAAAAATATATAATACTTGTTTATTACTTTTTAGTTTTATTTATAGACATACTTTGTTTGGATTGTATTTTTGTTCTATTTTTTAAAAATAATAGAATAAAAGAATTTATCAAACTCTTGAATGCTATTTTCTTGACCGGAATGCTATTTGGCATGAATAACATCGTACAAAATGTTAGGACCTGTTTAGACTAGGGATTTATCAAAATACAGAGTGAAGAAAAGTGAATCTACAGTTCCCCGTACTTTTCCTCACTCTTCTTCCCTTTTCTGCACGATCTTAAAATAAATTTAAATATTATACTAATTTTTTTTGTGGGATATCATCCCCAACAAAACTAAATGGGTATTATGAGGGCGGATTTACATGCCCTTCAGGGTGTGCACTCGAATTTAAAAACTTGCATCAATAGCCCTATGAAAAATATATTTTGACACCTCTAGTTTTGTTATTTGCACACTCTTCTCCCATTTTTCTCTTTCTACTGCTAGTTACTCTTTTCTATTGCAACTCCAAGGGCGTTTGGTAATGTAACTATGGGGTAGTTTTGGCTACCCAAAAATAATATATATATTTGCACAATTAAGTATATATTATATTTAGCTACACCAATAATATGTTACTAGTATTCCTGCATGTGCCCGGGAAATAATCTATACAAATGTTTTCAAAAAATAATAAAAATATATATTAAGTTGTATTATATTATTATATTATAATATACATAAGTGACATCATTTATTCTATAATGGACCATTCAAAAGAAAAGTGAAAGTAAAAAAGAAGAAAATATTTTATATATACATATATTCTATAATGGGATAGTTCAACCATATTAACATTCTTGTTAAGCAACGGGAATTCCTCAAACATATATGCACTATTTTCCACTATAGCCTACAAATAATTGAGCTTTGAAAATGAAATTGTGATCACAAATGATAATCAAAAGCCGAATGATTTTTTCATCTACCCGCATACATTTTATATAGTAATTCTTACACTCAGATTTGGTGGGAATATTAGATGAAATTCAAATTTCAAATTTCACCAAAATTTTCACTTATGCGCGAATATCAATTCAGCCCGAAATTTTGAATATCTTACATTCTTACTAAAGTAGTAGTGGTAATGTAACATTTTAAAATGAAATGAATTTTCATTATGCCATTTTCGGATTTGATGTATATTTCTTCTACATTTGATATTCGATATATTCACAATGTTTTTACCCAGGAGATATAGTATTTTTCTAAATAATATATTTTGTTTTGTTTAGAACTAAGTTAGGGACATTTGTAAGATTTATTTTACCAAATTAAAAATGAAATCAACTTTAGATATTTATTTATATCTATTTAAACAGTTTATATGGATTTGTTTTCCAAAAATAAAAAAGTGGTTGATATACTCTGTTTAACTATAGCATATAGTTTAGGTTTTAGAAATACCCAACAACAGCTTTGCGACTTTACCGTTCAGTTCTTTAATCACAAAGACAACTACTTCTTCGCGATTTCCAGCAAGATTCCAATCGACTTCTCTTTAACCGATTGTGCAAGCTATGGCAACAAATGTTATCAACGCTAAGGTAAGTTGATTATATTTCGTATGTTGAATTTCTCTATGCAAAACACAAGTCAGTGAACGTATTTTTCTTGAATCTTATTTGTTATTTGTGATTAGGATTGATTTGGGTGATTTTGTTTCTAGACTGATTGTACTGAGAATGACTCTACTCCTTATTGGTCCTTTTAATTTTTCTTTTATATTTTGTTAGTTAATTAATCATGTTTGGTTTTGTATTGTATTGATTATGAGTTTTGCTTTTCATGTGCCTATGTATATTTTATAATATACACTTTTTCATGTGAATGACATCGAATTGAGAAGCCTTTTGGTTCTGTATGATAGTCGTGGGGATCAAATAGTAAGTAAATTTATCCTTAATATTGTGTTATCTTATGCCTTAATATTATTCTTCATCAATATGGTAATGATCAAATTTGAAAATATATCCATTCATTATATATATCCATCCATCCGTGCGGCCTGTTCTGTTACTGAATTCTGATTTCTCATTCCGCTTTCCTTTTCTCGCCCAAATCGAATTCTGATCGTTCTCCAACCTAAAAACGGATTTAATAAACAACATTCCAGACCATATTCCAGTGAAAGCATTTAAATCAACGATTCATAATTTGCTCAATATTTCGATAAAAACCGTAAAACGCTATTTTTCTCAAAAGCGGTTTTCGACCCGAAAATCTTTCGAAATCAGTTTTTCGCCGAGAAAAACATATTTTCCCTAATCCGTGAGTAGAACTCACCAGCGTGATGAAAATCACGGAATTGCCGAGACTTCAAAATGCTCAAACATGTAACCGCATCGAACAATCCCCGCAAATCCCGAACACGCTCTGAATGCCTCCGTAATTAAACTCAGCAACCAGCGTTCCTCTTGCTACTGACTCCTCTCCGGTGTTTGGAATTGACTTCTCTCATCACCTTGATGACTCGAGTCCCAAATCCGACGAATTAACATTTCCAGCTCTCATCCTGATTTCCAGCAACAGCGCACAGATTTGCAATTGGCATAGCTAGGTCAATACGTAACCAAAACTATCCAAATCAGTGCCTATTTTGAAGAGAATTTCGTCTACTTTCTGATGGAGAAAGTTTCACACGCATGCAACCAGTAGTTTGGGAGATATAACCGAAACAAGGTGACTGGTCCAGAACAGTGCTTGATTCTTTACCGAATATTGTGAACACGATATCTCTCTGATTTCCAGATGAAACCCGATGGTTCTTGTGCCCAAAATGAAGAACTTTGTGCCTAGTTTCCAGAGAAACAGGAATCACGTTCATAGGAGTCGTATACAGAGAGATCCGATGAAAACACTGAAGGTAGGTAAAACGGATTTCCAGCAGAATTCTTGATGAATCTTGAATCATCAACCTCATCTTCTTCCTCTTGTCTCTATAGCTCGAAAATGACAAGTGATGATCTAGGGAGGGTTAGGCTCAGATATTTGGACCAGAAGAATGAGGATGGAATATGGAGTTGAATGGTAAAAGAGGTGCTTACATGCAATGGCTATGATGGAGGTGGTGACTCCATCTTCTCTCCCCCACACTCCCTCCTCTCCTCTCCCTTTTCTTTTTCTGTTTCTGAAGTTAGAAGGAAATGAGAGGATACTGAAGTTCAAGGTGCTTTTGAGTGCTGAGGTGTTTTTTAAAAAAAGAGCAATTGACCAAAATGCCCTTAGTTTAAAACTCTCACTTAAACTTAAATCCCAATCAATCATGCATCATGTCATATCATTATAAATTTGATTAGTTAAATTACTTGGGTTGACTAACAACTATAGCCAAGCCCTCTTACTAGTTTGCTCCAATGAGATTTAGTGAAATGACCATTTTACCATTGCTCTCCAATTCCCACCACAATTCACATAATTCGAATAATTTGCGCGTATTTCATATGATTGAGCGATTAAACATTGTTTCCACGAAATCGTCATATCCATGACCCGATTTATCATCTCATCGAATAATAAATCGTTAGTTAATTTCATAAACCGAAATTAACGAAACTGGGGGTGTTACACTATCTGAATCATTTAATTGATTTATCAAGTTGTTACAATTTGTATTTATACACTTAGATTTGTATCTAATGTGATCTAACTGAATTGCGACATCATCAATTCACTAACTGCTTGGGGTAATGCAAGTTATACGCCTACTGCATTAGCACTGATGTTGTTCCTTATTACTCCCCCTGAAACTCAAGGTGGGGAAATGGAGCCACTTTGAGTTTGTCAAGGCATCATCTACTTGCTTTGTTGTTGGAACGTGTGTGATATTGAGTGCTTTAGCTAGGACTCGTTCTTGGGCAAAGTGGATGTCTAGCTCTAGATGCTTGGTGCGTGAATGTAAAACATGATAGTGAGCTATTGATACCGCACTTTGATTGTCATAAAGAAGCGTAGGAGCATGGTAATGAATTTTGAGTTCACATAGCAAGGATTTAACCAATAAGATTTCAATTGTGGCATTGGCAAGTCCCCGATAATTTGCATTTGTACTTGATCTTGCAACCATGGACTGCTTTTTGGAGCTCTATGAGATGAGATTGGGACCTAAGAATATGCAAGAGCCTGATATAGAACTTCTCTCATCAGGATCACTGGCCCAATCAGAGTCAGTGTAGGCTCTGAGAGTTATAGGACCCTTAGTAGCAGTGGGCTGCAATAAGAGACCATGATGTGAGGTGCTGCCCTAATATCGATCTTAGAATTCTTATAAGTAAGTTCATTACCTTAATTATTTGACCACATTATAAAATTTTGAAATATTTCGTGAAGACTGAACTTTTACAAAGGAAAAAAAAAAGAAAAATCTCACCTGCATGACAGCATGCCACAAGGGACAGTGGCGTATCTAGGACTCTGGTCCAGGATGGTCAAACGATTTAATTTAACATTTAATATATATCGTCATGTAGAAAATTCTTTACAACGCTAGTCAGTCACGATAAAACACATTATAAAAAATGTTTGACTTTATCTCACCTACCTTAAATGTTTTTACAGTGATGGTGTATACCAGTTAAACATGTTTTGCTCTTCTAATTTGGTAATTTTGGTCCTTGTGATTGTTTCGTTGCACTTTTGGTCGCTAAAAATCATGAATTGTGCAATTTTATTTTTTTTTCTTCCAAAATTCAAGATTTTTGAGGACCAAAAGTGCAAATGATATATGATTTTGAAGGGGAAAATTGCGAAATTAAGAAAAATGGGGACCAAAACTGTCAAAAGTAAAATAAAAAAACTGTTCTGGACTGGGCCGTGATAGGCCGCAAGTGCACGGTCTTGTCGCGTAATAAAAGAGTTATCGATCCACAGGGAGAGCTTAGGTGATTACCAATTTAATTTTCCAAAGTTGATTAACTGAAAAGAAAGTCTTTTTAGAAAGAAGGAATGTTTTTGTTGATGTTTTAAAGATAAAAAAGAGACTTGGGGTATTAGTTTCATCGAAATGATAAGGTTTCCATTATTAATCCTTTCGACTATTTCCCAGTTTAAAGAACGATATATTTTTTAAGACAAGGCGACAGTTGTAGCAAGAGTTTCCTTTCGGAATACAAACGCGTGTTCTAAACTAATTATCAAGCCTATTTTCATGGTTGATTATTATTAGAACCCATTAAGCAAAGACCTTTTCGTGTCTCAATAAAACCAAAACTATTTTCATGTGTTGATTTTATTGTCTAATTTCATAGATCCAACAACCACACTTCCCCTTTCGGTACATCGTGTGGTGTTTTGAAATAATAATGAAAAGTGATGAAATTAGATTTAAAAATACAAAGCGACTAAGGTGGAGAATAGTCTCGGGAATTAATTAGTAGGAAGCCATCATTTGATTGTTACCAAAAATCCCAAGGCTAAGAAAGTCTACTCACTCATGATCATTGTAGACAAAAGAGGAGAAGAGGAAGATTGCATATTTGTAAATTTGCAAGAATTTGTAAAGAAAGCGATAAGTTGCGGAATGTGTAAATTTCAAGAATTGTAAAGAAAGCGATAAGTTGCGGAATGTGTAAATGAGTTAGGAATTAGATGTTAGAATGGCAAGAAAATAAATGTTAGGAATTGAGAAAATTGCAAAATTATAAATAGCGGAATTGTAAATGACAAGAAAGTAAATTGCTTAAAAAGTAAATTGCAAGGATTTTAAATGACTTGAAAAATAAAAGAGCAAGAAAGTAAAAGAGCAAGAATTAAAAGAGCAAGAAGGTAAAAGAGCAAGAAGGTAAAAGAGCAAGAATTAAAAGAGCAAGAAAGTAAAAGGGCAAGAAAGTAAATAAGCAAGAATTAAAAGGGCAAGAAAGTAAATAAGCAAGAATTAAAAGAGCAAGAATTAAAAGGGCAAGAAAGTAAATAAGCAAGAATTAAAAGGACAAGAAAGTAAATAAGCAAGAATTAAAAAGAACATGAAGAGTAAATTGAAGTCATAAATCTTAGAGAGTTTTTGAGAGTGATTTTCTCACAAAATTCAAGTGTTCTTACAAGTGAGGATCAATGTCCTATTTATAGGAAAATATGAGGGAAGGGGCAAAATGGTCAATTCAAGTTTTGGCAAAGATAGCCATCAACAAGTGGACAAAGCAAGTTGGCAAAGATAGCTATCAACAAGTGGACAAAGCACTTTGAGTGGAGGGGCAAAATGGTCAAAAAGAAGTAAAAAATCAAGTTGGCAAAGATGGCCACAAACAAGTGGGCGCAGCCAAAATTGACTGCTTTTTGGCGCCCTGTCCTGCGCCAGTTTGTGCTGCTGCTGCTCCTTGGCGCCCTTGGTGCCCTGTCCTGCGCCAGTTTGCGCTGTTGCTGCTCCTTGGCGCCCTTGGCGCCCTGTCCTGCGCCAGTTTTGCGCTGTGCTGCTCCTTGGCGCCCTGTCCTGCACCAGTTTTGCGCTGTGCTGCTCCTTGGCGCTCTGTCCTGCGCCAGTTTTGCTCCTTGGCGCCCTTGGCCCCCTGTGCTGCGCCAGTTTTGCTCCTTGGCGCCCTTGGCGCCCTGTGTTGCGCCAGTTTGCGTTGTGCTGTTCCTTGGCGCCCTTGGCGCCCATGGCGCCCTGCAGAGTGCCTAGTGCTGTCTCAAAAATTGTTCCTCCTCAAATATTTTCTTTGTTCTTCATTTTAGCTCATATTTTCTCTTTTGCTTCAAAATAAAACCTGAAAATAAAAAGTAAACATTTGTAGTAAAATAGCTCAAAAATATAATTAAAATACCAAATAAACCTAATAAAAATAACTATTAAAAAGACTCTAAAGATAGACTTATCAGGCCGGTCTCGGCGGCCCAATAGTGAGGTGACTCTAACTCAAACTAGATCCGCTGATCAACGGCGGAGAGCAAGTCACGCGCGATCCGACGGTCGCCCACAGGATCCATAACTCTCTCTCTCTCTCTCTCTCTCTCTCTCTCTATATATATATATATATATATAGGCCTGACCTCAGCAAAAGGTACGCGAAAAAACATATTGTTACTCTGCTCGAAATTCACCCCACTGACTTGGGCGTTGGAGTACCATTGCAGGTACACCCCGGGAGAGCTTTCAGCGTGACCAACCACAAATCGAGGTCGACTTCAACACCTCTTGCACCTGAGCCAAAGGAACTAACACCAGCAGAGTGACCTACCTACCTATTCAAGGAAACTGGCCGCCCATCGCAGGGTCCAGTTCATTGGCGACCACAGTGGGAGCTACTACATTCCCACCCCAACTGAAATGCCACCACGAGGGCGACCACGCGGCCCCCCGCGCTTGCGGAACGCAATCGTGATCCCTCGGCAGCAGCAACAGACTCTAGAAGGCCACGCCACCGATGCCGAAGACACTGCCTCTAGCGCCCAAGGTGCCCCTGCCAACCCGGCAAGCGTCGGGCTACCGAGTGCGATCGTGTAGGAATTGTGCGATCTATTGAGAGTAAGGGACAGGCACATCGCGCACCCGGCCGTTTCTAGGAGGGCGTACACTGCACCCGAGCAACGTCGCCGCGACGACGAATCTCCTGTGCGCAGAGGTAACCCGTCCAAAAGACATCGATCGCCCACGAGAATATCATTTGTGCATCGATCACCCCCAAGAAGGAGAACTGGGCGAGGTGCGATCCAAGATCGACCACGGACGCCACCCTCTTCGGCGGACCCTACCTACTGGCCCGAGGAGGAAACCTACCAAGAATCTTTGTACAACTCCACAGACTCATTGGCTCGGTGAAGGAGCCGATCTCTCGACAGATACCCACGTCCGTACTACAACGAGTCTCCTCCAGCACGGCTTCACCACCATGATAACCCAACAGAACGACGTGGTCATTGGGGCCACCGCCCCGAGGACCAACCACCTCCTAGAAGGACAGACGGTGATGACCTAGGGCCCTTCACTGGAGAAATAGACGAGTATCCTATCCCGCGAGCCCTAGAGAAGCCCCCATCAGACCTCAGGATGTATAACGGAGTAAAGGACCCTGATGCCCACCTGAGATATTTCGATTTGGTGATGAAGTATAGGAGGGGCGTATGGGCTGGTCAAATGCAAAATTTTCCCATTGACCCTGGAGAGACCCGCCTTGGAGTGGTTTACCGAGTTAAGGCCCAACATCATCTCGTCTTGGGAACAACTAGCCCGAGTTTTCTGTGCCCGTTTTACGGCATCCAGGGCGCTCACTGACCTCCTGCCAGGGCAGCAAGAGACCTACCAACAGCAACCGACCAAATTACTGCTAGATACAGAACATTTGCGACCACAGTGGGAGTTTCTATCTTTCACATCTTCACTACTCGAACTTTTCTCTTGCTACTCCATGGCTCCCAGAGGCAGACCCCGGGTTCAGAGCATTGCCATACCCGCACCCCGACCAGTGGGTACTCCGGAAGGCAACATCGTGACCCTACCTGACGAGGGTACCAGTCAGCTTGCCCAGCCTTCGAATGTGAGTCAGCTGTTGGATCTCCTAGCCAATCGCACTCAAGCTATGCTGCATCAGGAAGACCAGCAGAGTGCTAAGGACATGCCCAACCCGGCACCCAGGAGGGCACCTGGAAGTAGAGCTGTCAATGGGCCGAGTTCTGGCCGACCCGTCCCGGCCCATCGGGCCAAACCGCGTATACGGGCCGGGCCGGGTCGGCCCGATATTTTGATGGGCTGCAAAATTTACGGCCCGAGCCCGCTCACCAGCAGCCCATGGGCCAACGGGCCAGCCCAATGGGCCAACCCAACGGGCCACAAATCATTGACTTTTTAGAATTTTGACAAAAATAGTTTTAATGCCTCGTTAAAATATGGAGCTGATACAATTTATGACTTCCACGGTGTAGTTTACAATTTCGCAGTACTTTAGTGTTTGCTAACTTTAATTAACCTTTTTCATTTATTTCATTGGATATGACGGGTACAATACAAACAGAGAAATATTAGAGGTTTACACAAAATTGCTTCATTTTCTTAAAAAAATTGCTCTATTTTCTTTACTTTTTTATTAGAGATTTACACAAACGGGTGAATATTAGAGATTTACACAAAATTTATTTACTTTTTCATTTTTTTTACTTAAAAAATTGCTCCATTTTTTATTGGACCATATCTTAAAATTTGAAAACTAAAACAAAAAAGTAACGGGCCGGCCCGAAGCCCATCGGGCCGACCCGGCCCGGCCCAATACTATCATCGGGCCCATCGGGCCGGGCCAAAAAAGATACTGTTGATTTTGGGCTACTAATTTTAGAGCCCAGGCCCAACCAAAAAATCGGGCCATTGGGCCGGCCCAATGGGCCGGGCCCAAATTGACAGCTCTACCTGGAAGGGCACTAAGACAGCGCCCATGAGGGCGCCTGGCAGGGCGCCATGGCAACATCAAGCAGCGCCCATGAGGGCGCCTGGTAGGGCGTGATAACTCTCCATTTGTAGAGTTATTTATGCACTTCTATTCATAAATCATTGTGATTTTGCATGCTTAGACTAAGAATTTTGTAAATATTTGTAAATATTTGTGTTTAATTAGGAAAAAGGGAATCAAGATCTGAATTGGAATATATTTGGCACAAATGGTGCCCTTGTGAAATTTCTAATGTTTTCTATCTTAGTGCTATAGCATCAGGTGCTATAGCATCGTTGTAGGCAGCAGAACTTGGACCCACTTGATGACAGCAGCAGAAAGCAGATATGCAGTGAATCCTAGTCTGTCTAGTCAGCGCCTCCCTAGTTCCACAATCCATGCTGATGCAGCCACCCTCCTACCACTTGCACTTCATCACTTGTCTACCTTGGGGGGACAACACCTTTAGTTGGTGAAAAGAAGACCCACTTGTTCATCCACTTGCAAGTGTGGAGGGAAAACTCAATTATAAAAGGAAGCCAATCTTCTGCATTTCAACATACATCCTGGAGCACGAAAATTCTTTGGTTTGAGACAGAATATACAAGTAACAAAGCAGTTCCATTGCACCCATTAAAGATCCATCCTCAAACCACTTGAAGATTCTGTCTGGTTCATGCTATAGCACTGTCAGCACACCAGCACACGCGTGGAAGTTGAAGGGGTGTATCTTTTTCACATTCTTCTTCTATTTCTTGTCTTGGTGATATGAACACCTCTGTTTGTAAGTTGTTGACAGTATTTATCAGGAGCTAAATACCTTTTGGTTGGATTGCTAAGCTATGTAATGACTTTCTAATGTGTTAATGATATAGTATTTTGATGTATGCATTTTAATCTCTGTGTTTAAATATTTCCAAACTTGTTTTGGTACTGGCCAACTAAAATAGGCAGATTTATGGATTCAGACATGGTTCATGGAAAGATCTCAAAGATTAATATGAGTGAGTGGTTATTTTAAAGATATTTAGAACAACCCTTGCCCAAACCTAGACATAGGAGGGCTTAGTTCATAGAGTGAACACTATGGGTTCTTTAATATGCAAAGGTGAACTTACTTGAAGCCTAGACATAGGATCTTGTCACGAAACCTTGGTGAAAGTGACCGAAAGGCACGCAGCTTATGCTATAGCACTCAATGCTATAGCATCAGATGCTATAGCATCAACACATAAGAGGAATTAACTAAGCAAAAGCAGTCCAACTAATCCTTTACCATATAGTTTCCATATTTATTTCTTAAGAAATTTATCTCCTTATTTCATTATTCTCAACATTGTGACTTATTTTACACACTAAAATCCTGAGATATTCCAACTTTAAATTAAGAACAATCCCTGTGGGTTCGACCTTTCTTTCTACTATATTACTTGTGTGACTACGTATACTTGCGTATATAAAATCCACAACAAGTTTTTGGCACCGTTGCCGGGGACTGAAATTAATTTTACTGTTGAAATTCTTAGCATAATAGTGTAGCTTTTACTCAGGTGTTTGTTTCTGATGCTACAGCACAGGATGCTATAGCATATGCACAGGCTTAATTCACCAGAATTCCAATTTGATTCTGAAATAGAAAGGAGGTTCAGAGCATTGCGAAGGCAGCAAATGTTACAGCAAAGAACAGCCATGTCAGAACATAACTCTGGCAGAAGCTCCCATGGAGGAGGAAGAGGTGGCAGAGGCAGAGGTTCCCAACATGGTGGAACCCAACATGGCACTCAAACTGAAATTCCTGCATTCACAGGAAGAGGACCAGTTACAGATTATTCAGGCCCAGTGCATGACCCAGAAGAATGGTACAGGCAACAATTCATTCAGATAGGACCAGAAGGTATGGTTAATGGTAGGGACAGGCCAATGAGGGATTATGCTGTTTTTAACCCTCAAGCTATGCAAACTAGCATAGTGAGGCCTCAACTTAATACAGCTCATTTTGAATTTAAGCCTATGATGTTTCAAATGCTTCAAACAATTGGTCAATATGGTGGAGCCATAAATGATGATCCACACATGCACTTAAAACAATTTTTGGAGATATGTAGTAATTTCTCTTTTCCTGGAGTTTCTGATGATGCCCTTAGACTCAAACTTTTTCCCTATTCCTTAAAGGACAGGGCAAAAGCTTGGCTGAACTCATTAGAACCTAATTCAATCCACACTTGGAATGAGTTAGCAGAAAAAATTTTGGCAAAATACTTTCCACCTAGCAAAAATGCCAAAATGAGAAATGAAATCACTTCATTCAAAAAATAGATAATGAATCATTGTATGAAGCATGGGAAAGGTACAAAGAGCTGTTGAGAAAATGTCCTCACCATGGCATACCTGTCATTATCCAAATGGAGACATTTTACAATGGATTGGAGCCACAAACCAGATTGATGCTAGATGCCTCTTCTGGGGGAGTTTTGCTGAAGTCATCTTACAATGATGCTTGTGACCTTATTGATGAGATAGCAGCAAACAGTTACTCTTGGCCTACAGCTAGGGCCACACCTCAAAAGAAAGTTGGGATACTAGAAGTCAATGAGGTAACAAAGCTAACAGCTCAAGTAGCTTCCCTCACCAACATGGTCAAAAATTTCATCACTTCCAATGCTATAGCATCTCCTCAGAACTGTGAGTCAACAGAAGCTGCTGCTACCATTGAACAAGCCCCTCCTGGTGAAACCAGTTGTGTCTATTGTGGAGGAGGGCACATTTATGAAGAATGCCCAGGCAATCCTGTATCTGTGAACTATGTGGGATTCAATAAAAACAATAACCCCTATTCAAACTCCTACAATCCTGGGTGGAAAAACCATCCTAACTTCAGATGGAACAATAATGCAGCAAGTTCATCTACTGCGGCAGCACCAAATGCACCACCAGGATTCCCTGCTCAGCAACAACAAAGGCAAAATAGTCAGCCTGTTGACAATTCCTTGGAGACCATATTGAAGGATTTTGTGAAGGACACTAAAACCTTCATGAATGACACTAAGGTTTCAATTCAATTTCATGGAGCTGCTATCAAGAACCTTGAAAATCAAGTGGGGCAGATTGCTACTGCTCTAATTCAGAGGCCTAGTGGAGCTTTGCCATCAACAACTGAGGCATCTACTTTACATGTCCATGGAAAAGAACAGGTAAAGGCTATTTCATTAAGGAGTGGTAAGGATTTGAAAGGATCATCAGAGATTCCAGCTGATGAAAACTCAAACACAAAAAAATGAAAAACCAGAAAAAGAAAAAAAAACTACTGATGCTATAGCACCTAAGGCTATAACATCTGATGTTGCACCTAGCTCTTTGATAAGTCTATTTTTAGAGTCTTTTTAATAGTTATTTTATTAAGTCTTTTTAGTATTTTAATTATATTTTTGTTCTATTTTACTGCAAATATTTACTTTTTATCTTCAGGTCTTATTTTGAAGCAATTTGGGCTGCTTAAAGTCTCAGCAGGTCAGAATTCGACTGGATCTCTCAGAATTCGACCAAGACCTCTCAGAATTCGACCTAGATCTCTCAGAATTCGACAGCATCTGTCTCAGCAGGCCAGAATTCGACTGGATCTACCAGAATTCGACTGCATCTTCCAGATTTCGACTGTGACTGCTTCTGCTTCCCAGAATTCGACTGGATCTCCCAGAATTCGACTGCATTTTCCAGATTTCGACTGGATCTGCCAGAATTCGACAGCATCTTCCAGATTTCGACTGGATCTCCCAGAATTCGACTGTGCCTGCTTCTGCTGGCAAGATTTCGACTGTATCAAGCTTCTGCCAACAGATTTCGACTGTGCCTCAACTCTGCTATCCAGAATTCGACTGAAACAGTCAGAATTCGAATTTCCCACTTGCTGATGGATATTTTGCCCACTTGTTGATGGATATTTTGCCCACTTGTTGATGGATATTTTTTGCCCACTTTTTGATGACCATGTGCTTTGACCACTTGCTCATGTGCATTGTCCACTTGAGGATGGCTCTTTGATGACTAACTTGGCCAACTTGATTTGCCACTTTTTCCTCTTTTGGACCATTTTGCCCCTCATATTTTCCTATAAATAGAGGCTTGATCCTCACTTGTACCTAAGCTTGAATTTTGTTAGAAAATCAATGACAAAGGCTCTCTAATTATTCATGACTTCAATTTACTCTTCATGCTTTTTATGATTCTTGTTTATTTACTTTCTTGCCCTTTAATTTCTTGCTATTTATTTTCCAAGTCATTTACTTTCATTGCCCTTTAATTTCTCGCTCTTTACTTTCTCGCTCTTTACTTTTCGCTCTTTACTTTTCCGCTCTTTTATTTTCCCTGCTATTTACCTTTTCGCCCTTTTACTTTCCAAGTCATTTACTTTCATTGCTATTTAAATTCTCGCTCTTTACTTTCTCGCTCTTTACTTTTCCGCTCTTTTATTTTCCTTGTTATTTACTTTTTTGCCCTTTAAATTTCCAAGTCAAGTAAACTACTGGCAAGTCAAGTAAATTACTGGCAAGTCAAGTAAATTACTGGCAATTTACTTTTCAAGCAATTTACTTTCCTGTCATTTACAATTCCGCTATTTATGATTTTTGCACTTTACCGCTTTCTTTTATTTCTCGCTATTTAACTTTATGTCTTCTTCTTTTATTTTCTTTTCTCCTCTTTTGTCTACAATGATCATGAGTGAGTAGACTTTGCTAAAATATTCCTTCTCTCCAAAAACACTTTCTTTTCAGTTAATCAATTTTGAAAAATTAAATTGGTATTCACTTAGGCTCTCCCTGTGGACCGGTATTTTATTACTTTTATTAAGGAATGTCTTTATTGCTTTACCGAGTTTTTTTTTTTCCTTTTTGTACTTTGAGTTGTATCTGCTCCCTCCATCTCGAAACTTTGTGAACCTTAAACATGTTTTAGATAAGCCTTTTCTGAAAAAAAAAAAATAAAAATAAATTTTCAATTTTTCATTAGCAATCATCTAGGTGGACTGGTTAGGAACAACAAAATTGTATCATGGTTCGATTTCTACTTCTAGGGCTTTTTCACACACACACTATTGAGACTATTTTCAGTTATTAATACAAATAGAGAGACTGAAAAGAAACTAGTAACCTGGTTCTCTTGGTGACATTTACTAGATGCGCGGTTACTGGAGAAAAACGTCTGAGTTGGGGTATTCAAAAAAAAAAAAAAAAAAATGTATATATGCAAAACCAATTCAAAAATACAAAAGTTAGTGCATTTTAAATATCAAAATAAATGGTTAGCATATAAAATCAAAAAGAAAAGAAAAATGCTTGAATACCCAACGTATAAAGACCCTCCTTTGAGACCCGGTCTTAGTAACTGGAGGACCCAAGCTTAAGAATGTTGGGGAATCGGTTCTATGATGACATTGATATCCTCTCTAGAGTACTGATACTTTAAATTTGTCTCTCAATTCCACAAGAAGCCCAAAAATAGTAGCTCTCAAACCAAAGTGTTAGAATTGCCCCACAGTTCACTTAAGGTTTCGATATGAAAATAATTTTCCTTCAGAATGGGCCTAAAGATTTACACTGTTTTTGCTTGAGGACAAGCAAAGGTTCAAGCATAGGGGAGTTTGATAAGTCTATTTTTAGAGTCTTTTTAATAGTTATTTTATTAAGTCTTTTTAGTATTTTAATTATATTTTTGTTCTATTTTACTGCAAATATTTACTTTTTATCTTCAGGTCTTATTTTGAAGCAATTTGGGCTGCTTAAAGTCTCAGCAGGTCAGAATTCGACTGGATCTCTCAGAATTCGACCAAGACCTCTCAGAATTCGACCTAGATCTCTCAGAATTCGACAGCATCTGTCTCAGCAGGCCAGAATTCGACTGGATCTACCAGAATTCGACTGCATCTTCCAGATTTCGACTGTGACTGCTTCTGCTTCCCAGAATTCGACTGGATCTCCCAGAATTCGACTGCATTTTCCAGATTTCGACTGGATCTGCCAGAATTCGACAGCATCTTCCAGATTTCGACTGGATCTCCCAGAATTCGACTGTGCCTGCTTCTGCTGGCAAGATTTCGACTGTATCAAGCTTCTGCCAACAGATTTCGACTGTGCCTCAACTCTGCTATCCAGAATTCGACTGAAACAGTCAGAATTCGAATTTCCCACTTGCTGATGGATATTTTGCCCACTTGTTGATGGATATTTTGCCCACTTGTTGATGGATATTTTTTGCCCACTTTTTGATGACCATGTGCTTTGACCACTTGCTCATGTGCATTGTCCACTTGAGGATGGCTCTTTGATGACTAACTTGGCCAACTTGATTTGCCACTTTTTCCTCTTTTGGACCATTTTGCCCCTCATATTTTCCTATAAATAGAGGCTTGATCCTCACTTGTACCTAAGCTTGAATTTTGTTAGAAAATCAATGACAAAGGCTCTCTAATTATTCATGACTTCAATTTACTCTTCATGCTTTTTATGATTCTTGTTTATTTACTTTCTTGCCCTTTAATTTCTTGCTATTTATTTTCCAAGTCATTTACTTTCATTGCCCTTTAATTTCTCGCTCTTTACTTTCTCGCTCTTTACTTTTCGCTCTTTACTTTTCCGCTCTTTTATTTTCCCTGCTATTTACCTTTTCGCCCTTTTACTTTCCAAGTCATTTACTTTCATTGCTATTTAAATTCTCGCTCTTTACTTTCTCGCTCTTTACTTTTCCGCTCTTTTATTTTCCTTGTTATTTACTTTTTTGCCCTTTAAATTTCCAAGTCAAGTAAACTACTGGCAAGTCAAGTAAATTACTGGCAAGTCAAGTAAATTACTGGCAATTTACTTTTCAAGCAATTTACTTTCCTGTCATTTACAATTCCGCTATTTATGATTTTTGCACTTTACCGCTTTCTTTTATTTCTCGCTATTTAACTTTATGTCTTCTTCTTTTATTTTCTTTTCTCCTCTTTTGTCTACAATGATCATGAGTGAGTAGACTTTGCTAAAATATTCCTTCTCTCCAAAAACACTTTCTTTTCAGTTAATCAATTTTGAAAAATTAAATTGGTATTCACTTAGGCTCTCCCTGTGGACCGATACTCTTTTATTACGCGATACGACCCGTGCACTTGCGGGGCTATCACTCTTCACAAAAGATTGTCCCTGAGTATCCACCTCCTCCTTTCCCACAAAGGCTGAGGAAGGCTCATGAGGACAAACAATTCAATAAATTCCTAGAGGTGCTGAAACAACTGCACATCAATGTCCCTTTGGTAGAGGCACTTCAACAAATGCCAAACTATGCAAAATTCATGAAGGATGTCCTCACCAAAAGAAGAAGACTTGGTGAATTTGAAACTGTGGCAATGACTGGTGAATGTAGTTCCAAAATAAACTTCCAAGGAAACTCAAGGACCCTGGCAGTTTCATAATACCCTGCTCCATTGGAAAATTCTACAATGGCAGAGCTTTATGTGACTTAGGAGCAAGCATAAACTTGATGCCTAAGTCCATATACACTTAGTTGGGTATAGGAACTACCAGACCTACTACTGTTACACTTCAATTAGTTGATAGATCTTTAGCTTATCCTGAAGGCATAATTGAAGATGTACTAATCAAAGTTGACAAGTTTGTTTTCCCAGTAGATTTTGTTGTTCTTGACTTTGATGCAGATAAGGAAGTTCCCATCATACTAGGCAGACCATTTTTAGCCACTGGAAGGACCTTAATTGATGTGCAAAAAGGGGACTTGACTATGAGGGTCAATGACCAGGAAGTGAAGTTCAATGTTCTGAATGCTATGAAGTATCCAGATCCAAGGACAGAAGAATGCTCCTTTGTTATCTCTCTTGATCAAGTGGTCCAGAAACACTTTCACAAGCAACAAGACCACTTGGGCAAAATTTTTGATGAAAATGAGAAGACAGAACTTGTAGAACAGGGAGCCATTCAACAGGAACCAAAATTCAGAGAAGCTTGGGTAAAAAAATATGAGTCACTAGATATTGAAAACTCAAGCCTCAAGAAGAATGTTCCCTCCATTGAACAACCACATTCCTTGGAGCTTAAGGAATTACCTAAGCATCTCAAATATGCCTATTTAGGGGAAAATGACACTCTTCCAGTGATCATTGCTTCTGATCTCACACAAGGTCAGGAACTTGATCTCATTACTACCTTAAAGAGGCATAAGAAAGCTATAGCATGGCAGATGACAGACATCAAGGGAATCAGTCCAACAATCTGCATGCACAGAATAATTTTAGATGAAAATGCTAGAAATAGCATTGAGGGGCAGAGAAGACTTAACCCTATCATGAAGGAGGTGGTTAAAAAGGAAATTATTAAATGGTTGGATGCTGGCATTATCTATCCAATTTCTGACAGTGCTTGGGTGAGTCCAGTACAATGTGTTCCCAAGAAGGGAGGAGTTACTGTTATAGCAAATGATAAAAATGAGCTGATTCCAACAAGAACAGTGACAGGATGGAGGATATGCATGGACTACAGGAAGCTTAATAAGGCTACCAAAAAGGATCACTTCCCTCTACCCTTCATTGATCAGATGCTAGACAGGCTTGCAGGCAAAGAATTCTACTGCTTCTTAGATGGTTACTCTGGCTATAACCAAATAGCCATATTGCCTGAAGATCAAGAGAAAACAACATTCACATGTCCTTATGGGACATTTGCTTTCAGAAAAATGCCATTTGGGCTGTGCAATGCCCCTGCTACCTTTCAGAGATGCATGATGGCAACATTTTCAGACTTCATTGAAAAATTCATGGAGGTCTTCATGGATGACTTCTCTGTGTTTGGAGAAGACTTTCAAAACTGTCTGCTCAATCTAGAAGAAATTCTGGTGAGATGCGAAAAAACCAACTTGGTCTTGAATTGGGAAAAGTGTCATTTCATGGTCCAAGAAGGTATTGTTTTGGGTCACAAAATCTCCAAAAGAGGATTGGAAGTAGATAAAGCCAAAATAGAGGTCATTGACAAGCTTCCTCCACCAGCAACTGTTAAAGGTGTTAGAAGTTTCTTAAGCCATGCTGGATTTTACAGAAGATTCATCAAGGATTTCTCCAAAATATCAAAGTCATTGTGTCAGCTGCTACAGCATGACACACCCTTTATCTTTAATGAATCATGTCAACAAGCATTCTGGAAACTAAAGACAGCCTTGGTCACAGCACCAATCATTGTGACACCTAACTGGAACAAGCCTTTTGAGCTCATGTGTGATGCTAGTGATTATGTTGTAGGAGCTGTCCTAGGGCAAAGGTATGATAAAGTATTCCATTCCATTTACTATGCTAGCAAAACACTTGTAGAAGCTCAATTAAATTATACAGTCACTGAAAAAGAATTGTTAGCTGTAGTGTTTGCATTTGATAAATTCAGATCATACTTGGTAGGCACAAAGGTCATTGTTTATACAGACCATTCAGCCATCAAGTATTTGATTTCAAAAAAAGATGCAAAACCTAGGCTAATAAGATGGGTTCTCCTCCTCCAAGAATTTGATTTGGAAATTCGTGATAAAAATGGGGTGGAAAACCAAGTTGCTAACCAATTGTCTAGAATAGAAGGTGATAATACAGGTACACAAGGATTAGAGATCAAGGAGAACTTCCCTGATGAAAAGCTGCTGACTGTAAGTGTAACAACATCTAATGCTATAGCATCTGATGCTATAGCACCTTGGTTTGTGTAACACCCCATTTCTACCCGGTAAAATAATACGAAAATCAGAGTTATAAAAATTTCCAACAATAAATGGAGCGCTACACTTTCAACTAAAAACAAAACAATATAATCAATTCGCCTGTGAAATCAGATACATAACACGCTAACTTGAATGAACCAATAAACAAATCGTTTTAGTCTTTAAAACAAGTCAACTTTCAATGTAACGCAGCGGATTCACAACAAAAGTCAATTCAAAATAATCGTGGCATCTTTAACCAACTTAAGACAGCTCAGATTTAGCAAAACCCTTAATAGTAACAACTTTTAATTTCAACAATAAAAATAACATAGCGAATAAGGAAAACAAGTGTTCATCCCCCCCGAGTGTTACGTATCAGAGCGACGACACCGACTCGATCTAACGAAGGTAAGCAGCCTTCATTCGTGATTACCTGCACGTTACCAACAGGAGGGTAACATTCAAACAGAAGGGTGAGATATCAAACCATATAATAGGACATATGAAAAACAGTATATTAGAATCAGAGGATATGAATTCACCACTTCACACCCAACAATCAACTTCGATCAATCACAAGTCATCAACATAGTCACTTAAGGGTGCAATATGAATGCGACTCGATACTATGCATATGCATGTGGTACCATCGGAGCAGAACTCCCAACGTAAAAATCTGCCAATAAATAGAGGCATCAACAAGGCATAAGCCTTCAACATAATTTGCCAGTCTAGGCCAACGTGGGATGCTATGCATGCAACGCGGTGATGAATGCTCAGGCAGTCAATAACAATGGTTACATAGCGGCACAACAACAACAGGGTCTCAACGATGGCCATAGGCCTACGACATAACATCTTGCCAATAAATAGAGGCAATCCAACTAGGTGCAACATCATCCACAATTCAACAACTGAGCCAATAATTTAGCAACTTAACAAGTTAACAGTGTAACAACTCAACCAACAGTTAACAACTTCACAAATTAACGACTAACAAATTAACGACTTAACCAACAATTAGCCAACCGTGGGCCTAATGCGCCTAAAGCGCCCAACAATCCACAAGACGGCGCCCAAATGCGCCCAGCAACCGAACGAGGCAGCCACACATGGCGCCCATGGCGCCCAGCAAACAAACGGGGCAGCCACACATGGTGCCCATGGCGCCCAGTGCGCCAGCAACAACAACAGGGCAGCCACATACGGCGCCCAAGGCGCCCAGTGCGACAGCAACAACAACAGGGCAGGCAGACATGGCGTCCAGTGCGCCAGCAACAACAACAGGGCAACCAGACATGGCGCCCAGTGCGCCAGCAACAACAACAGGGCAGCCACATACGGCGCCCATGGCGCCCAGTGCGCCAGCAACAACAACAGGGCAGCCAGACATGGCGCCCATGGCGCCCAGTGCGCCAGCAACAACAACAGGGCAGCCAGACAAGGCGCCCAGTGTGCCAGCAACAACAACAGGGCAGCCAGACATGGCGCCCATGGCACCCAGTGCGCCAGCAACAACAGCAGGGCAGCCACATACGGCGCCCAGTGCGCCAGCAACAACAACAGGGCAGCCAGACATGGCGCCCATGGCGCCTAGTGCGCCAGCAACAACAGCAGGGCAGCCACATACGGCGCCCATGGCGCCCAGTGCGCCCAGAACATCAGCAAACGACGCCCTATGCGCCCAGGACCAGATTTTGTGCATCATTGTGTTCAAAAACCCCTAAATCGATTTTAATCATCAACAGATATATTCAAACATCAACAAATAGTTTTCAAACAACAACAATAGATTTCAAGGATTAAACAAACACATAGGATCCCTTATTTTCCTACATAAAGCCCTTCATGAACCTTATTATAGAGTTAGAACCCCACCCTTACCTGGGTTTTGAAGATTTCGCAGTCACCTCCCTTCTTGGATGCAAGAATGCGCAGCCCCCTCTCTATTTCTCACCAAGTTGCGCAGCCCCCTTCTCTCCTTGCTTCTAGGTTTTCTCTAATTCTTATTTTTCTTTCAGCTTATGACAACTTCACTTAATTCTAATTCTTACTTATACTTCTCTTTATTTTTCTGGTTAGTCTCATGGGCCACTCTTCACACCCCCTTATATTACTAATTCTAACATAAACATAAGCCCACATAAAATAATATATTATTATTACTCTAATATTATTTTCCACACTTAATTAACCTATTGATTAAATAAAAGTCAACGTAGCAACTATACTAATAATTCCCAACTTCAACAATTCTCACACTTAATTATTGAATAAATTAATTAAATAATTAATTAAATATTTGGGGCGTTACAACTCTCCCCCACTTAGAATATATTCGTCCTCGAAAATTTACCTGATTCGAACAACTCGGGATAAGATTCCCGCACTTAGAGGAATACTTTTAATGAAGCATGTACCTCTAATAAGTCCATCTTCCTTAGAAGTCTCTGTCCCTGCCAAAGCGAACACTCTTCCACTAGCTCGTTCCTTCTTCGGTTTCTGACACTGACTACTAATGTGTCCTCCTTCGCCACAGTTGAAGCAAACTATCTCCTTATGCTCGCACTCAGACGCTTCATTCCCGGTCTTACCACAACGGAAACACCTCTTCGTCTCAGCCTTGCACACGTTACTCTTATGACCAGCTTTTCCACATTTGAAGCACACAATACCAGCATGAGCATCTCCCCCACTAGTCCCCTTACCATCAGCGACTTTCGGTTTGCCTTTACTGGCAGGAGCATCATACGGCTTACCACGATTCTGATGCTTGTTCCTCTTCTCATTAATAATCTTATAATGAGCATTGTTATCCTCTTCATAGATCCTGCAGCTATCAATTAAATCAGAAAAGACACGGATTTTCTGATACCCAATTGCCTTCTTGATCTCGGGCCGCAACCCGTTTTCAAACTTGATGCACTTCGAGAACTCAGCAGTCGCTTCACTATAGTGCGGATAGAACTTGGCTAACTCCACGAACTTAGCAGCATACTCAGCAACTGACATGCTTCCTTGCTTCAGCTCAAGAAATTCAATTTCCTTCTTACCCCGAACATCTTCAGGATAATACTTCCTCGTAAACTCCCTACGAAACACAACCCAAGAGATCTCTTCACCTGCAGCTTCCAATCTCTGACTAGTCTCTAGCCACCAGTCATCAGCCTCTTCTGCCAACATATGAGTACCATAACGAACCTTCTGCGCTGGAGTGCAGTCCATCACACGGAAAATCCTATCTATCTCCTTCAGCCAAGCCAACGCTCCATCAGGATTATACTTGCCTTTGAAGGTAGGCGGGTTCTCCCTCTGAAAAGTCGCCAAACTACGAGACCCAGCATTTTCGCCAACGTTCGGTTGATTCTCCAAAGCCTGTGCCATAGCCGCCAAGGCAGCAGCGATAGCAGCATCATTCCTTCCAGCCATCTTAACTTATTACTACAACACAAACAATAGTTAGAACTAAATGACAATACTCGTTCGTCAAATGACACAACAACTAGACAACTTGGTCGGACGGACCGAAACAGCTCTGATACCACTAATGTGACACCCCATTTCAACCCGGTAAAATAATACGAAAATCAGAGTTATAAAATTTTCAACAATAAATGGAGCGCTACACCTTCAACTAAAAACAAAACAATATAATCAATTCGCCTGTGAAATCAGATACATAACACACTAACTTGAATGAACCAATAAACAAATCGTTTTAGTCTTTAAAACAAGTCAACTTTCAATGTAACGCAGCGGATTCACAACAAAAGTCAATTCAAAATAATCGTGGCATCTTTAACCAACTTAAGACAGCTCAGATTTAGCAAAACTCTTAATAGTAACAACTTTTAATTTCAACAATAAAAATAACATAGCGAATAAGGAAAACAAGTGTTCATCCCCCCGAGTGTTGCGTATCAGAGCGACGACACCGACTCGATCTAACGAAGGTAAGCAGCCTTCATTCGTGATTACCTGCACGTTACCAACAGGAGGGTAACATTCAAACAGAAGGGTGAGATATCAAACCATATAATAGGACATATGAAAAACAGTATATTAGAATCAGAGGATATGAATTCACCACTTCACAGCCAACAATCAACTTCGATCAATCACAAGTCATCAACATAGTCACTTAAGGGTGCAATATGAATGCGACTCGATACTATGCATATGCATGTGGTACCATCGGAGCAGAACTCCCAACGTAAAAATCTGCCAATAAATAGAGGCATCAACAAGGCATAAGCCTTCAACATAATTTGCCAGTCTAGCCCAACGTGGGATGCTATGCATGCGACGCGGTGATGAATGCTCAGGCAGTCAATAACAATGGTTACATAGCGGCACAACAACAACAGGGTCTCAACGATGGCCATAGGCCTACGACATAACATCTTGCCAATAAATAGAGGCAATCCAACTAGGTGCAACATCATCCACAATTCAACAACTGAGCCAATAATTTAGCAACTTAACAAGTTAACAGTGTAACAACTCAACCAACGGTTAACAACTTCACAAATTAACGAATAACAAATTAACGACTTAACCAACAATTAGCCAACCGTGGGCCTAATGCGCCTAAAGCGCCCAACAATCCACAAGACGGCGCCCAAATGCGCCCAGCAACCGAACGAGGCAGCCATCCCAGTGCGCCAGCAACAACAACAGGGCATCCACATACGGCGCCCATGGCGTCCAGTGCGCCAGCAACAACAACAGGGCAGCCAGACATGGCGCCCAATGCGCCAGCAACAACAACAGGGCAGCCACATACGGCGCCCATGGTGCCCAGTGCGCCAGCAAAAACAACAGGGCAGCCAGACAAGGCGCCCATGGCGCCCAGTGCGCCAGCAACAACAACAGGGCAGCCAGACATGGCGCCCAGTGCGCCAGCAACAACAGCAGGGCAGCCACATACGGCGCCCAGTGCGCCAGCAACAACAACAGGGCAGCCAGACATAGCGCCCAAGGAGCCCAGTGCGCCAGCAACAACAACAGGGCAGCCAGACAAGGCGCCCATGGCGCCCAGTGCGCCAGCAACAACAACAGGGCAGCCAGACATGGCGCCCATGGCGCCCAGTGCGCCAGCAACAACAACAGGGCAGCCACATACGGCGCCCAGTGCGCCAGCAACAACAACAGGGCAGCCAGACCTGGCGCCCATGGCGCCCAGTGCACCAGCAACAACAACATGACAGCCAGACATGGCGCCCATGGCGCCCAGTGCGCCAGCAACAACAACAGGGCAGCCAGACATGGAGCCCATGGCGCCTAGTGCGCCAGCAAAAACAACAGGGCAGCCACATACGGCGCCCATGGCGCCCAGTGCGCCCAGAACATCAGCAAACGACGCCCTATGCGCCCAGGACCAGATTTTGTGCATCATTGTGTTCAAAAACCCCTAAACCGATATCAATCATCAACAGATATATTCAAACATCAACAAATAGTTTTCAAACAACAACAATAGATTTCAAGGATTAAACAAACACATAGGATCCCTTATTTTCTTACATAAAGCCCTTCATGTACCCTATTATAGAGTTAGAACCCCACCTTTACCTGGGTTTTGAAGATTTCGCAGTCACCTCCCTTCTTGGATGCAAGAATGCGCAGCCCCCTTTCTATTTCTCACCAAGTTGCGCAGCCCCCTTCTCTCCTTACTTCTAGGTTTTCTCTAATTCTTATTTTTCTTTCAGCTTATGACAACTTCACTTAATTCTAATTCTTACTTATACTTCTCTTTATTTTTCTGGTTAGTCTCATGGGCCACTCTTTACACCCCCTTATATTACTAATTCTAACATAAACATAAGCCCACATAAAATAATATATTATTATTACTCTAATATTATTTTCCACACTTAATTAACCTATTAATTAAATAAAAGTCAACGTAGCAACTATACTAATAATTCCCAACTTCAACAATTCTCACACTTAATTATTGAATAAATTAATTAAATAATTAATTAAATATTTGGGGCGTTACAGTTTGCAGATATAGTCAATTACCTTGTTAGCAGGATTGTGCCACCAAATCTGACTTACCAGCAAAGAAAGAAGTTTCTCGATGACATTAAGAAATACTATTGGGATGAGCCTTTCTTTTATAAAGAGTGTCCAGACCAACTGATAAGAAGATGTCTTGCAGAAGAGGAACAGCAGTGTCATGCTGCACCTTATGGAGGACATTTTGGGGGACAAAGAACAGCTGCTAAGGTGCTCCAATTTGGATATTTCTGGCCCACTCTCTTCAAGGATGCTCATGAATTCGTAAAAAGGTGTGATAGATGCCAAAGAACTGGAAACATTTCCAACAAGCATGAAATGCCTCTGACTAACCTTTTAGAAGTGGAGCTGTTTGATGTTTGGGGGATATACTTCATCGGACCATTCCCACCTTCTCATGGCAATTCTTACATACTAGTTGCAGTAGACTATGTCTCCAAATGGGTTGAAGCAGCTGCTTTACCTAACAATGATGCAAAATCAGTGAGCAAGTTCATTCACAAGAACATCATTACTAGATTTGGCACACTAAGAGCTATAATTAGTGATGGTGGTTCTCACTTCTGCAACAAGTTCATTGAAGCTCTGCTAGCTAAGTATGGCGTGAAACATAAGGTTGCTACAGTATATCACCCCCAGACCAGTGGCCAGGCAGAAGTATCAAACAGAGAGATCAAGAGGATACCAGAGAAAATGGTTGGTCCAGCTAGGAAGGAATGGGCAGTGCAACTAGATGATGCATTATGGGCCTACATAACAGCTTACAAGACTCCTCTGGGCATGTCTCCATATAGACTTGTTTATGGTAAAGCTTGTCACCTGCCTGTGGAGTTACAACACAAATCACATTGGGCCATCAAGAAACTCGACTTTGATCGTGGCAAGGCAGGGACAGCAAGATTGCTGCAACTGAATGACTTGGAAGAAATTAGGCACTTTGCCTATGAGAATGCTGCAATTTACAAAGAGAAAACCAAGGCATGGCATGATCAAAGGATCCAAAAGATAGATCTTAAAGAAGGTGATCAAGTCTTGTTATTCAACTCAAGGCTCAAGCTATTTCCTGGAAAGCTCAAGTCAAGGTGGTCTGGTCCATTTAAACTTACCAAGATATACCCCCATGGGGCAATGGATCTGTATGATGAGGCCACAAACACCACCTTCAAGGTCAATGGGCAAAGAGTCAAGCAATATTTTGGTGAACAAGTGAGAAGGCAAAAGTTCACCATTGATCTTCAAGACCCTTAACAAATCTAGGGGAAGTCAGGCTGAGGACTCTTAAACTAAGCGCTTTTGGGAGGCAACCCACAATTTTGTAACTAACCATTTTGTTATTTTTAGTATTTTTTGTTGCAGGAAATTTTGAAGCTGCAGATGCTATAGCATTAGATGCTATAGAAGGAGATGCTATAGCATGGCTCATAGCACTCTCAGAAAAGCACAAGTCAAAGTGATGAGGTGGCTTGAGCAGTCCAATCTCAACTGCTCTGCACATATCTGAGCAGCACGCAAACCTTCTCTCTCCTGCCTTGAATGCACAGTAGCGGTCACTTCAAGCTTTCCCAACTCCCCACACCTCACCACGTACACCTTAACTCATAACTACCCACACCACACTTCATTCTTATCATTTTCAAACATCTCATCATCGTAACTTCCGTAAGCAAATCCCCTAAATTTTCATCTCATCTCTCAAACCCAGAAACACCTCACTCAAAACTCAAAAATGGTGAAGAAAGCTGCTGGAAACAAACCCCACATGGCAGCAAGAACACAACCAGAGTCCAGTTCCTCAAAAATCACCATCAAAGGCTACAGCACCTATTGCCCCAAACAAGAAATTTTGGAGCATGGACTTCATAGCTGAAAGAGGCTTCAAATCTGGGAAGCAATCCCCTGACTTCGCATCAACCGTTGAAGCACTTGGATGGGAGAACCTGACACAACACCGTAAGTCATTTATTCCACCATTAGTAAGAGAATTTTATGCAGGAATCCCAGAACCTGCAGATGGACATGCACCAACATACTTCATCGTAAGAAATGCCAGGGTTCCCTTTAATGCTCATGAAATCAATGATTGGTATGGATTAGGGTACCATGGAACAACCTTTGAGAAAAAGGCCAAAATTTGGGGAAAGACAGAAATGGTGGAACTGAAGAACAGGATATGTTTAAACAACTCACCATGGGAGAAATTTGGAACTGAGTTCAAGATGAAAAAGAACTATCTTATTGATGAAGCAAGCATGTGGTTCAACTTTGTGAGGCACTCAATCTTGCCTACTGCCCACGCAACAACAGTGGAGAAAGAGAGGTTAATCTTAATTGACACAATCATGAAAGGAGAGAATGTGGATATAGGAAGACTAATATCCAGGGAGATCCTTGCATGCAAGCTAAAATCAGGGGGTAATCTCTATTTCCCTTGTCTAATTACTGAAATGTGTATTAGGGCTGAAGTTGAGATTGAGAGAAAAGAGGAAAGAAGATCCTCTGCAGGACCTTTCCCAACTGAATTCAAAGCAAGACAAAAGCCTGTTGCTATAGCATCAGGTGATGGGTCAATGCTACAGCACCTGAGGCTACAGCAGCAAGCTGTCTGGAAATTCATGAAGGAGCATTATGACTGGGAACAGGCTATGTTTAAGGAACTGACCAAGGGGAAGAGAACTATGGATCCACCTCAGTTCCCTGAGTGGATTCTGGAAGAAGAAACAGAACAAGAGGCTGAAACAGAAAAGCAGCCCACTGATGGAATGACCCTAGAAAAGAAGAAGTTCCTTATGAAAAAGCCCACTAAAAAGCCAAGAGTGGAAGTAGAATCTGAAGAAACTGAGGAAGATGAAGACGAAAGGAGAAGGATGAACAAGGAAGTAGTGAGTGAGGAGGAAGGTGAAGAAATTGAGAGTGAAGAAATTGAGGCTGAGAAAACTTCAGAAACAGAACATCCAGAACAAAACACACCAACACCCCCCACCCACACCATAATTCCACCACCATCATCACCCAAAATCCCCACTCCACCACCCAAAGAACCTACACCAATCCCACAACCAGCAAATGAACCCACTTCCCCAATGCCTACAGAAACACACACACTAGTCACCACAGACAATCAACCACAAACCCCTCCACCAGGCCCTGCAACCACCACAGAAACAGTAGCAGCAGGCAAGGAACAACAATTATCTATGGAGCAAGTCTCCAAGAAGTTTGTAGAGGACACCCTTGCATCAATGGGATTAACAGAACTGACAGCAAAACTGAAGAGAGAGAAGGAAGAGAAGGAAAAAGCTGATGCTGCAGCATCCAGTGCTTCAGCACCTGCTGCAGAAGAGGAAGCACCCCAGCAACCAAAGAAAAAGAAGCAGAAGACAGAAAAGAAACCAGCCCAAAAGCCAAGCAGGATCAGTAATAGGCTTAAAACTGGGTTAGCAGGAAAATGATCCCTTTTTCCTTAGTCCTTTTTAAATTTATTGCTTCAAATAAATCTGTTGGGTGCTATAGCACCTGTCCTGCACCCAACAGTTGTGTTAGTTTTAAATTCTGTCTTTAAATCATGCCGAGTATTTTTTATGTTTTGCTGAGATATTTTGAAGGCAGTGAGGACACTGCCAAGTCTTAAAGTAGGGGGAGGAACTTTAGTTGTTTTAAACTATGTTTGAGTGAGTCTTGTGTCAAGTCAGTAATTCCCCTAGTCTTGGTGATTGAGTAACTGTGTGAAGTAGCATTGTTTGAATGATAACCAGTTTTATTGCTGCTCCCACACAAACTCTAAGCTTAAGAAGAAACTTAGTCAGCTAGGAATGAGCTTATGCTAAAATTAGTCTTGGTTGACCAAGAATGTGTCAAGTTTTCAATAAAAATTGAGAGTAGCATTAGAAGCTAAGTTTGGGGGTGCATCGGTTATACTAAGGCTAGGCTTGAAGACTTAGGAAGGTCAGTGTAATTCAGTTGTGCCAGGAATTGTAACATCAGTGTGTAGCAATGTAATGCTATAGCATCTCCTCACTAAAAATACTGTGACTGTGCCTAAAAGCTCATAAAAAAAAGAGAGCATAATACTGGAGTCCAGCAAGGGATGCTATAGCACAAAAGTCATCAAACATAAGCAGAAATTTGTACTCATAACATCAAATGCTATAGCACCTCATGCTATAGCATTAATACCATTCATTTCTCTTAATTTAGTACACTGACTACTGTCTGAAATGCCTGAATCATGCCCTTTGTTGTGCCTTGAAGCCCCTCAAGTCTTTTGTGAAAATTGTTAGTCTACTCTCTCTTTTGAACTCTTCTTGACACACTCAAAAGAAGGCCATTCTCTCCTAGGCTAAGTGAAGTTCTGAACCTGGCTGGGAATTAGACTATGTTTAGAGGTCACACACTCACTTTGGGCAGTAATAACTCTGGATGTTGTGAACAACAATAATTTGTGTGAGTGGATCTGAAATCATAACCCAACCAAGAGCATGTTTTAAATATTTATAACTAAGGGAAGAACTGACTTGATCATATTGTGTGTTATTTTATAAAAAGTATCTTGGCATGATTGTTTAGTTAGATTTACTTGTCTTTTTGTCATTGCTTAGGGACAAGCAATGGTTTAAGTTTGAGGGTGTGATAACTCTCCATTTGTAGAGTTATTTATGCACTTCTATTCATAAATCGTTGTGATTTTGCATGCTTAGACTAAGAATTTTGTAAATATTTGTGTTTAATTAGGAAAAAGAGAATCAAGATCTGAATTGGAATATATTTGGCATAAATGGTGCCCTTGTGAAATTTCTAATGTTTTCTATCTTAGTGCTATAGCATCAGGTGCTATAGCATCCTTGTACGCAGCAGAACTGGGACCCACTTGATGACAGCAGCAGAAAGCAGATATGCAGTGAATCCTAGTCTGTCTAGTCAGCGCCTCCCTAGTTCCACAATCCATGCTGATGCAGCCACCCTCCTACCACTTGCACTTCACCACTTGTCTACCTTGGGGGGACAACACCTTTAGTTGGTGAAAAGAAGACCCACTTGTTCATCCACTTTCAAGTGTGGAGGGAAAACTCAACTATAAAAAGAAGCCTATCTTCTGCATTTCAACATACATCCTGGAGCACGAAAATTCTCTGGTTTGAGACAGAATATACAAGTAA
This sequence comes from Astragalus membranaceus, assembly GCA_039519185.1. Classification (NCBI taxonomy): domain Eukaryota; kingdom Viridiplantae; phylum Streptophyta; class Magnoliopsida; order Fabales; family Fabaceae; genus Astragalus; species Astragalus membranaceus. Next base: position 163,003,678 of record CM076854.1, on the reverse strand, counting down.
CAAAGCAGTTCCATTGCACCCATTAAAGATCCATCCTCAAACCACTTGAAGATTGATGAGTCCTCATCATATGTATATTTTTATTCAGTTTACAAACCATAATGCCGGAGATTTTATGTTTTATTCAGCCAGTAACTAGGGATTTGGCATAGTTTTAGTTTTATGTAGTAGAAGTGGAGGTGTAATTGGCAAAGTCCAATTAAATAAATAATGACCCAATTTATTGATGGGCCAAGAGAATTGTGGGCTGGACTTGAAAAAATTAAAAAGAAAGAAGGCGTGGAGAGGAAGCTTGGAGGATTAAAAGGATTGAAATTAAGGATTAATTGATACGCACAGTACCACGCACAACATCAGCGCCGGAAGGCGTCAACAACGAAGCCAAGGAGAAAGAAAAGCGGTACCTCCGGCACTTCATCTGGGATGCGATTTTAGAATTTGAAGGTTCTAATAGATTCTTCTATGTGTAACCTTCTCTACTCTTATTTTCTAATCTTTTGATGATGTGTAACTAGTTTCTCTTGATTAGGGAGAGATGACTCTTCCCAAACCTATCTATTGGATTCTTTGTTATGGTTAAGACTATTGGTTGTTTGGTTTATCATATGTTTAAAACATCCTTGTTTAATGCTTTATAGTTACATATGATAATTATAATGATTTAGGGTATATGATTACATAGGGATATGAGTTGTATACTTGATATGATGTTTTAGATCATGAAACTCCGATCACCATAGGAATGTGGGGTTTGATTCATGAATTCTTTAATTCTTGATTTTAATGCTTTACCCTCTGGCATGACTCACCTAAAGAATTAGGGTAACTCTTAGGGTAATAGGGGTTTTGAGGCAAGGAATTGTCCTTAGCCTAATATTGTGAATTGAATCTGGTATTCCAAACAACTAATATGTGAGTAGCTGAAGGTCCATAAGATAGGTGAGGGGAGAGGAGTCGAACCCTAATCACTTTTATCTTTCTTTATTTTCAAACGTTATCTTTCAGTTAATTAACAAAATCTCAAAAATATTATCTTTCCGTTTCTACCGCTAAGAATTAATAAACTTGCCTAATTGATAATAAAACGCAATCCCTGTGGATACGACCGGTACTTACCGTTTAAATTATTACTTGCAACGAATTTGGTACACTTGCCAAAGTCCTAACAAGTTTTTGGCGCCGTTGCCGGGGATTGTTGATTTCATTGTCAATAAGGCAATTGAGTTAATTCTTAGTTGTTTTATTTTGTTTTATTTTATTTTAGTATTTATTTTTTGTTTTATTTATTTAGATACTTAGTTAGTGTGTTGGACTTGTTAACGGTTTGTTGAAGTGTTTCAGTGAACTGTGTAGCAGGGGCAAAGTTCGAAAGAATTGCTGTTTGTCCCAAAAAAAAAATCATGGAATCCACTTCTCGGTTGGAAGATGCTTTGGCCCAGTTTAGGCAAATGACTGAGACTATCTTCCAGCCTAAAGAGCAAGCTTCTCGGTTGGAAGATGCTTTGTCCGAGTTTATGCGAATGTCCGAGACCCTCTTCCAACCCCAAGAGCAAGTGATGATAGAGTCCTCGCCATCCTCACTTAGCGGTAATTTTTGTGAAGAACCCCACTTGAATGGAAAATGTATGACACACACTTTTTGCGATTTTTGTGGGGAGTATCTTGTGGAGTGCAACTGTGAGGATGAGGGGGTAACTATATCAGAAAATTACCCATGGTTATGCACTACCAATGAGGAAGAAGAAAAGATTGAAATGGAGGAGCATGTCGTTTGGAGGGAAGATCAAAGCTCCCAATGTGGGGAAGGGGTGAAAACCCAACAAGAAAAAACCCAACAAATCATGGTTCCTATTATTCTTCCAAGTAGCAAGGAGGATAGAAGTGAGGAGATTGACATATACTTAGACTCCTTCTATGCCTTATTCATCACCCTTCACCTTAAAAGGGTATGGAAGCATCTACAACTATGTTTCAAATTCATGATGTTCTTGCCCCAGAAGCGAAAGAAGAAGGATGATGTGTTCTTTGTGTCATATCAGCCACCTTAATAGTGGGATGAAAAACGTCAAGCTAGTGACGTTAAATAAGCGCTTGGTGGGAGGCAACCCATTGGTTCCCTATTTACTGTTTTGAGTCTTTATTTTTCATTCCCATTTTTTAGTTTGTTTTACATTTTGGTTGTACTGCTGTCTAACTTTTACATTGATGATGATGCACCACAATTTTGAACTAGTTCACTGTGGTGGTTGTTCAGTCTAACATTTTTGCAGCTACCATGTGATTTCTTCCATTTCAGATTTTTCATCAGATAATGTCAGTGGCCAAGTCAACGGTTGAGGAAGACCTGGATCATCTTTGGGCAAGCTCTCAAAAGTTCATCTCTTATCCCAGCTGTGAGGTTTGAGCCCAAACACTTCCTATATTCATTGTGTGATTATTCCTTGCCTGTATTAGTCCGCAGAACTTGAGCTTGTACTTAATTGTCATACATGTGATTTATACACACACTGAGGCAAATTGTTTTTTGGCACCCCTGAGCCTTTCACGCCAACCCATTAATGTTTATCCTTTGCTAGCCCCTCTGAGCCTTTTTGTTGTTTTTGTATTTTTTTCTACATATTATTGCCTAGTTTTATTAACTTGGAGTTAGGTAGACAAAAGCATGAGGGTGGGGAAAAATTCTAAGTTTGGGGTTGCTCATGGAATAGCAACAATCTAAGTTTGGGGTGGTATACAAGAGAATGGAACATACAAAGAAAAAAAAAAGAGAAAAATGTTTCAGTTCTGGTTTCTGTTTATTTTCGCGATAACATGACTTCGCGTCGCGATGCTATATATAAAAAATATATAAAAATATATATTTTGTATGAAATTCCTTCTCTTGTGAAATGCTTTGGGAAAATGGTAAGTGAGTGAGAATGTAAAAAATTGACAAAGTGAGAGGTAGGCCTAACTCCAAGTTTTAACCTACTTATCCAAATTTTACCCACCCTTACCTAAGCCCCAATATAACCTTAAAAGTCCTCAAATAGTGTGTGTGAAATTCATGTGTATTGATTGGTATAGCACTTGTTCAAGCCTATGAAACGATGATGCAGGTACTGTGAATTGAGCGAACACCCAAAAACACCTCAAAGAGCGAAACAGTAGTGAGATGTGTGAAAAAGAGAGGACTTGAGATTGCTTGCCTGTTTATGATCCTGTATTTTCCAATTCAATTGCTTTGTCACTATATTATGTTGGATGATACTTTCTGATGTGCTGAATGATCTATTGGCCTGTGAATTATGTAAAAGCAGAATGACAAATTGCCACAGTGAATGGAGTGATTGCTTGAGGACAAGCAAAAGTTCAAGTTTGGGGTTGTGATGAGTCCTCATCATATGTATATTTTTATTCAGTTTACAAACCATAATGCCGGAGATTTTATGTTTTATTCAGCCAGTAACTAGGGATTTGGCATAGTTTTAGTTTTATGTAGTAGAAGTGGAGGTGTAATTGGCAAAGTCCAATTAAATAAATAATGACCCAATTTATTGATGGGCCAAGAGAATTGTGGGCTGGACTTGAAAAAATTAAAAAGAAAGAAGGCATGGAGAGGAAGCTTGGAGAATTAAAAGGATTGAAATTAAGGATTAATTGATACGCACAGTACCACGCACAACATCAGCGCCGGAAGGCGTCAACAACGAAGCCAAGGAGAAAGAAAAGCGGTACCTCCGGCACTTCATCTGGGATGCGATTTTAGAATTTGAAGGTTCTAATAGATTCTTCTATGTGTAATCTTCTCTACTCTTATTTTCTAATCTTTTGATGATGTGTAACTAGTTTCTCTTGATTAGGGAGAGATGACTCTTCCCAAACCTATCTATTGGATTCTTTGTTATGGTTAAGACTATTGGTTGTTTGGTTTATCATATGTTTAAAACATCCTTGTTTAATGCTTTATAGTTACATATGATAATTATAATGATTTAGGGTATATGATTACATAGGGATATGAGTTGTATACTTGATATGATGTTTTAGATCATGAAACTCCGATCACCATAGGAATGTGGGGTTTGATTCATGAATTCTTTAATTCTTGATTTTAATGCTTTACCCTCTGGCATGACTCACCTAAAGAATTAGGGTAACTCTTAGGGTAATAGGGGTTTTGAGGCAAGGAATTGTCCTTAGCCTAATATTGTGAATTGAATCTGGTATTCCAAACAACTAATATGTGAGTAGCTGAAGGTCCATAAGATAGGTGAGGGGAGAGGAGTCGAACCCTAATCACTTTTATCTTTCTTTATTTTCAAACGTTATCTTTCAGTTAATTAACAAAATCTCAAAAATATTATCTTTCCGTTTCTACCGCTAAGAATTAATAAACTTGCCTAATTGATAATAAAACGCAATCCCTGTGGATACGACCGGTACTTACCGTTTAAATTATTACTTGCAACGAATTTGGTACACTTGCCAAAGTCCTAACAAGTTTTTGGCGCCGTTGCCGGGGATTGTTGATTTCATTGTCAATAAGGCAATTGAGTTAATTCTTAGTTGTTTTATTTTGTTTTATTTTATTTTAGTATTTATTTTTTGTTTTATTTATTTAGATACTTAGTTAGTGTGTTGGACTTGTTAACGGTTTGTTGAAGTGTTTCAGTGAACTGTGTAGCAGGGGCAAAGTTCGAAAGAATTGCTGTTTGTCCCAAAAAAAAAATCATGGAATCCACTTCTCGGTTGGAAGATGCTTTGGCCCAGTTTAGGCAAATGACTGAGACTATCTTCCAGCCTAAAGAGCAAGCTTCTCGGTTGGAAGATGCTTTGTCCGAGTTTATGCGAATGTCCGAGACCCTCTTCCAACCCCAAGAGCAAGTGATGATAGAGTCCTCGCCATCCTCACTTAGCGGTAATTTTTGTGAAGAACCCCACTTGAATGGAAAATGAATGACACGCACTTTTTGCGATTTTTGTGGGGAGTATCTTGTGGAGTGCAACTGTGAGGATGAGGGGGTAACTATATCAGAAAATTACGCATGGTTATGCACTACCAATGAGGAAGAAGAAAAGATTGAAATGGAGGAGCATGTCGTTTGGAGGGAAGATCAAAGCTCCCAATGTGGGGAAGGGGTGAAAACCCAACAAGAAAAAACCCAACAAATCATGGTTCCTATTATTCTTCCAAGTAGCAAGGAGGATAGAAGTGAGGAGATTGACATATACTTAGACTCCTTCTATGCCTTATTCATCACCCTTCACCTTAAAAGGGTATGGAAGCATCTACAACTATGTTTCAAATTCATGATGTTCTTGCCCCAGAAGCGAAAGAAGAAGGATGATGTGTTCTTTGTGTCATATCAGCCACCTTAATAGTGGGATGAAAAACGTCAAGCTAGTGACGTTAAATAAGCGCTTGGTGGGAGGCAACCCATTGGTTCCCTATTTACTGTTTTGAGTCTTTATTTTTCATTCCCATTTTTCAGTTTGTTTTGCATTTTGGTTGTACTGCTGTCTAACTTTTACATTGATGATGATGCACCACAATTTTGAACTAGTTCACTGTGGTGGTTGTTCAGTCTAACATTTTTGCAGCTACCATGTGATTTCTTCCATTTCAGATTTTTTCATCAGATAATGTCAGTGGCCAAGTCAAAGGTTGAGGAAGACCTGGATCATCTTTGGGCAAGCTCTCAAAAGTTCATCTCTTATCCCAGCTGTGAGGTTTGAGCCCAAACACTTCCTATATTCATTGTGTGATTATTCCTTGCCTGTATTAGTCCGCAGAACTTGAGCTTGTACTTAATTGTCATACATGTGATTTATACACACACTGAGGCAAATTGTTTTTTGGCACCCCTGAGCCTTTCACGCCAACCCATTAATGTTTATCCTTTGCTAGCCCCTCTGAGCCTTTTTGTTGTTTTTGTATTTTTTTCTACATATCATTGCCTAGTTTTCTTAACTTGGAGTTAGGTAGACAAAAGCATGAGGGTGGGGAAAAATTCTAAGTTTGGGGTTGCTCATGGAATAGCAACAATCTAAGTTTGGGGTGGTATACAAGAGAATGGAACATACAAAGAAAAAAAAAAGAGAAAAATGTTTCAGTTCTGGTTTCTGTTTATTTTCGCGTCGCGATAACATGACTTCGCGTCGCGATGCTATATATAAAAAATATATAAAAATATATATTTTGTATGAAATTCCTTCTCTTGTGAAATGCTTTGGGAAAATGGTAAGTGAGTGAGAATGTAAAAAATTGACAAAGTGAGAGGTAGGCCTAACTCCAAGTTTTAACCTACTTATCCAAATTTTACCCACCCTTACCTAAGCCCCAATATAACCTTAAAAGTCCTCAAATAGTGTGTGTGAAATTCATGTGTATTGATTGGTATAGCACTTGTTCAAGCCTATGAAACGATGATGCAGGTACTGTGAATTGAGCGAACACCCAAAAACACCTCAAAGAGCGAAACAGTAGTGAGATGTGTGAAAAAGAGAGGACTTGAGATTGCTTGCCTGTTTATGATCCTGTATTTTCCAATTCAATTGCTTTGTCACTATATTATGTTGGATGATACTTTCTGATGTGCTGAATGATCTATTGGCCTGTGAATTATGTAAAAGCAGAATGACAAATTGCCACAGTGAATGGAGTGATTGCTTGAGGACAAGCAAAAGTTCAAGTTTGGGGTTGTGATGAGTCCTCATCATATGTATATTTTTATTCAGTTTACAAACCATAATGCCGGAGATTTTATGTTTTATTCAGCCAGTAACTAGGGATTTGGCATAGTTTTAGTTTTATGTAGTAGAAGTGGAGGTGTAATTGGCAAAGTCCAATTAAATAAATAATGACCCAATTTATTGATGGGCCAAGAGAATTGTGGGCTGGACTTGAAAAAATTAAAAAGAAAGAAGGCGTGGAGAGGAAGCTTGGAGAATTAAAAGGATTGAAATTAAGGATTAATTGATACGCACAGTACCACGCACAACATCAGCGCCGGAAGGCGTCAACAACGAAGCCAAGGAGAAAGAAAAGCGGTACCTCCGGCACTTCATCTGGGATGCGATTTTAGAATTTGAAGGTTCTAATAGATTCTTCTATGTGTAATCTTCTCTACTCTTATTTTCTAATCTTTTGATGATGTGTAACTAGTTTCTCTTGATTAGGGAGAGATGACTCTCCCCAAACCTATCTATTGGATTCTTTGTTATGGTTAAGACTATTGGTTGTTTGGTTTATCATATGTTTAAAACATCCTTGTTTAATGCTTTATAGTTACATATGATAATTATAATGATTTAGGGTATATGATTACATAGGGATATGAGTTGTATACTTGATATGATGTTTTAGATCATGAAACTCCGATCACCATAGGAATGTGGGGTTTGATTCATGAATTCTTTAATTCTTGATTTTAATGCTTTACCCTCTGGCATGACTCACCTAAGGAATTAGGGTAACTCTTAGGGTAATAGGGGTTTTGAGGCAAGGAATTGTCCTTAGCCTAATATTGTGAATTGAATCTGGTATTCCAAACAACTAATATGTGAGTAGCTGAAGGTCCATAAGATAGGTGAGGGGAGAGGAGTCGAACCCTAATCACTTTTATCTTTCTTTATTTTCAAACGTTATCTTTCAGTTAATTAACAAAATCTCAAAAATATTATCTTTCCGTTTCTACCGCTAAGAATTAATAAACTTGCCTAATTGATAATAAAACGCAATCCCTGTGGATACGACCGGTACTTACCGTTTAAATTATTACTTGCAACGAATTTGGTACACTTGCCAAAGTCCTAACAAAGATTCTGCCTGGTTCATGCTATAGCACTGTCAGCACACCAGCACACGCGTGGAAGTTGAAGGGGTGTATCTTTTGCACATTCTTCTTCTATTTCTTGTCTTGGTGATATGAACACCTCTGTTTGTAAGTTGTTGACAATATTTATCATGAGCTAAATACCTTTTGGTTGGATTGCTAAGCTATGTAATGACTTTCTAATGTGTTAATGATATAGTATTCTGATGTATGCATTTTAATATTTGTGTTTAAATATTTCCAAACCTGTTTTGGTACTGGCCAACTAAAATAGGTAGATTCATGGATTCAGACATGGTTCATGGAAAGATCTCAAAGATTAATATGAGTGAGTGGTTGTTTTAAAGACATTTAGAACAACCCCTGCCCAAACCTAGACATAGGAGGGCTTAGTTCATAGAGTGAACACTATGGGTTCTTTAATATGCAAATGTGAACTGACTTGAAGCCTAGACATAGGATCTTGTCACGAAACCTTGGTGAAAGTGACCGAAAGGCACGCAGCTTATGCTATAGCATCAGATGCTATAACATCAACACATAAGAGGAATTTACTAAGCAAAAGCAGTCCAACTAATCCTTTACCATATAGTTTCCATATTTATTTCTTAAGCAATTTTTCTCCTTATTTCATTATTCTCAACATTGTGACTTATTTTACACACTAAAATTCTGAGATATTCCAACTTTAAATTAAGAACAATCCCTGTGGGTTCGACATTTCTTTCTACTATATTACTTGTGTGACTATGTATACTTGCGTATATAAAATCCACAACAGGGTGCCATGGCAACATCAAGCAGCGCCCATGGGGGCGCCTGGCAGGGCGCTAAGGCAACATCAGGCAGCCCCATGAGGGCGCCTGGCAGGGGAACCTTTCCTCTAACAACGGTGACTTCGAGGCACCATCGTTCTCCCCCAAGGCGAAGGCACAGGCATCGCTCTCCCCCTCGGCGACGTAGGCATGGAGGATCAGGCTCACCTCCAAGGGACCCCTCCATCCTCTCCACATGATACCTACCAGCCTCACGACTCCCGCTCCAGGACCTCCTCATGCGCATCCCTTGATACTCGAGAGAGGACAAGGAACCGGGTCGACACCCATCGGAGGCACCACCGAGGGTCGCCATCGAGGAGATCCCCCGACCGACGCAGGTATCATGAGTTGAACTATGAAGACACCTCCCCCCGAAACTCAAGAGGGTTTACGGAGGAAGGACCTTTCACTCGCAGGGTGGACCAATGTTGAATCCCAAGGGCCTTGGAGAAGCTGCCAACTCTCAAGATGTATGACGAAACCGGAGATCCAGACCGTCATCTGGCGCACTTCTCCCTGATGATGCGCTATCGAGGCGCCAGGGAGCTTGTTAATTGTAAAATCTTCCCCCTCACTCTCGAAAATTCCGCATTAGAGTGGTTTCAAGAGCTAAGGCCGAACTCTATCTCCTCATGGGGTCAGCTGGCGAGAATGTTCACCGCTCATTTCACTGCCTCCCTGTTGAAACCCAAATCTGAAGAGATTCTTAGGGCAATCAGGCAGGGAGAGAAAGAAACACTTAGAGAATATCTGGAAAGGTTCAACAAGGAGGCTGCCAATGTCAAGAACCTTGAAGACAAGAGGAGGCTCTCTTGGATGAAGGATGGCCTCAAGAAGGGAAGCCTGTTTCAAAGGGACATGGGGGTTAACAAACCCCGGAGCTTGGATGAGTTCCTTCGGAAGGCACAAAAGTACGTGGACTATGAAGAAGACAACACGGCCTACCAAGAGGAGGCCAAGGTTGGCAACAAGAAGGGTGATCTGGCTTGTTATCGGCACAGTACCAGCAAGTGCAACACCCCCAGGGATGACATTGAAGAGCTGATACGCGAAGGGAAGCTCGCCCAGTACGTGAACGAAGAGGAAGATGAGATCCGTGACTCCGAATAGGGAGCAGGACATCAGGACATGAGCCTAGGGCGGTGACCTTGGTGGTCGCAACCCCTTAGGCGAGTTCTATCCAGGCCGAATCTTGGTAAACTATGTGAAGGGTATTCTTATTACAATTTGTCCCGACGGGCGTCGGCTCATCTGCCTAAAGCAGGGCATCACAGGACACCATGAGGTGCATCACACGACACCATGAGGTGCATGGCCATCATCACACGACACCATGAGGTGCATGGCCATCACACGGAACCATGAGGTGCAAGGCCATCATCACACGACACCATGAGGTGCAACGCCATCACACGGCACCATGAGGTGCAAGGTCATCACACGAAACCATGGGCTGGCACAAGAAACGACGCAAAAATCTAGTAGAGCATGAGACCACGAGGTCTTGGGTAGCAAGCGCCAAGAAAGGCGCGGAAGTCAAGCAAATGACGAGACCATGAGGTCACAGACACCAGGGATACCCACCCACAAGGGTGATGCCTAGTCTACATATCATAACTTTATCTGTGTTTATCCGATTGAGACACGTGAGTATGCTTTGGAAAGCTAAGAAGTAGAGCTACAATTCTCATGTTAAGCTCGAAATCCAATTCGTACGTCTCCGCACCCAGGAAGGGAAACAAGCTGACGGCACCATGGCAAGGCCTGTGCCACCCCGCGCCCAGGAGGGCGCCAAACCCCCACTCACAAGCCGGCACCCAGCCTAGCGCAAGACGGCATCCAGGCGCCCAGGAGGGCGCCAAATCCTGTTTCGGAGGCGGCCAGCGTGGCGCACAAGACAGATAACTAGTGCATGAGCATCTGAGAAAATGAAATGATGCATGGGCCTCTAAGAAAATGAAATGGTGCACGAGCATCTGAGAAAATAGAATGATGCATAAGCATCCGAGAAAATAAAATGGTGCATGAGCACGTGAAAAGACAAAAGAGTTCACGAGCACGTGAGCAAATAACATAGTGCATGAGCACGTAAGAAAAATAAAGGATGCATGAGCATGTGAGTGCACGAGTCCGTGAGAAAATAACATAGTGCACGAGCACGTGAACAAATAACAGAGTGCAAGAGCACATGAGGAAATGAAATGGTGCACGAGCATCTGGGAAAATAGAATGATGCATGGGCATCCGAGAAAATAAAATAGTGCATGAGCACGTCAGAAAATAAAAGAGTGCATGAGCACGTAATAAAATTAAATGATGCATGAGCGTATGAGTGCATGAGCACGAAAGGAAATAAAGAGTGCACGAGCACGCAAGCAAAAAACATAGTGCAGGAGCACGTGAGCAAAAAACATAGTGCACGAGCACGCGAGCAAAAAACATAGTGCACGAGCACGTGAGAAAATAAAATAGTGCACGAGCACGTGAGCAAATAACATAGTGCACGAGCACATGAGAAATTGAAATGTTACACGAGCATCTGGAAAAACAGAATGATGCATGAGCATCCGAGAAAATAAAATGGTGCGTGAGCACGCGAGAAATCAGATAGTGCATGAGCACGTGAGGCGGCATCCAGGAGGACGCCTGGCAGGGCGCTAAGGCAGGCACAAGCAGACACCCAAGGGAACCACCCCCTACTTGCATATGGTAGAAAACAATTGGTTAATTACTCACCGTCAATCACCTCGATCAAGGCAAGTCAGTGAAAAATATTAAGAGGCAAGCAGGGTAAATGCTATGATCAGCTGACAAAATTAGCAGGCCCGACGACGGCACGAGCAGTAAGGGCGACCTAACCCACGAGGGCGTTCTAAACGACAATGTCAAGTCAAGACCATCCCCCAGGATAATCTCTACTTGGGGGGAAACTGTGGCACCGGGTCAATACCCACCAGAGGCACTGCCGGGGATCGCCATCAAGGGGATCCCCCTATCAGCGCAGGTATCAAGATTCGGACTATGAAGACAAGGTAAAAACAGCACACAGGTCGCAGAAGGGTTGAAAGGATACTGACACAAAGCAACCAAGGTCACGACACCCACCCAGCAGGGATCCAAGGCATGACACCATAGAGGATGCCTAGCACCAAGACGCAAAGAAACAACAGGCAGCCAAAGGAAACCAACACCCAGCGCCCAGAAGGGCGCCAAATCAAGCGTCCACGAAGGCTGCCTAGCACTTGGCACCCAGCACCAAGGCGCCAAAAAGAAAACAAGGCTTGGCACCACAGAAGGCGCCCAGCACCCAGGCGCCTATGAGGGCGCCATCAACAACAAGGCACCCAGGAGGGCACTGTCAACAGAAGATGGAAAATCATGGCCACTGGCCCTGCAACCTCTGATGGGCGAGTTATAATCAGACCAAGTTCTGATAAACTGCCCCCAGAGTAAACTTTTCCACGAGGCGCGAAGCGGCTTCGAATATGGTCGCAACCTCTGATGGGCGAGTTAAATTCAGATCGATTCTGATAAACTGCCCCCAGAGTCACCACAAGGTGTTAACTTTGCCACGAGGCGTGAAGCGGCTTCGAATATGGTCGCAACCTCTGATGGGTGAGTTAAATTTGGATCGATTCTGATAAACTACCCCTAGAGTCCCACGAGGTGCGAAGCGGATTCAACACCTCTGATGGGCGAGTTAAATTCGGATCGATTCTGATAAACTGCCCCTAGAGTCACCACGAGGTGTTAACTTTGCCACGAGGCATGAAGCGGCTTCGAATATGTTCGCAACCTCTGATGGGCGAGTTAAAATCGGATCGATTCTGATAAACTACCCCCAGAGTCACCATGAGGTGTTAACTTTGCCACGAGGCATGAAGCGACTATAAGCGTGTCGCAACCTCTGATGGGCGAGTTAAATTCGAATCGATTCTGACGAACTGCCCCCAGAGTTAACATCACCACGAGGCGATAGGAGATCATACATTTAGATGCACAAGGCGATGACTAGCGCCCAAGGCCATCTTACGCATGCCAGTTACGCGTGCCAGGGGGCAATGACATCGAACTCAACCTCGTTGAGGTGATATTCGACAATCCTCCCGTCTAGAACCTCATGATCAAATCGAAAGATGCTCGACTCTAGAATGGCCTCCAGATATAGACACTGAACGTGGCCAATCGCTTTGTCGTAGGCAGCATAGAAGAAGTCCATAGCTTTTCCTTGGTAAAACTTTCACCACCAATCTCCACCACTTCATGCTCAAACGGCAGATCATCATCAGAAGAGGTAACGACAAAGCCAGGGACACCCGCTTCCTCCGAAAGCACGGTATCACTCACCATCTCTCAACCTGCAGGACAGGGGACAGAACAAGCAGTTACGAGACAGACAGGAAAACTTGTAGACAACCCCCTCCCCTGAGGTTGGGAGACCTCAACAAAACAAGACATGCTCGAAAACAAAAAAGCTAGAAATATAAGCTGAAGGACAGCCCAAATTACCTTGGTAAGTTAGAAGCGGCAAAACTCGTGGAAATGTCAACGAGATAATGGTAAAGACGAAAGAAGCAATTCCCCTCGGCACCCAGCAAGCCCTGAAATTTCATCAAGAAGAAAAGCAGGCTAAGAGACAGGATGAGCAACAAAAAATAAAGTAGAGTACCAAGCACACGTCCAAAGTAGCCGGCACCCATGAGGGCGCCTGGCAGAAGCATGCAACACCCCATATCTTTCATTACTTTGATTATGAGTAGCTAATTTTCTAGGGTTAGGAAGAGATGAAAATCTCCAAAACTATCATGTGAATCCTTTGGTATGATTAATTCGATTAGTTATCCGTTTAACAATTGCCTTTACCTCCGTTCTTATTGCTTTACAATAATATCCGTTGTTGTACTGATTTAGGGTTTATTCACCATTGGGAGATTTGTATGTTTGCCAGAAATTAGGGTTTAAGGTCATGAGTATGATGATCATAGGAATATGAAATTGTCTCATGAATTCGTTAATTCGCTTTGTTTAATGCTTTGTCTATTGGTGTTTCACTTAAGGAATTAGGGTTCCCATTAGAGAAAAGGGGTTTTGAGGCAAGGGATTGCCCTTAATCCTATAACTGAATTGAATCTGTTAATTGGGTAATTACATTGAAATTGATCGATGGTATATTGCATGATAATGTAGGGGAGAGGATTCGATTACTAATCGCGTTTACTCTCGGAATTTATTTACAATAGTCTGTTTTCGGTTACTATAAATTACAACTATTTCCATCGCTTTACACCTAAGAATTACCACACTTGCTTAGTGGATAATAACTCTCAATCCTTGTGGATACGACTAGTGATCCTTACTATTTTATTATAACTTGCAACGATTCGGTACACTTGCCGAAATCCTAACAAGTTTTTGGCGCCGTTGCCGGGGATTGTTGATTTCATCATTAACAAGGCAAAAGAGTTAATTCTTAGCGATTTTAGTTTTTCGTTATTGTTGTCTATTATTTTAATTTTGTTTACCCAGATATTTTTATAGGACTTGTTGACGGTTTGTTTAGTGTTTTAGAGATTTGTTTATGTGGGGCAAGAATTCACAAGATTTGTTGTTTGATCCAGAGATTGAAAAATCAGCAAAGGCAAATCAGAAGAAAACTAAGCTAGCAAAGCAACAAGCCCAGAGAGTGTCTCGGGGTCACTCAATTTTAACCTCTATTCCGGAAGATACCCCAACACAAGGGGAAGTAATGGCTGAAAATCCACCTGCAAGGCGCACTCTCAGTGATTTTGGAAGGAGAAATCAAGGCGCTCAAGCCTACACCTTTCAACTAGTGGGAGCTTCTTCTTTTGACATCAAGTCTTCTGCTTTTAGTGCCTTGAAATCAGAGCAGTTTTTAGGGACAGATGCGGAAGACCCCAACCAACACTTGTTCCAGTTCTATGAGATTTGTGGAACCACACATCCTGAGGGAGTCAATGAAGACTCCAAGAAGATGCGCCTGTTTCAATTTACCTTAACGGGTCGGGCAAAGGATTGGCTAAATACTATCCCAGCAGGAGCTGTCAATACTTGGAGCGACCTTGAAAACAAGTTCTTAGAAAGGTTCTTTCCAATCTCAAAGTTCATCAAGAAACGGGCAAAAATCCCAAACTTTGAACAAGGGGATTCAGAATCTCTATATGATTCTTGGGAAAGATTCAAATTGTTACTAAAAAAATGTCCAGGCCATGATATTGATGATTTTCTACAGTTGCAAACTTTGTCATGGGTTGCGACCTCAGACAAGAATGATGTTACATGCCTCAGCAGGAGGGTATTTAGGTACTAAAACCTAGGAGGAAGTAAAACAACTGGTGGAGGATATGGCTTCAAATGAGTACAGAATTCAAAATGACCGTGGAGCTGTAGTTAAAAAGGGTATGTTGGAGTTGGACTCTAACAGTGCTGTGTTTTCCCAACAAAATCTAATGTCTATGCAGATTGAATCTCTTACTAAACAATTAGCTACTGCTTGTGAAGTTGGTTCAAAAACTCAAGCAACCGCTCAAGTAGTGCAAGCTGGTAGGTGCAACTATTGTGGTAGAGAACCCCACGAGGGTGATTGTGCAACTCATGGAGAAGCTATTGAGCAGGCCAGTTATATGGGAAACTTTCAAAAACAAGGTGGGAACCCGTATTCTAACACCTTTAATCCTGGGTGGAAGAATCATCCCAACTTCTCTTGGAGGAATAATGAGGCCTCAGGTTCAAACCATCAACAGTCTCAGGCACCTGTTCAACAACAAAAGAACCATTCTCGTTTGGAAGATGCTTTGACCCAATTCATGCAAATGACCAAGAACACTTTCAAATCCCAAGAACAAGCTATGAAAAATATGGAGAAAAACCATGAGGCTTCGATGAAGAACTTGGAGATTCAAATTGGTCAGTTGTCAAAGCAGTTTGCTGAAACATCTAATAGTGGCTTCCCTGCTAGCACTATTGATAACCCAAAGAATGAGGGTTGCAAGGCTATTTCATTGAGAAGTGGTAAGGAGTTGAACCCCGTTGAAGTGACCAAACCCAAGCCTGGAGAGAAAAGTAGTGACACTTAGGTGTTGAGTGAGGAGTTGAATAAGAAATATGAAGAGGTTGAAAATGAGTTAAGTGAAAAAGAAAAAGAAAAAAAGAGAGAAAAACATAAAAGTGAGATGGGAGAGAAGACCCAAGTGATCCCACCATATGTGAAGTTGCCCTATCCAACTTTGAATAAGAAGAAAGAGAAAGAGGAGCAATTCACTAAGTTCATGGAGATCTTTTCCCGTCTCCAAATCAACATTCCTTTTGTAGAAGCCTTAGAGAAAATGCCCATTTATGCAAAATTTATGAAGGGATTGTTGACCAAAAAGAGGAGATTCAAAGAAGATGAAACAGTGGCTCTAGCCGAAGAGTGCCATTATTCAAAGAAAACTTCCTCCAAAGTTGAAAGATCCCAGAAGCTTCACCATACCTTGCACAATTGGTAACTTAATAATAGGCAAGGATCTTTGTGATTTGGGAGAAAGCATTAATCCGATGCCCTTGTCTATGTTGAAAAAACTTGGAGGGGGTGAGGTGAAACAAACTAGGATGTCTTTGCAACTTGCTGATAGATCTATAAAGCACCCTTACGAAGTCTTAGAAGATGTTCTGGTAAGAGTTGATAAATTTCTATTTCTTGTTGATTTTGTGATTCTTGACATGGAGGAAGATGCAGAGGTACCACTTCTCCTTGGTAGACCATTTTTAACCACTGGGCGAGCCTTGATAGATGTACAACAGAGTAAGCTAATTTTAAGGTTCCAAGATGAGAAGGTGACTTTTAATGTTTTTGAAGTTATGCGCCACCCAGATGACCAAGGGAAATGTTTTAGGGTGGATGTGATTGAAGACTCAGTGCAAGAAACCTTTAGACATGATTTACCCTCTTCTCCATTAGAGAAGGTAATTGTGAACTCTATTGAGGGGTTAGATGAAAACTTGGGCAGTGAAATAGAAGACTGCATTCTACGGTTTGAAGCTTCTCAGGTAGAAAGGGTCTTCAAGAAAAAAGAAGAGTTGAATAGGGGGGAGAGTCCAGAAAAAGGAACTCCAGAATTGAAACAACTCCCCTCTCATTTAAAGTATGTATTCCTTGGGAGTGATGATCGATATCCAGCTATCATCAGTAGTTCTTTGACCAAGTTG
This sequence comes from Astragalus membranaceus, assembly GCA_039519185.1. NCBI lineage: Eukaryota > Viridiplantae > Streptophyta > Magnoliopsida > Fabales > Fabaceae > Astragalus > Astragalus membranaceus. Next base: position 162,986,838 of record CM076854.1, on the reverse strand, counting down.
GAAGAGGAAAAACTGATGAAGGTGTTGAGAAGTAACAAAACTGCTCTAGGTTGGACTATCTCCGATCTTAAGGGGATTAGTCCGGCTTTTTGCATGCATAAGATCGAGCTCGAGGAAGAATTCAAACTGGTGATTCAACCAGAGCAAAGATTAAATCCTACCATGAAAGATGTGGTGAGGAAGGAAGTCTTGAAGCTCTTAGATGCCGGGATGATTTATCCCATTTCAGATAGCTCGTGGGTGAGTCCGGTTCATGTGGTTCCCAAGAAGGGTGGTATGACAGTTGTTAAAAATGAGAGGAATGAGTTAATTCCTACTCGCACAGTCACAGGGTGGAGGATGTGCATTGACTACCGGAGACTAAACCAAGCCACTCGAAAGGACCATTTCCCATTACCATTCATGGATCAGATGCTGGAGAGGTTAGCTGGACAAGCTTTTTATTGCTTCCTGGATGGATACTCTGGGTACAACCAAATAGTAGTTGATCCTGAAGATCAAGAGAAGACCGCTTTTAAATGTCTGTTTGGTGTATTTGCATATCGGAGGATGCCCTTCGGTTTATGCAACGCTCCTGCAACTTTTCAAAGGTGCATGCTTTCTATATTCTCTGATATGATGGAAAATGCTATTGAGGTATTTATGGATGACTTTTATATTTTTGGACCTTGCTATGATTCTTGTTTGTCTAATCTTGATGCTGTTTTGAAGAGATACACTGAAACCAATCTAGTTTTGAATTGGGAAAAGTGTCACTTTATGGTTCAAGAAGGTATTGTTCTTGGCCATAAAATCTCGGCAAAAGGCATTGAGGTTGACCAAGCAAAGATTGAAGTGATAGAAAAGTTACCTCCTCCTCTGAATGTAAAAGGAGTGAGAAGTTTTTTAGGACACGCCGGGTTTTATCGACGTTTCATAAAAGACTTCTCCAAGATTGCAAAACCTTTAAGCAATCTACTTGTTAAGGAGAACGAATTTGTTTTTGATAATGTCTGTTTTTGTGCTTTTAAAGTATGGAAGGAAAAACTTATTTCTGCTCCAGTCATTGTAGCCCCTAACCGGGAAATTCCCTTTGAGTTAATGTGTGATGCTAGTGATTATGCAGTGGGTGCTATGCTGGGGCAGAGATCAGAGAAATTTTTTCATGCCATATATTATGCTAGCAAGATTTTAAATGAGAATCAAGTGAATTATGCAACAACTGAAAAAGAACTGCTAGCCATAGTATTTGCATTGGAAAAATTTTGTTCCTATTTGGTTGGATCTAAAGTGATTGTGTTCACTGACCATGCTGCAATAAAATATTTGCTAACCAAGGGCGAGTCTAAGCCTCGACTCCTTAGATGGGTTTTGCTTTTGCAGGAATTCGACTTGGAGATCAAGGACCAAAAGGGGAGCAAGAACGTGGTCGCAGATCATTTGTCTAGACTGGATAACAAAGAAGTGACTGCCCGGGAGAAAGAAATCCTTGAAGAGTTCCCCGACGAGAAGTTGTTTGCAATTGAAGAAAAACTGTTGTTTGCCGACATAGAAAACTACAAAGCAGGCGGAACAGTCCCTGAAGACTTCACATGGCAACAAAAGAAGAAGTTCCTCCGAGATGCCCAACATTACCTTTGGGATGATACCTTTCTCTTCAAGGTTGGGACGGATGGACTTCTTAGGAGATGCGTGTCTGTTGTTGAAAGTCAAAAGATTCTATGGCATTGTCATGATTCTCCATGTGGAGGTCACTACAATGGGGAACGCACAGTTGCAAAGGTACTCCAATCTGGTTTCTATTGGCCATCCATCTTTAAGGATGCACAAAATTATGTGAAAAGTTGTGACAGGTGCCAGAGGGCTGGCAATCTTTCACGTAAGGGGGAGATGCCATTGAACCCCATACTTGAAGTAGAAGTGTTTGATTGTTGGGGCATTGACTTCATGAGACCTTTCCCACCATCTCATTCTTGTGAATATATTTTGGTGGCAGTGGACTATGTTTCTAAATGGGTAGAAGCCATTGCCACTTCAAAAAATGATTCTCAAACTGTGGTAAAATTTGTGAAGAAAAACATCTTCTCAAGATTTGGTGTGCCAAGAGTCTTGATCAGTGATGGGGGTAGCCATTTTTGTAACACCCAGCTTAGCAATGTTACCAGGTATAGTGTAAAGCATAAAGTGTCAACCCCTTATCATCCTCAATGCAATGGTCAAGTAGAGGTGTCAAGTAGAGAAATCAAGAGAATCTTAGAGAAGACAGTGGGGAACTAAAGAAAGGATTGGGCAGTGAAGGTAGACGATACACTTTGGGCATACATGACAGCTTATAAGACACCTTTAGGTATGTCACCTTACCAATTGGTTTATGGCAAATCTTGTCATTTGCCTGTTGAACTTGAGCACAAAGCCTATTGGGTGTTGAAATTCTTGAATTTGACCCCGCATTAAGTGGAGAAAAGAGGATCCTACAACTTCATGGGTTAGATGAGATGCGGCTGCATGCATATGAGAACAATAGGATCTACAAAGAGAAAATGAAGGTGTACCATGATAAAAATATTTCAAGAAAAGAATTTCATCCTGGACAACAAGTGTTGTTGTTTAACTCTAGACTCAAGTTGTTTCCGGGGAAATTGAAATCCAAGTGGTCAGAACCTTTTGTTGTCAAAGAAGTAACACCGTATGGAGCAATAGAAGTTGAAGAGCCAGAGTCCAAAAGATCTTTTAAGGTCAATGGACAAAGACTCAAGCCATACCTTGGTGATGCGGTGGAAAAAGCTCAAATGGTTCTCATGTTGAGAGACCCATAAGGACCTAAAAGACGTCAAGCTAGTGACGTTAAAGAAGCGCTGAGTGGGAGGCAACCCATTGGTGAGGTAACAAGTCTTTATTTTATTTCAAAGTCTTTAATTTATTTCGAATTATGTAAAAAAAAATTATTTTTTTCCCCACATCGCGTCGCGAACACCCGTATCGCGTCGTGACGGAACAAAAAAATTTTAACGCAGAAGTTTCTGCGACTCATCGCGTCGCGATGAGCCACTTTCGCGTCGCGATGCGATGTTTTTTAAAGGTTTTGCTCAGCCTGTGGCACTTTCCTTTCCTCCTCCCCACTTGTGCACACAACACAGCCACATTTTTTCCCATCCCCCTTTTACGGTTTTTGTCCTGTTTCGTGGTGGATTAACACAATTGGGAACAAATTCTTCCTTGTTCCCCATCATCTTCCAGGTAACTCTAATCCCCCTTATCTTGGTGAATTCGAATTTTTTGTTCTTGGGGGTTTAAAAGTGAAATTGGGAAACGAAATTTGGGTTGGTAGGTAGAAGGTAGAAACTGATAATTAGCCACCCTCATTCTAAATTGCATGATTGATGTTGGTCCTTTGAAAGGGAGGAATTGTAGTTTGGAATTGAGTAGGAAAAATCCTCTTTTGGTAGTGTAGGTGAGGTGTTTGTTAAAATGCCCCAATGGAATTTTGGTATGTAGGTCAAGTGTTTGTTGAAATGGCCCAATGAAATTTTTTTGCTTGAATGTCGCTCTAGTTGTGTCAATGCCAATGGAACTCTAAGTTAGATGATTTGGTGTTGAATTTGAGCATGATATTTGATTTGTGTCAATTTTGCCATCACATGCATTGTTTGTCTAAAAAGGAAAGTTGTTATTGTGTTGTGAAGGATGTTATGCATGAAATTTTAAGTGGAACCTACACCAATGGGTTCCCTGAGAACTAATAAAAGTTTTGCAGGAGTTCTTTACAGGTGTGCAAATGGGAAAGACAACCAAGGCCGGTCCTACAAAGAGGGGGCAGGGAGCCAAGAAAGGAAGAACATTCGTTTGATGCCGACAAGTTCAAATCAGTCGATCACGAGAAGCGGTACCAAAGTGTGGTGAAAGGAAAGAAGTTCAATCCGGAGCGGGATTTTGATCTAAGCACTGGCGAATTCCCCATCATAAGCTCCACGCTCCGGGAAATGGGTTGGCTCACTCGCAACTCTATGATCAAGCAGGCTAACCAGAGCATGGTCAGAGAATTCTACGCCAATGCATACCGGGCAACTGATAAGGACAAGTCTTCAACTTCCTTTGTTCGGGGCAAAAGTGTCTCCTATTCACCAGAAAGTATCAATCAATTGCTGGGGTTACCTGATTCATCACCGTGTGCAATGAGAAGAGCATCAATGGTAAAGAAAGAGCAGATTGATTATGAGGGGCTACTGAGAGAATTGTGCCGTCCTGGAGCACAATGGGTCAAGTTTGTACCAGGGGTAAATAGTTTTCCCTGTCGCTTCAACAATATGGCATTGAAGCCTATCCCTAAGGATTGGAATGCATTCTTCCATCAGAATATTGTGTCATGCTCCAACTCGTCAGATGTTATCGTCCTAAGGGCAATGGGACTATTGGCAATCATGAAAGGAGAAAAATTGGATTTAGGGGAGATCATCTCAGAAAACATTGTTGAAATAGCTAAATGCCCTAAAGCGGGATTGGGGCATGCTTCACTTATCCATGCTTTGTGCAAACACCAGAACTGCCAAGAGAGCCCAAATGATATACCTATTGAACCTAGGGAGCCAATAACAGTAGCATGGATTCTTAAGCAACCATATGGGCCGATTGAGGGGACAAATCAACCACAGGCAGGCGAGCACTCACCTCCACCCTAGCAACAGCCAACAGCTCCAACTCATCAGCAACAACCTTATAGCGATCCCTCGTTCCAGTATGAGCTCATGATGGCGAACTGGTGCGGGATGACTATGCTATGTGAGCATCAGGGCTTGGATATCTCTTTCCTGGCAACACCCCGTGTTGCCAATGCTGCTCAGCAGTTTATGGCCCAGCGCAGAGGTGCTGACGCTGCAGGTCCATCGTCATCAGCCCCAGTAGAGGAGCCGCAGGAGACATATGATCCATTACTACATGGGGATGACTACATTGAGCATCAGAAAACATTTCCTTGAGCAGGAGGGCTCACTGTTACTATTTTCTTTTGTTTGAGACATTTTTTGGGGGTTCTTAACTTTCTGTCTGTTTTGATTTTGCATTTTGGATTGTTGTAGCGACAGAAAAATCCGGAGGATCTCTCCCGTTGAATGAAGTCGCCATCAATGTTTAGTTATAAGGGAAAACATTGAAAAATCCCCTTTAAAAAGAAGATGGTCTTGAAACCCAGATTTTGGGTTCGGGAGTCGATTATGCGTGGGGAAGGTATTAGCACCCCACAGCATCCTTTCGAAAAAGGTTACCTCTAATTAAATGTGCCAAAACTATATTAACTTTGAAAATATTTATTTCCCTTTTATTATGAAAACGAATGAAAAAGTCTTAATAAAAATGTTTGTTTTTTTGTACTTGACGGGAGTGTGCCCCCGCTCCTACGTATCTCCAGGTGCGATGGAGAAATCAAAGCTACGTAGTTCTTTAGAAAATTTTTGTTGGTTGGTGTTTTTTTATTTAGGGGTTCTAGGACTTTTGAACCGTGTTGATGGACCATTGTTGGTCTGAAGGAGCGCTAGGGCTCTGAAGGACCACTGGGGGTCTGAAGGAGCGTCGGGGCTCCAAGGGACCACAGTTCATTTGTCCTAAAACGATGACTAATCCGGCCGTATGGCCGATTCAATCCCCTATTTTTGAAAATAAGATTTTTGATTTTGGAATGGAAGGAATGTGTTTGTATTTTTTAATTTAGAAATTATTTATTTTGAATAGGGATTTTAAAACCTGATCCGTACGGTTCATTCGTGGTCCTAGAAAGCTGACTAACCCGACTGTACAGTCGACTTAATCCCCTATTCGTTTTTTAGAGAAAAGGTTTATTAGTTATTTATCTTTTAGGGGTTCTAAGATTATTGAGCCGTACGGCTCATTCATCCTAGAACGCTGACTAACCCAGCCGTACGACCGACTTAATCCCCTGTTATTATTTTTGTGGTTTTGTAAGAAATAAAATGAAAATTGTTTATTTTTGCGCTTGACAGGGGTGTGACCCTGCTCCTACGTATCTCTTGGTAGAGAATCAAATGCTATGTAGTTCTTGGGCAGAAAATTTGTGTGTTGGTGTTTTTTAAGTGTTTTGAAATTGGGACGGGCATTCGTGACGACCAAACAAGTGAAACTCAGAGTGGTCGTCACTCATAGCCTCTTTGAAAACAAAAGTTGTTATTAACGGTGAAACAAGCGGAACTCGGAGTGACCATCAATAATAACTCATTTTTTGTGAGTTGGATTGTTTGGAAGAAAAATATTAGTTTGAAAGCATGACGATATAATAAAAAAAAACGCAACGGATTATAATAATAAAAGGGTAGGTGTAATTAACAGGGGTGTTGTGTTAATAACCACAGGGGTGCGAAAAGTAAACAGATGTAAAATTTAAAAAAGAAATCAGGGGAACCCAAGCCCACTGTATGAGGCTGTGTCACTGAATGAAACTTACCCTAATTTGCTTCTTCCCACTTCAACTACAACGCCGCATCCTTGGAGAAAAGTGGAGAGAGAGAGAGAGAGAGAGATTTTGAAGAAAAAATGGAGAGAGAGAGAGAGGTTCACGTGATGGTTATAGCGAAGAAAACGAAGATGGCGGTGGTGATGTGAACGACAGCGATGTCGTTGCGTCTTTGACGAAAACAAATCGGCTTCAACAATGATGGCCGCAAAAATCGCGACGGAAAGGGGAAACAGGCCGGCGATGGTGCGCTGATCGCGTGAACGGGACGATGGCGGCGATTGTGATAGGAGGAGGACGCGCCGGAGGAAGACGACTGTGAAGGGTACCACAACGTCGCCGGCGAGGTGAACGCGAACGCGAAAAAAAAGGGGAACCTGCTTTGGTAGAGCGTGGTCGGTCATGGAGGCTGAAGCCTCGTCGGCGTTGTAGCGACGGCGGGGCGCTCATGGAGGGTGCCACGGCGTGGGATAAACGGCGACGATGGGCACGGTTCCACCGTCAGAAATGCGAAGACAGGGAGGGAAGGATTCGAAAGATATTGGTGTTCACCGGAGAGGCTCGTGGTGGACGACGGTGGTGCTCCTGGAGGACGACCACCGTACCCGGTGGCCGGAGGTGAATTCTATTTGCCTTTTTGGTTCTTCTTTAACTTCTTTTCTGATCTGTCATTGTTTTTTATTCTTTTGATTCTTCCCCCTTACATCACCCACTCTCGTTTTCTTCTTATGCTATCTTGATGTTAGCAGAGTTTCCCCCAGTGTGTGTATGTGTATCTGTGTGTGATGTTGTCTCTGTGTTGTATCTATGTATTTCCTCCCTCCCCTTTATTTTTCTGTTTGTTGGTTTTTATAGAGAAGGCAAATTAATGAGACAAAAAATTGTTGTTATGCTTTTGCAGAGAATCAGAGTAGTGGAGTAGTGGTGGAGCAGCAGCAGCGGTTTTGCAGTTTGCAGTTTTGCTGCTTATTGACACACCAAGGCTGCCTTCAAGAAAATAACCATGGACACTAACCCAAAATGAAAGATGCTCTGTCCTATTTTATTGGCGCATATGCTTGTTGTGCATATAGAGTTAATGGGGTGCTGAGCAAGATAAAAAGAATTTGCTCCATACACTAGAATAGCACTTCATGACCTTTTGTATTTTTATTTATCATCATCTTTAATTTGTAACATAAAAAATAAAGACAAGTATCATTTTTTGGTTTTTTCCTTTTCTGCTTTCAACTTTGTTTTATCTTTTCATGAGATAAAAAAAATGAGTATTAAATAAAGGCTTAAAAACTAAATTTAAAGATACAATATATTTTTATTTTTTTTAAAAAAAAATCTAATTAGCCGGACAAAATTAGGGTATAACAGCTGCCCCTCTTTATTTATATTTTACATGGGAACATGAAGGGTTTCCAAATTTCTCGAGTAAAATAGAAATAAAGATAACAGAGACACTAATTTTGTCAAGACTATGGTTTTTTAGAAACTCTTTAAAAAAATGAATTGACATACAACGAAAGTAAATAAGGATCACTGGGGATCTGAAGGAGCACTGGGGCTCTGATGGTCTAATTGCAGTCGATGCTTGGTGCATTGAATGGAGTTAGACTGAAGGACCGACGAAGTCTGAAGGGCACGCCAAAGCCTGATGGACCAATGGGTCTGATGGAGCGCAAACTAGCAATGGTACTAGTAAACCGGTCTGCTTGGGGGGTGGCCTTTTTCGAGCGGCCATGGGGGCAAGGTCAGGTCGTTGACCTGATTTGCGCACCTCGAAGGACGTGCACTGTGTTTTTTAGGCGGACACAGCTAGTCTGAAGGACCTTGGATCGGATGATCCGTCGCGCTCAGTGTCGACATAATGATCTGGTGGTAGAGTTCGAAGGCGTTGCTTGGACGTGTTAATTTGAACTGACCTGAAGGACCTGGGGTCGGATGACGGTCGGTTGCTCGATAACGCGACGCGATCTGGATTGAAGGACCATTGGTGGTCTGAAAGAGCGCTAGGGCTCAGAAGGACCACTGGGGGTCCGCAAGAACACTGGGACTCTGAATTGTGGTATGAGACCAGCACTTGGAGCACTGACTTTGAGGGAACAAACTATTGGGATTGGCACAGGGCGTACTTGCCTAGAACATACCTAATGAATGCATTTACCCGAGAAGGGAAAAGCTATATATATTTGGCATGTCTAAGAATGCAATGAATGGCGTATGCGTGCCATATAGGTATGTGAAATGGTAGGTGTCGATGGGATGAATGAAATGTGGCAGATGAACTGAGTTGAAGTTGATGGAACATGGAGGTTGACAGACACCGTGTGTGAATGCAGATAAGATATGAATGTGATTGTGCTGATTAATGATGAATGTAATGGAATGAGCGATTTTTTCCTCTTTTTTGTTTTTTTTCTTTTTCTTAGTATATAATGAGTGTATGAAATGCAAATTGCGAATGTGACGCAAATGTAATGCTTTGATGCGACTGCCATGGTGGATAAAGGAAAACACGCGAATGCATGTACAATGATATGATTAGTGATGTAAAAAAAATTTTTTGGCAACGATGAGACCGGCACTTGACACCTCTATCGAAGCAAACAATGTTATGCATGTGACGAATGTGCAATGATTGGTATGTGGTGGGATGATGAATGAAATGGGTATGCCATGGGTGTTGAATCTGATGGGATGAGAAAGTTGACAAACGGTTGTATGTGGATGCAGATCAGATATGAATGCAATCGTACTGTTTAGATGCAGGTGCTACGATGAAATGCATGGTTGCAGGTGGAATGATTTATGTTATGATTGCTTTCACTTTTTTGCTTTTTTTTAATATATGATGTAAGTATATGAACGAATGAATGTGCGAATATAATGCTTAGATGCAAAAGTTGTGGCAGCTGCATGGCTTGAACGTATGGTGCAATGATTTATGATATGATTTATTGGTGATGCAGAAAGATTTTTTGCAATGATGAGAAATGAGACTTTTGATGCGAGAAGCAAATAGGTGAAAATTCTGGAATCATCCTTTATTGGAAAAATTGGATTTGATTTGAATTCAAACTTTGGTAATCTCAAGGTTGTTATTCCCAGACACTGATGTACAAAATGTATTTGATTGCATTTGCAAGCTCCTTCACATTGTTCTTTCGTTATGGTGTCCCATGATGACTGAATTTTAGGTCCACAAAGTTAACTACGTGAGTTTCCAACTTCACATTATTAACTTGTGCTTTCCCTCTTTGAAGCATTGTTTAGCAAATATGCATAATAATGCAAATATAGATGAATGAGTCAGTTAACTTGGTTCTTGATCTAGGGTATGACAGATATGACACCTGATAGGTTTTTGCCAAAGTCAGGAAATGTAGGCTTGCCCCAATCCGGGAAATGTAGGACTCCCCCGATTTAGAGTTGATGACGGTGAGTGCATAACTTGCCCCTGTCTAGTGGTGACAACAGCCAGGGGGTAGTAGATGATGTGCTGGGAACTCCATGATTTTGGAAAGAAGGGTGGCAGGCGAAAACCATAGTGTTTGGTGTTGCCCAACTATGACAAAGGCAAGGTTGCCCTGACTAGGGTTTGTGAAAGGCTGTATTCAGCATGGTGGGTTGAGAAATTGCCCCGGTGTGGTCCTATGGATGTGAATATGACAAATGGGTGAGATGGGTGTAACATCCCTAATTTTTAAAGACTCGTACTACGATACTTAAGACCGAGTAATTATTTGTGGGAATAATTTGTCGCGTCTCGGGGATTTATATGTCGAGGAATTTGTCCAGAAATCCTATCCTTCAATAAAGAGTGGCCTATTCATAATTTAAACGAGGAATTGGGACTGAAGGGCAAATCTGCCCTTTCACCCCCTAGTTATTAAAATATAATTATGAAGGTTGTAATTAATTACGAACAGAAAGAATTGAGGAACTTCGGGTCGGAACCGGATTAATCGAGAAAGTTTTGTACCGAAAGGGATTTTTCAACACCTAAACTATCATTTTATGGGCCAAGGGCAAAATGGTCTTTTCACCATCATTTAAAACCCCCCAGCCCATATTCACCCTGAGCTCACCCTCTCATTTGGACATTCTTCAGCTGAAAGAAAAGAAAAGCAAAACTGAAAGGTAGAGAGAGAAGAAGGAGGAGGCGTGAGGGAGGAGAAGAAAAGGGAGAAGAACCTCATCCACCATTGTTGCATGTAAGCCTTCTTCACACCTTTCTCTCTCATTTTTCATCCTCTTTCTAGTGATACTAAATTCTGAAGCTAACTCCCCTTCCTTCCCTCCTTACCATGTTCGACCATAAAAGCTCCAAGTGTGGAAGAAGATGGAGATTTGAGCAATAGTTGTCTTGCATGTTCAGTGGGAGCTTCTAGGAAGGAGATTTCTAACTTGCATTGTTGATTGAAAAGAGTATCTGAGTGGTGGTACAGCTGGGTTCGAGATTGGGCAGAAGAGAGTGGCTGTCTTGAACGATTGGAAGCAATAGCGGGGATTGTTCGAACGGTTTCAATCGATAGTTCGTGTGTTTTCGGTCCAACAACTTCGTTCTCGGTTCAACTCTCGGACTTCGGTGAAACGGTGAGTTCTACTCACGATTAGGGACGTTTTGTGACTCTGAATAATTGTGTTCGGTGCTGTGTCAAAATCTCAGTTTTGAACGATTAAAGGATCGAATCCACTTCAAAACGAATTAAACGAATTTCCAGAATCTGTGAAATTATAGATGATTTCGGAGATGATTTTAAATGTGATTATATACTGGAAATATGTTCTGGGAATTTTCTGAGTTTCAGGTGATCGATATTAGAAATCGAATTGGGCGAGAACGGAGAGCGAAAATGAGAAAAATGTGAAATTTTGGTAACAGACACAGGTCGCACGGGTCGTGCGCCCCTGGGCACGGATCGTGCGCCTGCTTCGGGTTGGATAACTTGGAAATAAAACGGGACGCACAGGTCGTGCGCCCCTTGGGCACGGATCGTGCGCTCCCTTCGGGTTGGAAATTTTAATTGAAGTGCATCACGCACGGGTCGTGCGCCCCTGGGCACGGACCGTGCGTGAGGTTCTGTTACCGACTTCCGTTTTCTCGTTTTGTCGCTCCGTTTGATTCCGAACCTTTTCTAATCTCTTTCTCAATCATTTAAAAAGGAATTGCCTTACTGAAAATCTCATTTTGAACTTGTTCAACTCATGATTTTGAAAAGGAGCTTTGAAAGCCTATTTGATCGAAAAACCGAAACCCTAGTATGCGTGTGAGTACACCGACTGATGGTCTGACTGAATATATATGTTTATATATGTCAATTGAAAATGATTATAATGCCGGAGGTCTAACTTATGAATTCCTCAAACGGATTATAGATCGATATGGATATTGTTTATCCGATTATTATATAACTGATCCTTTGGTGATCGAAAAGATATAAATTATCTAACTCTCGAGAATTTGATGCGTATTGTCATATGTATCGCGTTGGGTGACGACCCGACAAGTAGCATACTAGGAAGGGAAGTCATGAGCCCTCACCCTAGGTCCTGTATACGTCTTGGCGTGGTCAATTCGTGGGTTACCGGGATTAGCAGTTGTTGTGCGGCCGGTTTGTGCTAAGTTAGACACATGGTTACCGGGAATAGCAGATGGTTGTGCGGCCAGACCATGTTAAGTTCTATTTCACGAATTTTCCGGGATTAGCAGTTGTTGTGCGGTCGGTAATTCGATTAATAAATAAGACATTGTTATGTCAGCTTTTGTTGTAACGGTTTAATGAATTGAACCGAGTGTCAGTGAGGGGGCACGGTAGGACTCACTGAGATAATGTTATCTCACCCTATCCATATTTGTTGTTTTTAAGAGAAGCAGGGAAAAAGGAAGACTATTGTGCACGAGTAGTTGATATACTCTCGGAGGTGCTGAAGACTTAGTCATTTTCATCCTTGGTTCTTTTGTTGTTCCTTGGTTGTATAAACTTGTATTGATTATGAGTTATACGAACCACTTTATGTTTCTGTTTGGTTTTTGGACTTGGATATTGTAATCAGTTCGGTATGGACCGATGTACTTCTATTTTATGAAGTAATGCTATTTCCGACTATCTGTTTATTTCGGAAAAAGTTTGTATGTCCAATACATAAACAGGAACTGTGTCCTCTGAACTTCCGCATCTGTGCATCTTCGGTCTCTCTACATGTTAGAAATACCGGGGTGTTACAATGGGTGTTAGGGTGGATTTCCCCAATTTTGAGCGGAGTGAGGGGTTAATGGTGATGGGATTGCCCCACTTTGGAATGATATTTATGGTTCGAGTGAGGTTGGGGAAAGGTGACAGAGTTAGGGTATGGGTTTTTGGAATTGGTCGTATGGCTATATGGATTGGGTGTGGTATATGAATGGGATGGATGTCGGACATTTTCTCCAAGTTCAAGAAGCATGAAAGGTGAAAGGTATGCCCCACTTTGGGATCTAGGTGATGGTCCTAGTCTAAACTTTTGGCCCTTTGAAGGTGACTCCCAAAGACTATGATAATCCTGAGTTTTTGATACGATGAAAATTTCACTTGGTGATCACTAAACGTTGTCTTGATATCAGTGCAATTTGAATGAATGTTGGAGTGCCAGCCCCTTTGATTTTTTTTCAACTTTCTTTTTTGATTTTTTTTCCAGCAAATATATTGTAAATAAATAAACTTACTTGCCCTAAAATTAAATCTTTGAGAAAACGAGAGCAATCAGCCATTGATCCGCATGGACTTGTTAGAGTTGTAGCGTGGCCAGTGGTTAGGGGTTTATGAAAGAAGGGTTTGTAACGTGGTCAAAGGTTATGGGCTTGTGGAGTATAGGCTCATATGTGCTCAGAGAGGTGTTTGATGGTTTATTGATACGATGACCTTTTAAAAGATAAGTAGGTTCTGAGAAGTGCTGGAGGCCAATGATTTGGGTTTTGTGGAAGAGATGAGAATTCGGCCTAGGGAGGTGTTTGTGGGTTTATTCGGACAATGATATCTTAGGTGTTTGGTGATTTTATGTATCAGCTCACAATTTCTACTGCTTTTGCCTTTTTCTCTGAGGATTTCTTTTTCAATCATTTTTTTTTAATTTCACTTTCTTTTTTGTGATTTTTTTCTCTTTCTTCTTCTTTGAGTAGAGTGAGCTGATAAAAGTGACACACCATTTTTGATGTGGAATTGATCCTTGTCTAAGGTGATTGAAATTTTTTTGATTTTTTTTTTGAATTTTTCTAGCTCGAAGTGGGTAGCAAAGAGTATTTCTTTTTGGCTGTTTTTTTTGAGGATATAGAAGGCAACCAAACTTCATTTCAAATCATGATTGCTTGTTTTCTCAAAAATTAATTCAAGGACAAAAATTATTTATTTTTATATATCCGCTAGCAGTGGTGGAGCAGCAGCAGCGGTTTTGCAGTTTGCAGTTTTACTGCTTATTGACACACCAAGGCTGCCTTCAAGAAAATAACCATGGACACTAACCCAAAATGAAAGATGCTCTGTCCTATTTTATTGGCGCATATGCTTGTTGTGCATATAGAGTTAATGGGGTGCTGAGCAAGATAAAAAGAATTTGCTCCATACACTAGAATAGCACTTAATGACCCTTTGTATTTTTATTTATCATCATCTTTAATTTGTAACAAAAAATAAAGACAAGTGTCATTTTTTGGTTTTTTCCTTTTTTGCTTTCAACTTTGTTTTATCTTTTCATGAGATAAAAAAAAAGAGTATTAAATAAAGGCTTAAAAACTAAATTTAAAGATACAATATATTTTTATTTTTTTAAAAAAAAATCTAATTAGCCGGACAAAATTAGGGTATAACAATTGTACTATGCTGATATAACTTTTACAGTGATTTTGATGCACCACAACTTTGAACTCATAGCTGCATCTTCAATGATGATGATGATGATTGTGGTTGTTTAGCTTTAATATGTTTTGCATCTTACCCGGTGATCACTTTCACATCAAATTTTATCATCAGGTAGTGTCAGTTGTTTAAGACAAAAGTTGAGGAAAATCTGGATCATCTGTTGGCAAGCTTCCGAGAGTTCAATCTCTTACAATCCCATCCGCGAGGTTTGAACCTAAACACTTATGATTCATTGATTGTGTGGGCATTCCTTGCATGTATTATTCTGCAGAACTTGAACTTGTGTTTAATTTTCTTACATTTGATTTATACACACAGAGGCAATTTTTCTTGGAAACCCAGAGCCTTTCAAACCACCTCATAATTACTTATCTTTTGTTAGCCTCGTTGAGCCTAATTGTTCTTTTTATTATTTTTTTCTGACATAGACCACACCAGGCAAATTAAATTCATAGTTTGTTCTCTTGTGGAATGTTGTTGGGAAAAATGGTGAGTGGTGAGATTGTTAAAATATGAGAAAAATGGAATTGGGCCTAACTCCAAGTTTGTAACCTACCTACCCAAATAATATCCACCCTTACCTAAGTCCCATTACAACCTTTAAGTCCTCGAATAGTGTGTGTGCATATCATTTTGTGTAGACTTTTCTAGAACTTGTTCATGCCTATGAAACGATGATGCATGTATTGTGAATTGAGTGACTACCTTATACACTTCAGAAAAGAGAGGAAAATTAGTGAGATGTGTGAAAAAGAGGGAACTTGAGAATGCTTGCCTCTATATGATCTTGTGTTTTCCAATTCGATTTGTCTTGCTACTACATTACCTGAGATGATGACTTTTGATGTGCTGAAGTATCTAATGGTAGGTGTGAAAGGTGTGAAAGGTGAATAAAAAATTTGCCACAGCCTGAATTGAATGATTGCTTGAGGACAAGAAAAACTCCAAGTTTGGGATTGTGTTGACTCATCGTCATATGTATATCGTTGTTCAGTTTTAAAGTCAAAATTGGTACTATTTGATTGTATTTCAATCAATTGTCTTGGGAATAAGGATAGATTTAAATTGATGTCATTAGGATTGAATTGTAAGCTATTTCCCTCATCCCTAGTGCCTATTGTAAGAGAAGACCTTCCATTTGATGTGTCGTCAACTAGCGAACCAGACAGCTTGCCTAGCTAGTGACGCAACAGAGAAGAGAATGAAAAAACCTAAGCTGCATCGCGTCGCGACCAGGAAGCTTCGCGTTGCGATCAGGAAATTTCTACACCATTGCGTCGCGACGGAGTCGCATCGCTTCACGATGGGTCGCAGAAATTACTGGTTTTAAGCGAAATTTCAGAATTGAGAAGGCACTTCTTCTTGAATGCGAAAATAGGGTTTTAGAACTGCGAACAAGAGCAATATTTGGGGCTTCTCTACACTTGGGAACAAGGAATTGAAGGATCCAATGTACTCCTCTTTGTGTAATTTCTCTTTTATCTTATCTTTCATTACTTTGATTATGAGTAGCTAATTTTCTAGGGTTAGGAAGAGATGAATCTCTCCAAAACTATCATGTGAATCCTTTGTTATGATCAATTCGAATAGTTATCCGTTTAACAATTGCCTTTACCTCTGTTCTTATTGCTTTACAATAATATCCGTTGTTGTACTGATTTAGGGTTTATATTCACCATTGGGAGATGGGTATGTTTGCCGGAAATTGGGGTTTAAGGTCATGAGTATGATGATCATAGGAATATGAAATTGTCTCGTGAATTCGTTAATTTGCTTTGTTTAATGCTTTGTCTATTGGTGTTTCACTTAAAGAATTAGGGTTCCCATTAAAGAAAAAGGGTTTTGAGGCAAGGGATTGCCCTTAATCTTATAACTGAATTGAATCTGTTAATTGGGTAATTACATTGAAATTGATCAATGGTATATTGCATGATAGCATAGGGGAGAGGATTCGATTCCTAATCGCTTTTACTCTCGGAATTTATTTACAATAGTCTGTTTTCAGTTACTATAAATTACAACTATTTCAATCGCTTTACACCTAAGAATTACCACACTTGCTTAGTGGATAATAACTCTCAATCCCTGTGGATACGACTAGTGGTCCTTACTATATTATTATAACTTGAAACGATTCGGTACACTTGCCGAAATCCTAACAGAAGCCAAATATAAAATGACTGAAGAACCCTTTAATTTGGCAGATTTTTTCCTGCCTAATTGACAAAATGGCTGACTATTTTGACGTCAATCGTATCTTACTTTTATATATAAAAGATAACCGCCAATCACCATTATATGGGTGCGCCTAGCCGCTAGGTCAAGATTGAATTTTTATCTCTTCATGCAACCAGCACTTTATGTCACTCTTATCAAATATGCGGTTGAACCATGTAGTCTCTATATGCAACTGTTAATCATACAGATATAACTTCTAACCACTAAGGTACTTATCGTTTACTCTCTACTCATGCTCAACATCTTTTCATTCTACTTTGTTCACGTCTAATAATATTAAGGCTTAATTACAGTTTTGGTCCCCCTATTATGACCAACTCACGATTTTGGTCCCTAAAGTTTTAATTTCACGATTTTGATCCCCCTATTTTCCCAATTTGTAAAATCAAGGTCCCCCTCTTAATTTGGTCAAAATTAAAATAGAGTTTGACTTTCAATCCTACGTGGCAGTCCACGTAGACTGCCACATAGGAAGCACTGTTCATCTCCCTCTCTCTCAAAGCCCTCTCCTCTCTCTCACATCCCTCTCCTCTCTCTCATAACCCCTCCCCCCACCGTGACCCGCCCACTGTGAGTAAGCAAATGACATTTAATTCAGCTGTGATATATAGAATTGTGGTCACTATCAAGTGTGGGTATCTCTGGTTTGGATCCTCCACCAAAGCATCAAAAACAAGAAATGCGTTTACGAAATTTCAGGAAAAAGGTTATGGATGTGGTGGTGCTCAATCTCTCTAATACTGTTCCAGAGAATATTATTATCAAGAAGGAAACCATGTATACCCAAGGCTAAAGGTTCTGGATGCTTATACAAGGGCTTTGACCACTTGGGCTAAATGGGTTGACCGAAAAATTAATCCCAATCAAACACAGGTTTTCTTTAGTGGATACTCAGTTAACCGTTTCTGGTACAGTTCTCTGACCGACATAATCCCCTCGTCGTCGTTCCGCCGTTGCACCGATGTGGTGGTGCTCGCCTGAGGGGTGGTGGGGCTCGCCCTCATCTGCTCGATGTCATCTTCTCCATTTTCGTTACCCCTTCAACATCAAAATCCAAATCATTACCCTTTCAATAAACCCAAATATTTCACTAGTTTCGAGAGAGGAACGATTGACGGAGGTGACGGAGGGTTGAGATTTGATTCCTAAACTGGTAAGGGAAGGGGGTGACGGAGGGAGAGTTAAGGAACAAGAAGATGGAGAAAGAAGAGAGGGCTGTGAGAGAGAGGAGAGGGCTGAGAGAGAGAGAGAGAGAGAGAGAGAGAGAGAGAGAGAGAGAGAGAGAGAGAGAGAGAGAGAGAGAGAGAGAGATGAACAGTGCTACCTACGTGGCAGTCTACGTGGACTGCCACGTAGGATTGAAAGTCAAACTCAGTTTTAATTTTGACTAAATTAAGAGGGGGACCTTGATTTTACAAATTGGGAAAATAGAGGGATCAAAATCGTCAAATTAAAACTTTAGGGACCAAAATCGTGAGTTGGTCATAATAGGGGGACCAAAACTGTAATTAAGCCTAATATTAATTATTAAACTTCCACATTATTCAGTCATATGATCACTAAATTTACGTGTGTGTGTGTAACGCACAACCTCAGATAAGCAAAATATCAATGTTACAGTTAGGGAATTCACAACACCTACCCTTAAATACTACTCCCTCGGTTTCAAATTAATTGCCGTTTTAGCGAAAGTAAAAAATTTCAAATTAACTGTCGTTTTGTCATTCCAATGCATCATTAATTAGATCTTTTCAATTTTACCCTCATTAATTGTTGCAAATTTTCACTAACCAAGGACATTACCAAAACGGTTTGAGAAATGTTGGTTGAGGGACGATGGATTTGAAGATGAGGTTAGAGATCTTTTTGGCAATCTCATTCAGAAATGATACACTCTAAAATTTAAGCAGGTATTGAGGCTTTTCAAAGGTGGGGAAAAAAAAGGTGTGGTAGGAATGAAGCTTGATATGTCAAAGGCTTATGATAGAATTGAGTGTCCCTTTTTAGAAAATGTTTTGTCAAGCGTGGGTTTCTCGAATCATTGGTGTTCTTTGATTATGTGTTGTGTCTCAACCGTATCCTTTTGTGTTGTTAAATGGAAGTCCATGTGATAATTTTATTCCCCAAAGAGGCTTGAGACAAGGATATCCTCTCTCCCCTTATTTGTTTATTATATGTGCAGAAGTTTTTTCAAGCCTCCTCTCTAGAGCTCAAGAGAGAAAAGAAATTCGAGGGGTACAAATCTCTGTGCACCGGAGATTAGTCATCTCTTCTTTGCGGATGACAGCTTGATTTTTTGCCAAGATAACCAACAAAATGCTGAGTGTATTACAAATATTCTCCGACTGTATCAGGATGCTTCTGGACAACTTATTAATCTTGATAAATCAGAGATTTCTTTCAGCCGAAATGTTCCTATAGATAGAAAAATTGCTTTCCAAGGATGGACTCAATTTAAGGCGGTAGAAGTCGAATCTAAATACTTAGGACTTCCTTCTTTTGTAGGAAGGTCCAAACAACAGGTATTTGATTTTGTTCAAGATAGGGTATGGAAGAAGTTGAAAGGATGGAAAGAGAAGTTTTTATCCTCGGCGGGCCGTGGAGTTCTAATCAAATAAGTAGCCCAATCTATTCCAACTTATGTTATGAGCTGCTATTTACTACCTATGGTTTGTGTGAGCACATCGAAAAATTGATTCGAAATATTTGGGGGGGGGGGGGGAGTAAAAATGGTGAAAGAAAGATGAATTGGGTGAGGTGGTCTACTTGTTGCCTATCTAAAACTGAAGGTGGTTTAGGCTTTATAACTTTTCGTGCTTTTAATGAAGCTCTCTTGGCAAAGCAAGGCTGGAGGCTAATGATGAATCCAAACTTTTTTCTTGCACTTTGTTACAAAGCAAGGTATTTCCCGAGAGGTACTTTCTTGAATTCCAATGTCGGGTATAATCCTAGTTTTACATGGCGAAGCATTCATCACGCTTCTTGGGTACTTAAAAGGGGATGTGTATGGACTGTGGGATATGGACAAAAAATCAAGGTGTGGGCTGATAACTGGCTACCTTATCAGTTTGGTTATAAAGTGTGTACGGTGAAACCACAAAATTCAGAAATATCCATGGTGGCGGATCTTATTGAGGAGGGCTCTTGGAGGCGAGACTTTATTGAGTCAATTTTTTTTGCCTTTTGTAGCAATGCAAATCTTGCAGATTCCACTTCCCCAAGAAAGTCAAGTTGACAGTATGGTATGGGGTCCCAACAAGAAAGGTTTGTTTACTGTCAAATCTGCCTATCACAACATTAAACACTGGGGAAATGCATCAAGTACACTTGGAACATCAACAACAGATACAAATGATGTTTGGAAAAAATTGTAGAAGCTTCAAACAATCCCAAAGCACGTCCACCTTTCTTGGAGGATAATTAATAACTCTCTTCCAGTAAAGAACAAGTTGTCTGATAGAGGAGTGGCATGTGAACCTTTTTGCTCAAGATGCGAAGATAAATTGGAGTATATTAACCACGTGTTTAAAATTTGCCATTGGGCAAAGATTGTCTGGTTTTCCTCTCCTTTGGGAATAAATCTTGACAATATTGAAGAGCAATTTAAAGATTGGCTGACCAATTGTATTTTACATTTAGCAGGTTATGTGGTTATATATATATATATATATATATATATATATATATATATATATATATTATATCCTTGACATACTCCATGTGGTGGGCGAGAAATAAGTTCTTCTTTGAAGGAAAAATTATTTTAGTGGGTGAAGTTATTAAAAGAGGGGTAAAATATGTTTTTAGTCCCTACAAAATCGGCTCCTTTTAAGTTTAGTCCCTACATTAACGAAATAGGCGTTTTGGTCCTCATCTTATTTTTCCGTTTTCAATTTTAGTCTCTCATGACTTTTAATAGCGCTTCAAAACTTTTAATAGCGCTTATAAAAGGTCAAAAAAGCGCTATTAAAAGTGTTGAAGCGCTATTAAAAGTCACGAGGGACTAAAATTGAAAACGGCAAAATAAGTTGAGGACCAAAACGCCTATTTCGTTAATGTAAGGACTAAACTTAGAAGGAGCCGATTTTGTAGGGACTAAAAACATATTTAACCCTTAAAAGAGCTTGGATCACCATACAAGATTTTAAGTTATTATTTTCAACCCAAGATGCTGCCTTACCATCCTTTATGCCACCAATTGTACCGCCAGGCCCAACCTTTTGGTCACCACCTCATGCTGATTGCTTCAAACTTAATATTGATGCAGCTGGACCTTGCAATGGAAATTGGGGGGCAGGAGATGTCATTAGAGATTACAAAGGTCTTGTTTTTGCTGCTGCTACTTGGTTTTTTCAAGGTCCACCTGACCCTTTTCTAGCCGAGGCTGTTGCAATGCGCTATGCACTTACCTTTGCGCTTGAGATGGGCTTCTTCAAATTACAAGTTGAATCAGATTGTCTGCAGCTGGTGATGGACATGAGGAGTTTGCGACAGTTCTATTCCTATTCTGACAGAGTTTTATTTGATTGCCACAAATTATCTTCACAGTTTAATTTTTTTGAATTATCACATGTTAGACGTAATGGTAATGTTGTCGCTCACACATTAGCTAAATTTTCTCTGGAAAACACTCCTACTGTATGGCTTGAGGAAAGCCCTCCTTGTATTGCTTTTGCTTTGGCCTCCGATTTAGGAGGGTCCTAATGAAATATTTTTCATGTCCAACATGCATTTATTAATTTATGGGGTTAATTTAGTAAAACTATCATGTTACTTAGGCTCTGTTTGGCAAACCAAATCTGTTAGCTTATAGCGGATAAGCTAATTGTAAGTGCTTGTGGATTAAAGAAAGGGTTTTATCAAAGCTAGAAGGTTGGAAGGAGGAGTTCTTGTCTCAATCTGCTAAGGAAGTTTTAATTAAATCTATCATTCAAGCCATTCCCTCCTATGTGATGGCAATTGTTAGGTTACCTAATTTTTTTTGTTAATCTCTATGCTCTGCTATCTCTAATTTCTGGTGGAGCTCTAAAGTCAGGAACATAGGATTTCATTGGAAGAGTTGGGACTATCTATGTTTACCAAAGAATAAAGGAGGAATGGGCTTCAAAAGTTTTGCTATTCAGAACTCGTCTCTACTCTCTAAGCAAGCCTGGAGGTGCCATCAAAATCCAAATGACTACTTGGTACAAATTCTTAGAGGAATCTATTGTGTTAGAGAGGAGTTTTGGAAAGCTAAACCTAGAGCTACCTGTTCTTGGGTTTGGAAAGGTATCCTGCATGGAAGAGACTATCTCAAGAGGGTATTGTTTGGGTGCGGTGTACTCCCGCCCTGAAGTCGCCTGAGTTAATATTTCTAGAATTTGTTGGACGGCGTTGGCCGGGAGTACGATGTTCGCCTGAGCGGCCGGTCGAGAGGGTGCGCTTTGAATCGTGTTCTTTGCTGTAATCGGGACACCCTCTGGAGTCGATTGTGGTTGGTTAAGGCTACCAACCATGCTCTGTAAGAACGGGTTCCTTCGGCGGGGTGGTCTACCTCGTGGAGCCATAGGAACAGAGGTGGGATAACGCCTGGAGTGGTCCTCCCACTGTGGTCGCCAATGAACTGAGGTGCTCGACCTTGGAGCGGGTATTAGAAGTCGAGTCCTAAGCCCAAATGTATGAATTGATTGGGTGAACGATATCTGGTCGTGCTCAGAGTCCTGCCCGGGTGGTGGTACCTGCAATGACACTCTGACGCCCAAGTCAGTGGAATAAGAGTGTGAGCAAGTAATAATGTGAGTAAATTTCGTGTACCTGTTTAGTGGTAGCAGTGCCTCTTTATATAGTATTAAAGGAGTAGTGCTGGCCATTGGATCAACGAGGTCGATCTCGACCGTTGATCTTGCAAGCCTCAACGAAGGTAGATCTGAGTCGTTGATCTTAGTGGATTCAGGTCATTCCTTTCTATCTCACCATTGGGCCGGTCTATGGCCGGGTTAGCGTCGGATTGGGCTTCGGCCCAGTCCAGAACAGTTGCCCCCCAAGCCGAAGCCGTCCAGAGGAGCGGGTTCAGGATTGAGAACGTTTTCCCTCAGTGTAGCGGTGACTTACTAAGCGGTCACCTGCGCTGAGGCGACTTGTAATGTTTTTTCATGCCTGCGCGACGTGTCCCTTCTTTAACTGATATGACGTTTCGCCTTTTGATGCGATAGACGCGACGTTTCACGTTTTTCGATGGGTCGCTTGGGTCGTCCAAGTATGCTCGACCTAGTAGGGAGTCTACCGAGTCGTGGCTCAAGCTCACCTCGCCCCATAGGCACATGCGGGGCTCAATCGTAGCCCGCTCTCTGTGCATGGATCGCCCTGGGTGGTCTACTGAGTCGCGGCTCAGGTTCACCTCGCCCCATAGGCTCATGCGGGGCTCAATCGTAGCCCGCTTTTTGTGCATGGATCGCTCTGGGTGGTCTACTGAGTCGCGACTCAGGTTCACCTCGTCCCATAGGCTCATGCGGGGCTCAATCGTAGCCCGCTATCTGTGCATGGATCGCCCTGGGTGGTCTACTGAGTCGCGACTCGGGTTCACCTCTCCCCATAGGCTCATGCGAGGCTCAATCGTAGCCCGCTCTCTGTGCATGGATCGCCCTGGGTGGTCTACTGAGTGGCGGCTCAGGTTCACCTCGCCCCATAGGCTCATGCGAGGCTCAATCGTAGCCTGCTCTCTGTGCATGGATCGCCGTGGGTTGTCTACTGAGTCGCGGCTTGGGTGCACCTCGCCCCATAGGCTCATGCGGGGCTCAATCGTAGCCCGCTCTCTGTGCATGGATCACCCTGGGTGGTCTACTGAGTCGCGACTCTGGTTCACCTCACTCCATAGGCTCATGCGGGGCTCAATCGTATCCCGCTCTCTGTGCATGGATCGCCCTGGGTAGTCTATTGAGTCGCGGCTTAGGTTCACCTCGCCCCATAAGCTCATGCGGGGCTCAATCGTAGCCCGCCCCTTGGAGTAGTTTACCGGATCTCGGTCCGGATCGATCTCACTCCAAGGAGGGTGCGACCTTCTATTGTGGATGCTTCGACGTGTAGCTTGGGTCGTCCAAGTATAGTAGACCTGACGGGCAGTTTACCAACGCACGGTCCAGTTTTAACTCACCACTTAGGTTGGTTCAAATGAATTTAAGAACAAGGAAATAAACTTCAACCCAAAGTAATGAAAAATGCCTCGTCTTATTACTGACGGACGGGCGGGCCTCTATAAAAAACCCCGTGGGAAAAAGAGTGCCCCGCCCGCTTATTACAATTCATTCTTTTTCATGACATTCACTCCTCTTGGGGTTGTCTCTCAGTAGTTCCCCTTGCGACTGCTCGTGTGGCCATCGCCCTCTCTTTGTAGTTCATGAACCTTTGTGATCGGCGAAGGAATGCGGCCAAGTCTGGGGGTTCGTTTACGCCGACTTCAATTTCGAAAAAAGTACCGGTACGTAGTCCCTCTCGGAGGAACCACAGTCTCATGTCGTCTTCCAGTCCTCTTACGGTGCCCGCCTCTTTGTTAAAACGTTCTACGTAATCGCGAAGTGTTCCCCCAGAGTCCTGTCTGATCGCTTTCAGGATTGCGTGCGATTTGGGTTTCACCCTTGAAGTTGTTAAACGGGCTGAAAAAATCCTAGCGAGCTGTTCCCAGGAGGAGATGGTGTTCGGTGTTAATTCGGTGAACCATTCCAAGGCCGGCCCCTCCATAGTTAGGGGAAATATCTTGCACCTGACCGGCCCGTATGCTCCCCGGTTTTGCATCGTTAAATCAAAGTATCTTAGGTGGGCATCAGGGTCCTTCATGCCGTTGTACATTCTCAAGTCCGACGAGGGTTTTTCCAAGGCACGAGGGATGGGATACTTGTATATTTCTCGGGTAAAGGGTCCCATCCTCACACCACTCCTTTCCTTGCGAGGTGGTCGGTCCTCGAAGCGTCGGCCTCGATGACCACGTCACCCTGGGGAGCCTTCTAGGGATCCTTGGTAGTGGTCGCGTCGTTCTAACGATCGATTCTCATGCTGAGAATGAGCATACCGATCATGTGATCTGCTCCTCGATCGTACGGCGGACCCGGATGAGTCGTATGAAGATTCCTGGTGAGAGGGCCAATAAGTGGGATCGATCGAGGAGGGTGGTTCCCTATGTGATGTTAGAGCCTCTCCTTGATTCCCCCGACGAGGTGGTGACCGGTGGACGAGAGATGTCTTCTAGGAGGTGATCTGTGTCGCCTAGATGGATTTCTTCTTTGAACCGGAGATTGGTCGTCTTACCGGTATTGTTCGCCTGAGTTAATATTTCTAGAATATACTGGACGACGTTGGCCGGGAGTACGATGTTCGCCTGAGCGACCGGTCGAGAGGGTGCGCTTTGAACCGTGTTCTCTGCTGTAATCGGGACACCCTCCGGAGTCGATTGTGGTTGGTTAGGGCTACCAACCATGCTCTGTAAGAGCAGGTTCCTTCGGCGAGGTAGTCTACTTGGCGGAGCCATAGGAACGGAGGTGGTCGACCTTGGAGCGGGTATCAGAAGTCGAGTCCTAAGCCCGAATGTATGAATTGATTGGGTGAACGATATCTGGTCATGCTCAGAGTCCTGCCCGGGTGGTAGTACATGCAATGACACTCCGACGCCCATGTCAGTGGAATAAGAGTGTGAGCAAGTAATAATGTGAGTAAATTTCGTGTACCTGTTTAGTGGTAGCAGTGCCTATTTATATAGTATTAGAGGAGTAGTGCTGGCCGTTGGATCAGCGAGGTCGATCTTGACCGTTGATCCAGTAAGCCTCAACGAAGGTAGATCTGAGCTGTTGATCTTAGTGGATTCGGGTCATTCCTTTCTGTCTCACCATTGGGCCGGTCTACGGCCGGGTTAACCCAAGATATTATGAAGATGAAGGAAAACTTTACCTCTGTGGGGTTTCTGTGGGTCAGTCGCGATGGGAACACGGTGGTCGACTGTGTCGTTAAACTGGCTGCAACAAAAATGTTCCCTTACAATTGGTCATCCTCCCCGCCGACATTGATCACTGCGCTTCTGGAAGCTGATTGCGTGAATTTACCTCAATGAAGTAAATTTGGAAGAGGAAGAAGTTTGCCTTTTAGGGTTAAGTTGTTGGAGGAGATGGAGCGCTCCATTATTTCATTTCTATTTTGATGTAAGTGGTTGTATGTTTTTGTCTATGTTTAATTCGGAACCGGGTTTCTTTGATGGATCGTGGATTGTTCTGTGGCCCAAGTTGTTGTAAGTTTTCTATTGTTGTATTTCGGTTATGGGCCTTGTTTCAATTTTCGGTTTGCTTTGCTTTCCCCTCACGTGGATGCCTTCTATTTTCAATTCCTCCCTTACGTCAGCTTTTCACTCTTAATTAATAGGCTTTTAATTATCTATATATCTATATATATATATATATATATATATATATATATATAACAATTGAGAATGTATCTCAATAAATAATGTTACACGTGTCATCTTATTATGCGTTTGTTATTTATTATATTTTTTAGTCCCACACTTTTATGTAAGGAATAAATTAATTGTATTTATATTAATAAATTCAGCAAATAATGATATTCAACAATCAAAAAGGGAAAAAAGTCATGGTTACACTATTTGCAATTTAATGTGTTTTTCAAATTATAATTTTTTCTCATCAAAAGCATAATTTAACTAATCAAAACATGAAATTTTAAGAAACCATTATATTCATAAAATGAAAAATGATATTTTCTTCTGACTTAAAACAAAAAATGATAGTATTAAACATTGTGAATTGACAAGATCTAATATTTTGGTTTAAACTTTGTGAAAAAATGTTTTACATAATCAATTGAATATACTATTTAATTTTAAAATTATTAATTTTTAATTTCTCATAATCAATTGAAGGAGATGTTTACTATATGTCAAAATCCAGCGTTGCTCCTAATCTTGGAGAGTATAGAACAACTAAACATACATTTTTAGCTTATACCAATTACACTATACAACATTCTATACTTGTGTTAGTTTATAAACTAAATCTAGAGCTTTTATATCACTTTAGAAACTTGATGATACTACACCCAAAAGACTTAACAGAGCTCATTAGAAAGACTTCGTTGTTCAAAATTCACTATGATTGATAGGCTGCAAGTGAACTTCAGCACACATTTTGTGTTAAGAAAGTGTCTAATAATGATGGTTCGCTGAAAAGTTTGTTATAAATGGAATGCAATAAAAGTTATCAATATTAATAAAAATATCAATATAATATTAGCTTGTTTTATTTAATAATAGTTGGTCATTAAATTGTTAATGATGACATATTTCAGAGTGTAAGCCATGTTTGTCAAAATGTCCAGATATTTGCACATGCTAATGCGAATGACACTGAAATTATCAAAGAATTATGTTCTAGAGTAGCACAAGTAATTTCTATATCTAAAATATTGTAGAACAATTTCTCCCCATGGTTTTATAAACAATTAACATTAGTCAACCATTTATATATTAATTTCACTGATATGACCTAATTCCAAGTATTTTGATTAGGTGCAGCCATTCATTTTTTAAAAAAATAATCTTCACGGGTCAACACTTATTTTTTAATAGGGGAAAACAAGAATTTACTAAGTCAATTTGTTGACTAATGGTGTAAGACATTTTACATCAATAGTACAAACCAATTAATCTCAAATATTTACTTTTTTGCCAAAACACTTTTTTTAAATATATAAACGAGAATTTCATGACATATATAAACGAGAATTAATCTCACATCCTCGTAAGATTTTCATGACATATATAAACGAGAATTTTATGACATATATAAACGATTAATCTCATCTCCTCATAAGGTTTTCATGACATATATAAAACGAGAATTTAATGTTATGCATTTGGTTTCATTATTCATTAAGTATTCATGACAATATGTTATTTAAACATTCATTTGTTTGTTTTGTAAAAAAAAAAACTTTCTGTTGTTACATTCGTTTAACAACACTTATTTTTTCTTTTATTTCACCTAAATATATTATATAATTGGCTTATTGACTACGATATATTAATAACTCAACTAAACATTTTTCTAATATATTATTTTAAGTTCCACATTTTTGTGAAAAAATTAAATAATTATTTTAATTAATTTAATAAACTACTAATTCAATTTAATATAATTATTTTGATATTGTATATGTTATATATTTAATATATATTTAGAATAAAATAAACGTCAAACGCATGGCTTTGCACTTTAATTTGATTTAAATCGTCACACACACATGATTAAACTTTTCTTTTTCATATTTTCTTCTTTTCTTTAAAATAACGAATAAATTAAGTCAATGATTTCTATAATTAGTAACAATTGCTATAAAAATGACTTAAAAATACTCGTAAAATGCACTAAATTAGAAGGTTAATATTTACAATTTAAATAACAAAGTTTGAGTTTTTGATGATTTATTTAAATAACGAAGTTTGAATAGGGCCTCCAAATTGTTTGGGAAGGCCCTGTTTAGAACCTCACTTGTTACCATGTAGATAATTAATTAAAACAAAATCCAACAATTGGGAAGCAACCAAGTATCTTCGACCAGAAACCACAAAGTGCATTCATTACATGTGAAAGGAGAGCAAGAAATCAATGATGAGGCATGAAATGGATCAATTTCTCAACTTAATTGAAAATAAAATAGAGGGATTATGAAAGTAGAAGACACTGTTAGCATTGCCGCTAGTTCTAGAAGTGCATCACACCACCTTAAGCAGGTATCAACACCATTGAGTTGTGGGCAAAATTAGGTTTCCATGAATTCTCTATTTCTTAATTCGTAGTTTTATTAAATAAGGGGACCAAAAGTGCAATTAAGCTTACTATAAACTATGCATACATGTGTTCCTAAAAATTGAACATTCTTCCTCCCTCCTCACCTTATAGAAGCTAGTGAAAATTTTCATCTAGTTGCCAAACAGTTACAAGGCCATCTTCAAATCACATCCACGAATTTGAGCGACACCTTCTCAGAGAAAATCAGTGGTAGAAGCGCACCACATAGAGATTATGTAGAGTCTCGGCTTGAAACAGACACTCGACATAATAGAAATGAGGTTTTGGCATGTTTCGATGCACCACAAGAGATTGAGAAAGAACCTATACAATGAATTGATCAATGACCACAACACCTCTACTACAACCGCCACGACAATAATCATGCTATCGAGACAAGTTATACAAATTACTAGGGTTTAGAATGTAAGTATTTAAAGTATATTTAAAATAGAAAACTAAAAATTAAAATAAAATTATAAAAATAAAATTAAAGTAATAATCAAATTTGATAATTAATCTTAAGAGTTATTATGTGCTATTTTGTCACAACGACATCAACATGTTATCATTTGATATGATTTTTTTATAAATTTTAAAATAAGAAGTAAAAACTAATATTAAAAACTATAAATGAGTTAATTTAGTTAAAGATAAGAGTTAGAAAGTAGATTATACAAAAAAAAAAAAAGGTTCGAAAGTAGATTACATTTTCCTATAAATATATACCGCCATCTTGCTCTCCCTCACTCTCACTCTCACTCTCTGAACACACTCTCCCTCTCTCTCAATCAGATTATTTAGAATGTCCAGACTTCTGAGTCTTCTGAGTCAGAGCAAGATATTTAGGACACGGTGGGGTGAGCTACGATTGTATCAGAATATTGGAGCTCAAGATGACATCGTTTATCCCCCGCGACCACCCCGGAACGACAATAATATCTATTTTGGCATTATCTTAGGCCAAACCGTGATTGAAGCACAACTTCTACTGTCACGCCGTTCTCTGAATACCCGTGAAGAACAGAGTTCTCCACCGCAAGAAGAAAATGTTATGCATCAAGAAGAAGAAGAAGAACAGAGTTCTTCTAATGCACCTGATCAAGAAGAGAGTGATCCACCCCAAGAACAAGAAATAGAACATGGTATCCATCAAGAAGAAGGAGGGGAAGAAGAGGCTGCTGAAATCACTTCTACATCTATTACTACCCAAAATCGCATTGATACAAACTGTTAAAAAACATGTAATCCATAAAAATTAGAGAGAAAAGCTTTTAAAGATCTATTATATCAAAAGTAGTGAAGATACAAAATGAGAAGGGTTAGGTTATAAATGAGTCTACCATCTACCTTATATACTAACCAACTAATGGACCTTACTACTAGCTAATGGGCTTACTATCTATATT
The DNA here is from genome assembly GCA_039519185.1 of Astragalus membranaceus. Taxonomy (NCBI): domain Eukaryota; kingdom Viridiplantae; phylum Streptophyta; class Magnoliopsida; order Fabales; family Fabaceae; genus Astragalus; species Astragalus membranaceus. The sequence continues at coordinate 162,957,047 of CM076854.1, read as the reverse complement.
TTAACAGCCTCCCGCAAGCTGGAAGATGTTCACAACACTTCCAGTTTGGGATAAGCAATACAAAGGTACTATAAAAACAACAAAAAAGAAGAACACTCCAAATTGGTAGCAGCTGAGGTGCATAGTTCCTAGAAGTCTTCGACCAACTTTTGGGCCCCTTCAAGCTTCTTCCAGCGTCTCCACAACATTCACTCCAAAAGAATCAACAAACCCACTCTTGGATATAACCATCCAAGTGCCAAAGAAGCCAACAAATGCTTAACCATCGAGCAGAAACCACAACTCAAGGTTTAACCACTCGGAGGAAGCAACAAACCAACACTTAACCATCAAGCAAAAGCCACAACTCAAGGCTTAATCACTTGAAGGAAGCAAAACGCTTAACCACCATAGGGCAGAAGCAAACATCAACAGGGCCATAGGGCCAAAGGCTTAACCACCAAGCAGAAACTATACCTCAAAATTTAACCACTTGGCAGAAGCACAAACAACAACAGAAAAACCAATTAAGGCAACAAGCTTAACCATCAAGAATACTCAAGATAGAAGCAAAATCTCAATGCTTAACCATTTATAGCAGAAGCACATGCTACTAGTTGATAAAGGATCGAAGCCACTATCAAACCTTTTTTCTTATTTATTCAAAATGGAGAAGGCATGTTACAACCATATGCCACCAGTTCCCCCAAAGCCAACACCCGTTCATCTAAGTATTCATGTAGCCAAAAGAAATACAATTGGTCTCATTTCTTGTCTTCACTTCCAGCAACTACACGCACACATTAGGACAAGACTAGGCAAATCACACAATTGCTGCTGGAACACACCATCAGCCAGACACAAACACTGGCCTGATACGCAGTGAACCACCAAGAGAGGAACTCCATACACTTCCACTTTGGTCTGACCAAATCTTTTTTGATTAGTTGGTCTAACCAAATCTAGTTCATCACAAGAAATAAATATCCAAGTTGAACAATTGATGCCTCACTCCATTACACACAGCTAGCAGCAGCTATACTACCAACATGTACAGATAATCTAGTCAAGGAAGAACATAAAAGACAGCTCACCCACATTAGAGCACAACATTTGTAACAGACAATTCCTCAAACACCTCATGTGCCTCTAATACCAATCCAAATTTCAAGTAAGTATTAACCAAAGCATTACCAACAAACACCTCAGATTCCAACCCAAGTTTAAGCAATAACCCATTTGATACAAATCCAACAATACATCAAAAGAATCTATGGTAGCAGTAATTACAAAACCAAGAAATAGATTGTAATTACCAGACATTCTCCATCAAGAAATTCTGTCACCAATAACAAAATCCTTTGCTTCCTGTCTCAGTAGAACCGCGACCCTTCAATTCAAGAAGCCAACGACCAAGATGTAGATCTTTCTCAGATTCCAGCGAAAGGGTCCAACTCCTCCGCGTAAAAGGCACTCTCCACAGAAGAAGAATCATCGAATCCCTCGTCGTTCAATGGATCCATGTCATCAATCCTATTGCCTTGAACAAAATTTCGTCCTCTCCTTTTCGCCGTAACAAGATGGTTATCCGAGACTCTAATCTGAAGAAAATTAGAAGATAAACGAAACACTAGTTTCTGTCGCAATATCGAAATCAAATGACCCGAGTCGCAGTCAAAAATTCCCCAGGTACATCAGTTTCAGATTCCAAAGATTTGAAGATGGTGATGATAACGAATCTAGAGAGGAGAGGCGAACGGTTTTTTTTTGAGAGAGGAATAATATCTCAAATAGGTGGTAGCAACTAGCAACACCTCAACTGTGAATCAACAAAATAAGTAAACAAAATCATCTTCAGAAACATTAGAAGGAACAATCTGGAACATGGAACAAAAAAATGGATATCAAGGAAAATAAAAAATTCTCTCGAAAGAAACACTGAAAAAATAGAAAAAGGAATGAAACAAAAGAAAACTAAAAAAAAGGAAACTAAAATCGGCGGAATTCACGGAGGATACCATGTTTGCTCTGATACCATGTTAAGAATCATAGGATCATACATGCATAGATCAAACCCATATGAGAGGTAGAGAGCATAGGAGTACTCATGTGGCAAAAGAGGTAACAACTCTTCATAATGAATCACATTGAAAAAGATACTAAATGTGAGTACAAGATGCTCTATATATAGAGCACAAGGAAATACTAACTAACTAAGAAATTACTAACTAGTCTCTAAGAGAATGCAACACCTCCTAAGCAACTATTATTTTTAATAGCCTCCCTCAAGCTGATAGTGGTATCATCACACCAGCTTGAAATACAGGCAATTATTCCCATTACATTACTAGAATAAAGCAAAAAAAAAACAACAAAAGAGAACTAAAAAAAATAACAAAGACAAAACATAGTATCAGCCCAAATAAGCAAGGCCTCAAATGGACTGGCCCAAGGTTCTGGCCCATTAGGTCCAGGAAGTTGCAAATTCTGGGGTTTTCCCTTTTTGCCCTTCTTTCTCCCTTGACTCGATCGATTCTGAATCCACAACGACAAACGCGAACCAGGAAGCTAACGCGGCGGCGGATATGGTGGCTTGGACGGCGGAGGTCGTGGTTTGGTCTTCGCCACTTCCTTCTTCCTTCTTCTCTCCATACTCTCGGTGCTTAATTGAAACAGAATGGATCGAATACGAGTTGACGTGGGTATTGGCTTGCTAAGATCTAAGATGAAGAAATCAAAACAAGGAAGTAAAATCAAAGTGATGCTTGACTGAAACGAGAACTCAACACCGGAGTAGGAAAATTCTTGGAGTGTTCCGCCATGATCAATGAAGGTGGTGAGTCGCGATGTTGCCTTCTCAGTCGTCTTCTCTAGCGGAGTTTCATCGGGATCGAAGACGAAACCAGATTGTCGCAGAATTTCTCGGATCAGATCTGTTGGCTTTTCGTTGAGTTGTGGTGTTGCCGTCTCAGCAAAGCCGTGCTCTGTCGTATTCTTCGGCGACAACACGGTGGTTTCCAAGCCAAACGCATGCGAGATATGATAAACTAGATCTGGATGCGTCGACTTTCCGGTTGCTGCAAGGGTGAAATCAGTCGTTGTAATAGAGGAATTGTTCCATTCAACGGCGATCTCCTCCTTCGCAATTTCTTTCACGAACGTGCTCATCGGTTTACAGAGATCCATTCTTTATTCTTCTTTTGTACAAGTGTTACCATCAGAGTTAAAATCAGGGTCACATTCAGTAGCAAACTCCTTCGTAGTGTTGGATTCAAGATCCACAATCTTTGATGCAGCATCCCTCTTGAAAGAACTTCTGTCATTGCTGGCAGCAACAGGACATGATATTTCTCCGATCTTGACTATGGATTCATCAAATTCTGGTGTGATTGAAATCAGTGGAGCAGCAACAGCAATTGTTTCAAGATCTGAATCTTGATCAAAACTGCCAAACACGATGTTGAGATGATCGTGTTCCTTCTGGATCAACGAGCCATCTTCATCTTCAAGATCTTGAAACAACCACGGTAGCCACACCTGTAGATACCTCTGTAAAACTGGTTCCTGAAGGCAATGGAAAACCTGTAGATTCAACACTCTACAAGCAGCTAGTTGGATTCCTCAGATATCTGTGTCACACACGACCAGATATCACTTACAGTGTTGGACTTGTAAGCAGATACATGGAGAAGCCCTTGACCTCACACTTGCTTGCAGTAAAGCGCATTCTGAGGTATATAAAAGGGACTGCTGACAATGGCATCTGGTATCCCAGATTGAAGGAGAAATCTGATCCTGAGATGTATGGTTTTACAGATGCAGATTGGTGTGGGGATAAGGGAGATAGGAAGAGCAAGGTTGTCAGAATCGCGATGCAACTCGTAATATCGCACGATTCTGCGACTCCGCATGCCATCTCCGTGCTTGATTCATGGCAGAATTGCAAATTCATCAACTCGCGTAGAATCGCCGTGAGAAATCGTGGAATCGGTGGTATCGGTGATGCTGAACGATTTGGAAAAGGCGTTTGATTTTCCGGGTTAGATCAGTGACCCGGTTCAGTAGCGCGCGACCCGGTTTCGTCCAGCGTGAAAACGCTTCCTTTCTCGCGCAATCTGAAGCAACGGTCCGCTTATTTACTCCATTTCCATCTTCCCCATAATCATCATTAGCTCCCATCTTCCCCATAATCATCATTAGCCTTCCAAAATTATGCCTATTTATTTGGAAACTCAAACCACATTCACGCAACCTTTTCCCCTGTTTTATACTCTGTTTTCCTCATTCAATTTTCTCCATTCATTCACGCACCTTCTCTCTCCATCTCACTTCCATGGCTGGTGTTGGACCCTCTGCTGTTGGTGCTGCTCCTGCCCCACCTGCACCACGAAAAAAAGTACTCCCAAAAAATACAGCAGGTAACCGAAGTGATGTAGCATGGAATCATGGTATTGCTATGGATAGCAATACCAAAAAAATTCAGTGCAAGTATTGCCATAAGGTTATTCAATCTGGAGGTGTCTACCGATTGAAACATCACTTAGCAGGCACTCAAAAAGACGTGGGATCATGTAGGGCTGTCCCTGAAGCAGTCAAGCACGAGATGCTCAAAATTGTTACTAATTTACAACAAAATTTAATCAAGAAAACAAACAAAGAATTGGAGGATGAGCATATGGAGAAAGAAACTGAGAATATATTTAAGAAGAGGTGTTTTAGCTCACAACCCACCATCAACGCTGTGTTAAAAAAGAGCTTGAGGGATGATGCATGGCGGGCAGTTGCAATATTTTTTTATAACAATGCCATACCATTCAATGTGGTTAAGAGTGAAGAGTTCAGCATTATGTGTGATAAGATTGCACAACATGGTAATGGGTTTAAGCCCCCATCTTATAATGATATTAGGGTGAAGTTACTGAAAGAGGAAATGAAGTTGACGCATGAGTCATTGGAAGATCATAGGGCTGAATGGAAGGCAACTGGGTGCACTATAATGACAGATGGATGGACCGATAGGAGGAGGAGAACAATTCTGAATTTCTTGGTGAATAGTTCCAAGGGTACGGTTTTTTTGAAGTCAGTTGATGCTTCAAAAATAACCAAAACAGCTGATAAAATTTTCGAGATGATCGATGCAATTGTTCAAGAGGTGGGAGAAGATAATGTGATTTAGATAGTGACTGACAATGCAGCAAATTACAAAGCTGCTGGTGAGATGTTGATGCTAAAGAGGAAAAAAATGTATTGGACACCATGTGCGGCACATTGTCTTGATCTGATGCTCGAGGACCTGGAAAAGATACCGGTTCATGGGGAGACGATTCCCAGGGGTAAAAAACTTACAACTTTCATTTATCAAAAAACTTCCCTAATTTCTCTTTTGCATAATTTCACAAAAAATAGCGATTTGATTAGACCCGGGGCAACACGATTTGCAACATCCTACCTTACGTTAGGGTGCTTGCATGAGAAGAAGGAAGCTCTTATAAGAATGTTTACTTCCACCGAATGGAAGGCCACCAAACATGCAAAGACACAAGAAGGGAAAGATCTTGAAGATATGGTTTTAGATAACAAGTTTTGGAAGAACATTGTTATTTGCTTGAGGGGCGCGACTCCTCTTATTAAAGTGCTTCGTTTGGTTGATGGTGATACCAAACCAGCCATGGGATTCATCTACGAAGCAATGGACCAAGCAAAGGAGGAGATACAAAAGGCCTTTAATGGTGTCAAAAAAAGGTAATTTTGTTTTTAAATTGTTTATTATTATATAATCTTTCAAAATTGTTTATTAACTCAATTTGCATTGATTTGTAGTTACATGCCTATATGGAAGATAATTGATAATAGATGGGACAAAATGCTCCATAGGCCTTTGCATGCTGCGGCCTATTTCCTTAACCCTCAAATGCATTATGGTCCAAGGTTTAAAGCTGATATTGAGGTCCAAAAAGGCTTAATGGATTGTTTAACAAGAATGATTGTTGATCCTCAAGAACAATCTATGATTAGTATCCAACTTCAAGAATTCAAGAAACAGAGAGGGTATTTTGGTACACCATTGGCCAAAAACACCATTGATAAAACTTCTCCGGCAGATTGGTGGGATTCTTTTGGTATTGAGTGTCCAGAACTCCAAAGATTTGCAATTCGCATTTTAAGCTTGACATGTAGCTCATCGGGATGTGAGTGGAACTGGAGTGCCTTTGAAATGGTTCATACTAAACGAAGAAATCGTTTGAAGCAACAAACGATGAATGATGTCGTATTTGTCATGGCTAATTCAAAATTGTCCCAAAAAAAGAAAGCTAGAAAAACACATGAGATGGACTTTGCTGACATTGAATCCGATGATGATTGGGTTATGAATGAAGAAGATGGAGGTACTGAAGCTTTGGATGAAGACTTGGGAGGAGATTATGTTCAAGTTATTGAGAATTTGGATAGAGGGGATGAGGATGTTCAAGTTATTGAGAATTTGGATGATGAACATGAAGAAGGCAAAGATGAGGATGGAGATGAAGATAGAGATGATGGAAGTCACAATCCCTTGAATGATTATGAAATATTTGATCTTTGAGACTTTGAGTTGCTTATGCTTTTGTTTTAATTTTGGTGTTATGGATTTGGTACTGAATGTGAGTTTTAATTTTGAATGATTATGAAATATATGTTGTTTTGTAGACATATATATGAATCCTTATGCTTAGATATATGTTTTTGAAAAATTGGTAGAATCTTACGATTCGTGTTACGATTCATCGATTCACGACCTTGTGACCCCTCTCCGATCCTACCTAGAATCTCGATTCTGACAACCTTGAGGAAGAGTACAGCAGCCTATATTTCATGTATGGAAAAGCACCAATTAATTGGAGCTCAAAGAAGGAAAGTGTGGTGGCACTCTCCTCTTGTGAATCTGAGTACATAGCTACTGCTATGGCTGCCTGCCAAGCACAGTGGCTTGACATGCTTCTGGATGAGCTGAAGATCAGGCCCAGCAATGCAATAAAACTGAAGATTGATAGCAAATCAGCTATTGACCTAACCAAGTACCCAATTGCTCATGGGAGGAGCAAACATATTGAGACAAAGTTCCATTTTCTAAGAGATCAAGTATCAAAGATGAAGCTGAAATTGGAATACTGCACCTCTGAAAGTAACTTAGCAGACTTGCTAACTAAGCCACTGAAAATCAAACGATTTGAAGAGATGAGAAATAACATTGGAATGAGAAGTTTAGCTAGTATGAATTAGGAGGTGTATTGGTGATAATTCAAACTAGACCTTGCTTGTATCTGATAGCTGTAAATAGGAAAGCTTAGTTTTAATTTTTTGGTGACTGCCATGTCATCCCATTGTAACAGGCTGAGCAGGTAACAGGTTGTGTCCATATATGCACACCTGTTACTCAGTATTGTAGAACAAATACTGTTTTGATCTAATCAATTTTTACCACTGCTAATATTCTGTTAAAGTCTTCTAACCGTATTCAAGAAAGTGTATTCTGAAGTTCCAACAGTTACGTGTGTTTCAACATCTTGTCCTCAACGATAGCATTGATGTTGAAAATAATTTTCCCTTGTTTAACCTTTAATCCGTGTAATGCAGCATTGTCATTTCTAGGAGGTGATGTGGTCTTACTACCATACCCACTATCTCTTACAACTCATGACTTTGAACAGAGATATGATTGTTTGCACGCCCGTGAATTATTATCATTTGGGCTTTGAATTTCTTAATTTCATCCATTACAAGAACATTAACCATTTGAATTTTGAATTTGATGATATGTTTTATGCGCATGCTGCTGTCTGTACTTGACAAAAATTTGTTAAATTAGCTTTGTCACTAAAACTGTTAGTTAATTCTAGTGCATACACATTTTATTCTGCTCATTTTTTGTTATATTCAAAAAAATAGGTGTAAGTCTCGCACTCAAGAAGAGACTTCGACTAGTCTCCCACAACATGACGAACTAAGATTGAAATTTCCGTTGAGAGAGGTGTCTACATTTAGTGTGTGATAGTACCCCGAACAAGATTACTTTTGTGAAGGGAACATGTGGGAAACCCAAAAAAAACTTAGTTGTTATTTGTAAAACTAAATTTTCATTTGCATACTTAATTATAGGCTAAATTATAGTTTTGGTCTCCCTATTTTCAAAAATTCAGATATTTAGTCCCTTTATTTTAAAACTCAGACATTTGGTCCCCCAATTTTAAAAAATCAAATACATTTAGTCCAAAGAGGGACCAAATGTCTTTGATTTTTTAAAATTGGGGGACCAAATGTCTTTGATTTTTTAAAATTGAGGGACCAAATGTCTTTGATTATTAGCCATAAAAAACTGAAAATTCCTCTTGGGATTAAATGTCTTTGATTTTTTAAAACTGGGGGACCAAATGTCTGAATTTTTGAAAATAGGGGAACCAAAATTATAATTTAGCCTTAATTATATGGCAGTCTTATTGAACAGTCGACACTATTGCTCTTTGGATATAAAAATGAGCAGCCTACCATAAAAGTATACCTTATCCTTCTAACAAATTCTTACTTTGAAGTTCACATTCTTTACCCTTGAGAAGATGATACTACAAATCGATAGGAATTTCAAATCTTTTGGTTCGTGGATATATACAATAATTCTCTTAATTAAAGCCAACATGGTCACTCTAGAGCAAAGGAATTTATGCCTAGAGATTGAATGATATTGATTTTGAATCAAATAACAATAGCATTGGGATTTTTATGACACTCAACATTTTCAAGAATCCCTTCCCACACTCAAGGGCCAACACACACATAAGATTACTGGACCTTACAACTGTTTTTGTATTCTATGATTCTTATGCAGGGACCAAAGCAAAAAAGTGGAAAAGGAATTGGATAAATAGACCCTTCCTTATCTTTCTCCACATCAGCCTCAAAACTTGCATATCACACAGAAATAGAACCAAGTATAACATGGTGCAGAAGCAGGTACGTGATTATAAGAAGATGCCATATCAATAGACATTCTAATTTTTTTTTTTGGTATCTAATTGGTTAAATAAAAAAAGAGTTTAATTGGTGTATACATTCGTCGTAAAATTTATTACACCATCGACCAATAAAAGTTCATGGTATGGGTGACTTTTAAATTAGTTGAGCGAAAGTCAAATCATTTTTATAACATGTCATTTCGTGATTGGTTGACGTTGTAAAAAAAAATTTATGACGACGCTGTATATAAATTAAACCCATAAAAGAAATATGTATGATTAGCATAATCATTTTCTGTTTTCTTCCCTGTTTTCTTTGTTTTTTAAAAAATCTACTCTTAAATCAACATGAAAAGGGTAAACTCAAGCTTGATGCCTCCAACTTATAAATACTTTTTCAAATTATATGACATTCGGTGTAGGACTCTCAACACACTGTTTTTATAAAAGGTATGCCAGTGCCACCACCATAAGAATGGTAACTCCATGCAATTTAGCCTTGGCATGGCCGCAATGTGATCGTAATTTAGACTGCATTGACCTTTGACCGCATTTAACTATTCTAGTCCGTAATATCAAGGATTGCGATACAACTGTGATCTAAAACCTTGGGCTGGGATGTATGGTTTACCTTAATGATATGATAGACACTAGTGTAAAAATGGGATTAGAATTAGACATTTAAAGTCAGGCGCTCAGATGCCTGACTACATAAGTAGACACGGTGGCAAATTTGTAATTAAGAGGCAAAACTCGCGAGTTTTAAAGTCAAGCGGATACACGCCTGACTTCTAAAGTGAAAAAATAGGAAAAAAATTAGACTTTAGAAGTCAGGCGTGTATTCGCCTGACTACATAAGTAGACACGGTGGCAAACTTGTAATTAATGGTGAAATTCTTTTTTTCTGTTTTAGTACTTTAGAAGTCAGGCGTGTATTCGCTTGACTTCTAAAGTACCAAAATAGAAAAAAATAATTCCACTTACGCGTACCCTAGTTCTCCACTCTCAGAACCCTTCACTCTCAGCCTCTCACGAAGCCTCTCACTCTCAGAACACGAACCACGAACCCTTCTCACTCGCAGAACACGATTTCAATCCCACGATTTCTCCGCCTCACTCCTCTCGCGTTCTCACGCCGTTCTCTGCCACGCCTCGCCGTTTCATCAGAGACCAGATCGACCTTCTTCTACGCTCAGACTCTCCCTAACTCCGTCACAACAGTAAACGGTGTCGTTCACTCTTTTCTCCTTTCTTCTCTTCTTCTTCTCACTTCTTCTCTGCTAGGTTTTACTGAAACTTGAAGGATTGCAGTGATTGAAGCTTAGAAGTGCTTCAATCTTGCAATATGAATGCTCAGCAATAGGGAGAATACCAAAGCCCTTTGTTTTGATCCTTCAATTTGTGATTTCGCAAACCCTAATTAGCTGTTTTGTTCTTTGCAGGTTATGTAACGAAAGACTTCACTGGGTATTCCCAAACTGGACTGTTCATAAACTCTTGTTTTGCTCATTTCCAGTCTGAGAGACAGGAAACATGGTTTGCTGATAACTCTCCCCTTATTGGGGACAAGGTATGCTCAATGGCTTTGTATGAAACAATCACCCTTTTGTGTTTATTGTTCTAAGAAAGTTATCATTTTTTATTATGCAGCCAATTACAATTGCTGTTGGAGCCTGGTATTTTGATAGACTTGTCAAAGCTATTGACTGTGCTTATCCCTGTGGCAACAACTGCCATAATTTAGTGTTTAAGTGAGTAAAATATGTCGATTTTCTTATTGGTTTCTGTCGGTTTTTTACCCTAATTATTAGTCCTTCATATCATATCTATTATGGATTCTAACCAACCATGAGCACGCTAACAACAACCCCTTTGCATAAAGAATGTTACAGAAACCAATTTTCATGATGAATTCTGTCCAGACATTAGTTTCTGTGAATTGACCATAATTCACTATACATTTTTAGAACATTCAAGAGAAAAATATGACAATACCTTAACAACTCTGGCAAGTGATTCTTTAAACACCTAAAAGATTTTTGTCTCACCAATAGACACTGTCTTTCATAGGAACAATTTTCCTCATCCAATCTCTTTTCTAGTTCAACCAAAATTCGCTTCTCCCTAAGAACCTCATCAGGATAATTGCCAACTTCTGCTCTATTTCGATCAAATTCATCTCTTTTCTTTTGCTTATACTTGTACACCCATTGTTCAAATTGCTTGTTTTGATCCTTCAATCTTTATGGATTTGGCAGAATTCCTATAATGTGATCTTTGGTTCCCAACATCAATATATTGTTGTTTCATATGATTTTTTTCCATTGGAACTGTCAAAATTTGTTGACTTTGAGTCTTTTTTGATACAAGAGCTGGGCATGCATACGCCACTTGGAATTCCTTACTTCTTCTGACCTCTGATTTTTCATAATATTATTTTATTGGATTGCATTCTTTTGATAGATTTTCTTGGTAACACAGCATTGTTTTTGTGCCATCTGCCTTGGAGAAGTTTGTATAAATTATTATTAACATTATAATATAATAATGTTAATGATGCTGAAACCAAAGCCGAAAGAGATTTCAGACTAATAAATTAAACAATATTCTTATACCATTTCCAGCATTGATTGCATGTACGGCCAGCCATCCCCAAGAGATTTGGATTATCAACTATCATTTACAGTTTGATGCTAAATGCAACTTGTTCATAGCATTTCCAGGGTCACCATCCCAAATGACCAGGAAGCATTTCTCTTATCCAAAACAAATATCTGAAAGAACTTTCTTTCTCTTTCCTATCCATTTAACAATAATTAATTTATTTTTCTACTATTTTTCTAAATATATACAATGCAATCCACTCTCCTCACCAACCACTATAAATAACAGATGAAGAAATCTCACAAGTTAAAACAAAACAAAAGCCTTAGCAAAACAATCACACAAGCTAGTAATGGATAGAGTAAAGGATTTGGCATCAAAGAAAGCTGCAGTTATATTTACAAAGAGTTCATGTTGCATGTGTCATAGCATCAAGCAACTATTCTATGAACTTGGAGCAAGTCCTGCAGTGTATGAGCTAGACAATGATTCATATGGGAGAGAAATGGAGTGGGCTTTAAGGGGTATGGGGTGTAACCCTTCAGTACCAGCAGTGTTCATAGGTGGAAAATTTGTAGGGTCATCAAAAGATGTTATATCACTTCATGTTGATGGTTCTCTTAAACAATTGCTTATAGATGCAAGGGCTATTTGGTTTTAGTTATGAGTTAACTTAGAACTCTGTATAGTTTATACCAAATGAAAAAGAGTTCTGAGTTGATACTATTTGAAAACAGACAATGTTTTAATCAGGATATACATCTGGTTTTTCTTGTCTGTTGTTGTCCTGTTCAATTTCTCTTTAAGAAGTCTGTAAAAAAATTAGTCTTGCTTTTTTGTTTTTTTTGCATTTTCTGTGTATTGAAATGGTTGAGTTGAGGGAAAAACAAAATATTGTGAGTATTGAATTTATGGAATGATGATGTAAAACCTTTGTATGCATGGCCTTAAACCGACATAACTAACAAACTTTTCTTCAACTAACTAACTAACTGATACTAATAATAACTATTAACTAGCATAACAAATAAAATTAAAGAGTTATGTTGAGAATTCACGTCGGACGTGTGCTATGACCAGAAAAAATGTTAATAAATGGGATATATTTCTGACTTTACAAGTAGGTTTTGTAAGATTAAATTAGTTGGGTTGTTTTTGCGTGTGCTGCATCGGCATCAATAGAATGCTACATTATTTGTATATTGATGCGACTGTTGAATTTATGGTAATCACTTTTAATTTGCAAACCTTGGAGAAAATAATATAGTGCTACGCTTCATCCAATTTAACCATGAAATATTTTCTCACACTTCTGCTATATATATATATATATATATACTTCTACTATTTATATATAATCAAACAAACTACTATCAAAAATACTAAATTACTATTTCTAGAACTTTGAAACATCATCAACTTTAAGGACACATATGTCATCCCAAGTATGTAGCTCAGTTGGCGAGTTAAGGGATACTGAAGGAGTGCACCAAATGAGTGCAAGAAGGAGAGGTCCCGAGTTCAACTCCCGGAAACTAATATTTCCCCACCCCCACTAACATTGCTTATCAAAAAAAAGGACACATGTCATTTCTAATTATTTTATCTAACTTTATCTTTCTCTCTCTCGCTTTTATCTTTTGTGGGTCTCACTCTCACATCATATTTTAATTTTTTATTTCATTTTTAAAACTCACTTTTCTGGTCTCTCTCTCTCACTCTTATCTTTCCTACTCTCTCTCTCTCACTATTATATATATATATATATATATATCCATTCTCTCTTTTCACATTTTAATTTTTTTAATCTACTGTATATCTATATCATTAAACAACTAAACAATTTTAGGATATTTATGTAATTTCACATTTTCAAACGTTTTCACTTTTCACTATCTCTCACATACTTTTTCAAACTTTTTTACTCTCTCTCTCACACTTTTTTCAAACTTTTTCACTTTTTCACTCTTTCTTCCTCTAACTCTATCTCATTTTTCTATTTTTCATAATATATCTACTTTAATTTCATCTACATGTCTCCTTCATTTTTAATATTCGATTTTTCTCTATCAATAAGTTTTATTCAGTCTCTACGAAAAATATTACAATTTGGAAAATTTGAAATTTTAATACAATTTTGTTTTCTAATCTCTATGAAAAATATTACATATTGTTGGTACATGTTCACGGGGTAATGTTCGGACTAACTCAATTACAATTTGAAATTTTTTGTTTATCTACTTTAAATTAGTTTTGATTTTCACGGGGTAATGTTCAGACTGATTAAATTATGTCTAAGTCTATTAATAAAATGTATGAGTATACCGCTACTTTAATAGTATAGTAAGTAGTCATAAGTTCATTCCATTGCAGGAAAATTTGCTTTTGGAATAAAGTTAGCAGAGTATGAATTTAATGAAATAGAAGTTTTCCATAAAAATGGATCCGTTTAGTAAAAGGGGATTCTCCTCTTCTTGGTGAAAGCCATGTAGCATAAATATTCCAAGTGTTTAGAGGACAACCAAACCATGTGTTGATTCCCAGCCACTATATTGGGGACCTGGTGCGAAGGATATTATAAAGTAGCTAGGCGAATCGCTTTACGTTATGTGCAATATTCAAATTATGTACTGTGGAATGTGCATGGTGTCTACTATAATATATACGAGAGACAAAAAGGTGATGCTACCACTTATATATTGTGTCTCCTTTATTATTCCTCCATATCCACAAGGTAAATATTGTCTCACTGCTAAAAACTAGTGATGTTCCTAATGAGGACCCCGACAATTTTGAGGTCAGAGGTGTCAAATTTTTTAAAACCAGTGTCAAATTAGTGCAAAACTTAGTCTACTAGTACAATTTAAAATTTTTAGAGAGTTCAAAATAAAAATTTCAAAAAATTTGGGCTATTTGGTCTACTAGTACAAGGTAGGTCCGCCACTGCCCTTGTTTGTTCAAGGGGTCTTCCTGGAGTGTGTTCGTTTAAGGGGCCTCACAAAAATTAAGGAGTCTTGTTTGGACATAAAGCTACCTAGGGCTTTACTAGGAAATGGGAGAAAAAGGTAGAAAATGTAATGAGTGACAAGATGAAATGGGAATCGACCGAACCAATTGGTTCGTTATGGGTTTAATGACCCTGACAAAGACATGATTTTTCGAAATAATTTACTACAGAAAGGGAAGTTAAGCTCTAGAGCTAGCAAAATGGGTCGAGCCTGTCATGCTGACCAAAAAAAATATAGGGCTTGGGTTGTGGAAGCTAAACCCATTTTCATAATTGGGCTTTTTAGCCCTGCCTATAAAAACCCGATCCCGTAGTGGGCTAGCTTGGTCGGGTCTCGGGTAGTTCACAGGCCCACAAAATATAATGTCTTAGACTTTTTTAGATGCTACTGTCTTAGAATTTTTTGAGTCTATGGATGATTTGCCTAAGGCAGCTGTTTTCCTAATAACATGTCTTAAGCACTGTAGCAGTTTGCTTAAATTGATGTCGCTGTCTATTATTGCAGCTGCTTTTCTTTTTTTGGTTATTATGTTATTGGTGTGTAGTATCCACCTACTTTATCAGTGACTAATCTACGTGGGGAATCTAGCTGCCACGTGTACCCGGCTTTGCGCCGGTCCGTTTAATTCTCTCCTTGCAACGGAGTTTTTGTCGTACCCACACTACAAAAAAAGGCTATTTGCGAGGGACATTAGCGAGGGAATGCGGTTCCCTCGCTAAAACCGACATTAGCGACGGAATTTGCGAGGGAATAAGGGTCCTCGTTTGTTTTGAAAATTAGTGACGGAATTTTGGGCATTAGCGACGGACTGGTCCGTCGCTAACTATTAGGAGGGAATCTGAAATTAAAACAGCACAGAAATCGAAGGGATTAGCGACGAAAATAAGGGTCCCTCGCTAACTATTTTGACCGTTCCAGTCTTGGTTAGCGTGAAGGGATTAGCGACGGAATGGTCCCTCGCAAATTCCGTCGCTAACCCCCCCTTAAATTGTATCAGATCTCATTTATCTCTCACACTGTTTACTCTTCACTTCACTCCCTCACTCTTCTCTCTCACGAACCCCAATTCTCTTCTCTCATTTCCACCACCACCGCACCACCACCACCACAACCAACTATCGCCCTCTCCCCTCTCTCTCTCTCTCTCTCTCTCTCTCTCTCTCTCTCTCTCTCTCTCTCTCTCTCTCTCTCTCTCTCCTACGCGAACGTCACCCTCTCTCTTCTCTCTCCTACGCGAACCTCTCTCTCTCACCGGAGCTCTCCCTTTTCACCACCACCGGAGCTCGCCCTCTTCACCACCACCGGAGTTCTCCCTCTTCACCACCGGAACTCTACCTTTGGAGGTTTTGATTTTTACTTTTTATGATGTTGTTTTGATTTTTATTTTTTATGATATTGTTTTGTTAGGATTTGTAAAATTAGTTTTGTGATATTGTTGTTTGGTACTCTTAGTGAATTTAGTTTTGTGATATTGTTGTTTTGAAAGAAGAAAATAGGATTAGGTTTTGTGATATTGTGGATTGTGGTTTGGGTAGGGTTTTAGGTTTGGGTGGGGTTTTAGAAGAACAAAATGAAATTAGGATTTGTAGAAGTTGTGTAGGATAAAAATTTGAAGTTGAAATTGAAATTGTTTGTTGAAATTGAAGTTGTTTTATTGAAATTGAAATTAATAGTGAATTGATTTATGTTTTTTGCTTGAAATTGAAATGGTTTTATTGAAATGTGTTATTGAAAAGTGTATCATTTGAGAGTTGTTAACTGAAAAGTGTTTAATTGTTGTTTTGATGAACCCTAGGTTAGATGACTGTGTGTTGTTGATGGAAAAGGGTGAGATGTTGTCGTCCCTCACCCCCATATTTTGCTCGAAATCATCTCCATTGAGATAATTGTGAGACGATACTAACAATTTTAAGGTTGGGAGTTAGAAATAACTTCCTTCACTACTTATATGGAAAAGGGTTTTGTCTGATCTGTCCTTAACCCCCATATTCGACTCGAAATCATCTCCACTGAGATCATATCGATGCCACTAACTTGATAGATTATATATTGAGAATGTTAAGGGAATCTAACACATTTTCTTAAATGCGTGTAGATGAATTTGTATGAATTTAATCGTGATTGGGTGAATGATCGGTTATATCCGAGAAGAGCGGGTTTGAAGGAATCTTTTGTTATTGGGGTTGAACAGTTTCTAATGGTAGCGTGGCGACATGAATTGGCTAAACGGGAAAAGGGGGTTAGATGTCCATGCTTAAATTGCGACGGTGTACCTATTAGGACCGATAATCACTACAAAAAAATTGATCATTAGCGAGGGATCTTTCCCTCGCAAATGGTCCCAAATCCGTCGATAATGCCTGTTTGCGAGGGAATTAGTGACAGAATCTGTCCCTCGCTAAATTGCTCCTCGCTAATGGGATCAGCGAGGGAATATTCCGTCGCTGATTAGCGAGGGATTCAAATTCCCTCGCTAAGTCTGACTGTTTTAAACCTATTGTTTTAAATCTACTTTTTTTTTATATTTATTATTATATTATTTTAATTATTATTATTATGATCATCATCAAGCTTTCCAAAGAGAGAGAGAGAGAGAGAGGAGTGAGAGTGGTGGTGGTGGTGGTGGTGTGGTGGTGGGGGTGGCGTGGTGGTGGTGGTGGTGATGGGTGGATTAGGGTAGAGAGAGAAGGAGAAGAGTAAGGGAGAGAGAGAGAGAGAGAAGAGTGAGAGTGGTGGTGGTGGGTGGTGGTGGTGAAGGTGGCGTGGTGGTGGTGGTGATGGGTGGATTAGGGTAGAGAGAGGAGGTGGTGGTAGTGTGGTGGCGAAGAGTAAGAGAGAAAGAGAGAGTGAGTGAGGGTGGTAGGAGGTATGTGGTGGTGGTGGTGGTGGTGGTGGTGGTGGTGAAGAGATTCGGATAGAGAGGGGGAGAGAGAAGAGTTAGGGAGAAAAAAATGAAGTGAAATGGAAATGAGAGTAATTTGGTGGGGAGATTTGAATAAAAACCCATTAAAAACCCTTTGGGGACGGATTTTAAGGCTATAGTGACGGATTTAAAGCTATAGCGACGGACAGTGGAGTCTTATCAAGTCAGAAAAGTGCACTGACATTTAGCGACGGATTTAAGGGTTTTTAGCGACAGAGAGTGTTATCTTATCAAGTCAGAAAAGTGCACTGACATTTAGCGATGGATTTAAGGGTTTTTAGCGACGAAAAGTGTTGACTTAACAAGTCAGAAAAGTGCACTGACATTTAGCGACGGATTTAAGGGTTTTTAGCGACGAACACTGTTTTTTTTAAAAAAAAGCGCCTGACCTTTAGTGACGGCTCTGTCCGTCACTAATTCCCTGTCTAATGTTTTTAGCGACGGATTTTAAGGTCTTTGGCGGCAGATTCTGTTTCTTTTTTTTAAAAAAACGCTTAGCCTTTAGCGACGGCTCTGTCCGTCGCTAATTCCCTCGCTAATGTTTTTTTTGCGAGGGATTCCTTTTCCCTCTCTAATATCCGTCACTAATACTCATTTTTTTGTAGTGAATGAAATCAGGGAGCACTTGTATCATTGTGGGTTTAGGCCTAATTATTGGATTTGGGTGGACCATGGAGAACAACGACGTCAAAATTTTGAGGTAGGGGCTTCAAGCAGTTCTGGTGTTGGTGTTCCACGTAATGAAATTTTTGAGTCAATGGAAAACATGATTTGTGATGGTCTCAGGGTGAATGTGCCATTTGATGAGCCTCAATATGACGATCATGATGAACTTCCAAATGAAGAAGCACAAAAATTTTATAATTTGTTAAAAGATTCAAACAAACCGTTGTTTGAAGGCTCACAATCAGAATTATCTATGTGTGTGAAACTTTTAGCTCTCAAGTCCATGAGTAATATTTCTGAGGTGGGTTTAGACTATGTGACTGAAATGATGTTGGAAGCGACACCTAATAAGGATAATTTGCCAAAAAGTTATTATGAAGCAAAGATGTTAGTTTCGAAGCTAGGATTGAAATTTAAGAAGATTGATTGTTGTGACAAATGGCACATGTTGTTTTACAACAACGAATTTGGTAAAAATGATGGTGAGCTGCTTGAATGCAAATTATGTGGAAACCCAGGGTATCATGATCGTAAAGGGGCAAAACGTAATTATAGACCTATCCCTGTAAAGTCGATGTTCTATTTGCCTATAGTTCCAAGGTTGCAAAGAATGTTTTCATCGACTGATATTGCGCAGAAAATGAGTTGGCATTATGACAATAGGCGTACCTCAGACGACATTTTACGCCACCCATCTGACGGTGAAGCGTGGAAGCACTTTGATCAAGTGCATTCAGATTTTGCCTCAGACCCACGGAATGTTCGGCTTGGCTTGTGCTCTGATGGATTTACTCCATATATCCAAGCATCGGCGTCACCCTGCTCTTGTTGGCCAGTCATTGTTACCCCTTACAATCTTCCTCCTGAGTTGTGCATGACAAAAGCGTATATGTTTTTGACTTGTCTGATACCTGGTCCATCCAATCCAAAAGCTAACATTGATATCTTTTTGGAACCTCTGATTGATGACCTTAAGAGATTGTGGGGTGGTGTTTTGACATATGATGGAGCACGAAAAAAGAATTTTATGATGAGAGCTGCATTGATGTGGACACTTAACGACTTTCCTGCTTATGGTATGTTGTCTGGTTGGGGGACTTACGGTAAATTGGCATGTCCCCACTGCAAGGAACACACAAAGGCGTTTACCCTAAAGTACGGGGGCAAGAGTTCTTGGTTTGACTCGCATCGTAGATTCTTACCGCAAGATCATAAATTTAGAAAGAACAAGAAGGCCTTCAATAAAGGGGTAGTTGAAACAGATGGACCACCACCTTTGTTGACATCAGGTGAAATTTGGAGCAGAGTTATGGATTTGCCACAAGCCACGGAGGTAGGGGAACTCACCCGGATGGATGGTTATGGACAGGTGCACAATTGGACAAAAAAAAGCATATTTTGGAATCTCCCATATTGGAAAGATAATCTGTTGAGGCACAATCTCGATGTTATGCACATCGAGAAAAATTTCTTTGACAACATATTTTTCACTGTGATGAATGTGAAAGATAAAACCAAAGACAATAATAAGGCTAGATTGGATTCTGCTCTTTACTGTAGCAAACATCGATCCGATTTGAATTTGGTGGAAATGCCTAATGGGAAGATGTTAAAACCCAAAGCCAAATATTGTCTAACACCAGATGAAGCAAAAGATGTTTGTCGATGGTTGAAAGGATTGACGATGCCAGATGGTTATTCTTCTAACCTTGCAAGATGTGCCGATGTGAACACCGGGAAGATGTATGCAATGAAAAGTCATGATTGTCATGTATTCATGGAGTGTTTCTTACCAATTGCTTTTAATTCATTACCAAAGTGTGTTTTGGAACCACTTATTGAAGTGAGTCAATTTTTTAACAGAGCCCCACACCAGCTGGGCATATAGGCTCATCATCTGGACATATGGGCCCCACAACTGGGTTATCTATGCCTACACCAGAGCCCCAGGATGATGTTGAGCATGATATTGGTGGTGGTAATGTTGATTTTGATTCATCGACCGATGACGAGAGAGTGGAGGTGATTGTTATTAATGGTGTCAGACTCAAAGTCATTTATAGTCGTGGTAACGCGTAAGTATTATATTGTTTGTTTTTTTGAAGTTAATTATGCAACGACTTATATATATTTGATTGTTTGATATATCTTTCATTATGCAGGCTTCTTCCTGCAAAGGCAGCTTCATCAAGCATCACTCATGTCATCCGCAAAAGATATTTTCAAAAGTTCCATAAAAAGTGGAGTAAAGTCGATGAAAAGGACAGGAATGATCTGCTGAACTTCTTTAGGGTAAGTGTCAATTATTTTGTCATTACTTATATTGTTAGTTTAAATTTTATGTTTAATAATGTTTAATATAATTACTAATACATATTTTCATTTTACTTAATACAGACCAAAGTGACATGGGACATAGAAGATGATGACAGTGTGCAGAGACTTTTTTTTAAAAGGATGGGCGCTCAAATATTAGATTTGCTTTATTAGTTGCGGTGTAAAGATAAGAAGCCTAAGTACATGAGTGATGAAATTTGGAATGCCTTCAAGGGCCATTGGGCTACAGAGACTTTCAAGAAAAATGCTGCAAAAGCCAAGAATAATAGAAACTCAAAAGGGTGGCTCGCTTCACTGCGGCGGGTCCATCAACAAGGCTCAGCATGCTTCTAGATTGGTAAATTATTTTTAAAATCTGTGTGTTTTTTTACATTAGTTAATTAGTTAGAAATTTTTGAAAATGTGTTTCATTTTACAGAGTAAGAAGACAGGATTCCCTATCACTGCTCCTGAGCTGCATAGAGCCACCCATGTGAGGAAAGGCACTGGCGAGTATGTTGATGAACGCTCCAGGATGACTCAGGTAAATATACAACTTGATTTGTATTATATAATGTTGCTTTGTCAAAATTGAGCGCTAATTTGCGGTTATTCAAAACAGGAGCAAATAAATGAGATCATGACTCAGCTGACTCAGGGGAGCTGGGACCCTGAATCACTTGGCCAACTTACTCCTGAGATGATAGATCTGGCAAACAAAAATTGGGAGAAGACGGTAGGTTGGTCTAAGGGTCGCATGTATGGTACGGGGCCCTTGGCTCCATGTATGGGTCAGTCTGTGGCCGGGAGCAGCAGAAGACGCAGTCGACCAGCTTCTACTCCTGCGGAGACAGAGCATATTAGGCAGCTGGAGCAGGAGCTGTAGTCTACTCGACATGAGCTGCACGATACTCGACAGGAGGTCGGGACCTCTACTGAGGCTATGAAAAAGATGCAGGAAGACTTTGCGAAGGTGACCCGTAGGCAGAAGCTGATGTTTAGGTATTTTAAGAATATGCAGCAAGATGAGGAGCAAGCTGAGGAGTCTGGGGAGTCTGGAGAGGTTAGGGAGGCTGACGAGTCTGATGGCGGCAGCTTTTAGGATTTGTTGTATCAGTTTGACATTTCAATATTTTGTTATAACATTTCAGATTAAGTGTTGTTGATTCGAATTTGATGTTATTGAAGAATTTTATTCTCGAAATTTTTATTTTAAACTGTTTTATGTATTTTAGATTTTATTATTTATTATTAAAATAAACAGGTATAAAAGCAGGTTTATCAAAAAAAAAATTCAATCAGTTGGGCATTAGCGAGGGAATTAGCGAGGGAAATTGGACGCGTGGCTGTCTGAGTTTAACCACGTGACTGTCTTTATTAGCGAGAGATTTTAATCCCTCGCTAATTAGCGAGGGAATTAGCGAGGGAAATTTCTCTCGCTAATTAGCGAGGAATTCAAATTCCCTCGCTAAACCCATTAGCGAGGAGGTAATTAGCGAGGGAACCAGTCCGTCGCTAAGCTCAGTTACTGTTTGGACCAACCCGGATTTATGGTGAGAACTAAGCTCAGTTACTGTTTGGACCAACCCTTCTTGCTATTGCAGCTGCTTTTTTGGTTTTGATCTTTGAAATATATTAGGAGTATATTCATAACACTGAAAATTTCTTTGGCTGTTGGAAGCCAAACTCCTGTGTTTCTCCATCATTAACCAGTGTCTGAGATTGAATTGTTTTCCCAGAGCTAAATTCATTCACACATAGAAAACAGATACACTACACGGCCAAATTTAATAAACAAGGTTTTCGCTTAATGGCTAATAGATGTTACTCTAAGCCTTGGATTTCCAAAGATATCTAAGTAGCCTTTTGATAAGCGTTGGATCTGGCCATTCCCGTGCCAATTTTCACGGTGAGCATATTTTCTTTAAAACAAAATTCAACACATAAAATAATAGTGAGCATGTTATTTTGTTTTCTAACAAAAAATATTCTTTTTAGTTTTAATTAATGTTTATGTAACGCGGGCTACTCGGAAAAGCCCGCACCTCCATAGTGTCGGTTTGAGCCCAAATTTCAACCCGAGTTTTTTAGCCTATCCTAATAAAACCTGAGCCTGCTGGCTGCTGCAGGGCGGCACAATCCAGGCCAAGTAGCCCATTAAAATACCTCACATGAATCTGGAGCTAGGTACTGTGCGGTTAATAATAGTGATTAATTTCCCTCTTCTTCTCAAAAGCCAAACGGTTTTCTTTTTCACTATTATGCTATATTCCATACATGTAACTATTATCCCAACTCCAAAACTTAAACTGTTTTGAGTGTGTGTGAGAGAGAGAATCATACAAGTTAGTGGGTGCAACACAAAGAATCTTACAGTCACCGAAAGCAATCACAACCTCCAATCTTTCTGCATAACGATTCAAAGCGATTGATTGTGAGAATAAGGTATAAGTTGACCATCTTCTATGGTTTCCACTTCTATAAGTTCTATTACCTTCAGAAAAATCTTCACAAGTTTAACAAATATTTAATTAGTGGCACACGTTTGTACAAGTAAATCACAATATATATATTAGCCGAGTCACAAGAAAGAAGACACTGTTTTCATTTGTTTATGTTGATGAAATTCTTCATACATGATTCAAATACATGGTTATGCACCTAGTCTACTAAGAGAGGCATATACGTGTAAATATGTCTCCCAACTTGCGCATATACGTGTAAATGTGTCTCCCAACTTGCTCAATCAAATAAAATCACAATTCACACACACACACACACACACACACACTAAGTTGGGTATCTAAAAAGCACAACCTCTTTTGAACGTGCTTTGCTCTTCCCAAACAAACTTGTCCCTATAAATACTCTTCTATAGCACTACCTCATTTCAAATAACCTCAAGCCTAATATATATAATTTTCTATGCCCCTAACTCTTCCTTAGACTACCAATCCAATACGAACCATTGGATCGAATTCACTTTGGATTCGATCTAATGGTTTGGGAGTTCTAATAAGTCTAAGGTAACACATATCTCAAAATTACACTTATTTTCCTTCTTGTACTGTTCTCATTTTATTTGTCTCTTGGAACAGAATTCTAAATATATTTTTAGAAGAACAACTTCACTTCAGTTGATCAGTATCATCAAGATGGACAAAGTTACAAGGTTGTCATCTGAAAAGGGTGTGGTGATTTTCACAAAGAGTTCTTGTTGTCTCTGCTATGCAGTGAAGATTCTGTTTCAAGAAATTGGTGTTAGGCCTATGGTTCATGAAATTGATCAAGACCCTGAAGGTAGGGAAATGGAGAAAGCTTTGTTGAGGTTGGGTTGTACTGCACCTGTTCCTGCTGTTTTCATAGGAGGGAAGTTAATGGGGTCCACCAATGAAATCATGTCCCTTCATCTAAGTGGTTCACTCACTCAGTTGCTTAAACCATACCAATCTTGAATCACATGTTACCATGCTGGAAGAATAAACTGGCTTGAAATTTTTTTTTTTTTGATATTATTGGCTTGAATTTTAATTAGTACATTAGTAACCTTAGTATTGATAGTTTATATATGTAGTAGTATTTTATATATCAAGTGCTTTCTAGCATTATGTAATCAGATAAATATTCTTAATGAAGTTTCATTTATATATCCTTAATTTTATTAATCAAAGTGACACTAATGACTATTTTACAACTGTCCTCGAGAGGATTTGAACTAAGCACTCGAGGATACAAGACTAAGCTCCTACCACTGAGCTAGCACATCAAGTAATCTGAATCTGTTATTCTCAGTCTACTAGCACATTTTTGATTTGCTATTAACATGCTAAGAGTAATATTCAATAACCTTCAAATCATGCTAGGAACATGCAATGAAAATATTCTATGAAAGATATATAAGCTGCATCATAATCACCAAATTCAAAATCAAATTTGCTGTCATATTTTGCGTATCTTTTTTATGTGAACCTCATATGATGGACTAAGGGAAGGTTCTATGTGGTCCAAAAAAAAGTTGTAAAATAAGAAAGCATTTGAAACTTGGTAAATTGCTTTAAGAGGAAGATAGAAAAGAATATTGTCCACATGTTGTAAAAGTTGAAGGGGGAATTCTGTTTTTTTATGATCCAGTGCATTGGAATGGATTCTTCAACTTTATACCCGGGAAAGGAAGGTATTACATTCCTTACCTTTATTTTGGTCTTGTGTTTATTTTATTCTTTTCTTAGTCCCCCACAAAGAGCACTGTATATCGAAAATTAATGCTGTCAAACAAATCCAGCCGTTGAAAAATATTGGAAAGATGAATAAGTCAAATACATGGAGCTCTTATATGTAGAGTTTATTGAATGAATAGCTTAAATGTTCACCCTAATTAGTAATTACAAATTAATTAACCGACTCTTTATGAACAAAACTTAGGTACATTATATATCTGTGGTGTGGTTGGTGTTGTTTTTCACTTAAAAATATTTATAGCAAAGAAATATCTCAAAAGCTGATAACTACCCAAATATTATACTTTGCTAGGTCTCGTCGCTTTCAAAACCCCCTTTAGGATTATCTTCTTTGCTGCCTCGACTTATTTAAGTGTATGTTTGGGAACACGTTTGCCACTGGAACGTGCGTCTTAGCCCTCTCATACCGTGGTTTTCTAGAAGCTACAAATTGGAGCTTCAACAGTACTGTGGTTTTTTGACCGTGAGTTTTGTTGGACGTGGCTTACCCACCACCGCCAGTCCAAACACACACTAAGAGTGCTCAATCGAAGAAAATCTTTACCTTATATTGGGTTCCTTACAAAATTCTTAAAATGTCAACGGACGGTCGTGGCGGACGCTTTGCTGGAAATAGCGGACGCTAAATTTTTAATTTTTAAATAATATTTTTAGCGTCGGACGGCCGACGCTACGTCTCAGTTTACTTTACAAAAAAACCATAACTTCCCCACTTTTTTTCCCTCTGTTACCCTCACTCAGCGCGTCTCCCTCTTTCCCTTTTGGCCGACGCTAAAAACTGTTTTTCTAGTAGTGTCTGCAGGTTTAATCATGGTGAAACACCCTCTACCAGCCTTTATTGTCACCTATCACTTCTCACTGTCTCTCCCCCGCCCATCTCTGATCATCACCCTAGCGCCCATCCTCTCTCTCCCCTTTTCTCTCTCTTTCGTCTTCCAAAAAGAAAGACAAAAAAGATGATCATGACAATAGACTTGAATAGCAATTTCTAAATATCACCCTTTATTCATATTACACAAACAACTGAAAATATAAAATCTAAGCAACTTGGAGTATCAGGCTGTGGTATGAAATCTCAGTTATTCATAACATTTTATATTATATCCTATTGTCGATTTGACTAGCACACCCGTGAAAGATTTAGTTGATTCATCGCCTAAAAAACCATTACGGTAAAACTTAAAATATTTGTTAGTTTTTTGGTACCTTTCATTTTTTTAAAAAGATTTTTTAGGGATTCATTCTTTTTATAAAATATTTTAGGTATTTGTCAAAATAAAATAAAATATATTAGGAAATATATATATATATATATATATATATATATATATATCTTTTATAAACTTAACGGTGTCATGATTGTCATGGGAAATGATTCAGTGCCTTTAAGATGAAAAAGAATCGTGTCTTTATATCATCTTATCATCTTATATCTAAATCTTGTGGAGTCTTGAGCTCCATTTTGGGCCAAGACTCCCACCCTTCCTCCCCCTCCCCCCCCCCACCCCACCCCCTACTCTCTATTTTTTTTAGATCCCCCTCCCCCTTCTCCTCATTTTTTTCTTTATCTCTTTTTTTTTAATATTTAAGAGTAAACTAAAATTTAAGGAAAAAAAATAGGATCTATACTCGATAGTTGGGTTGGTAACAAATAAAAATTAATTTCGTGATAGATTATGTAAAGTGTGATGTTAGCCAGTGTGTTTTGAGCTACTTTATAGTCTGAAAAGAAATTTAGTTGTTCATATACGCAAAGTTTGTTGAAAGGAAATAGCAATGCAAAACGGTGTATTTTGGGGTACTTAAGTAGTCGGAAACAAATTAACTGTCCAAATAGGCATAGTTTGTTCCTCAATAACCTGTTTGATGGAGAAAAAATTTCATAACATATTTATGTAAACTACGATGCTAAGTAGTGTGGTTTTTGATGCTTTAGTGATTGCAATAGTATGTTTTTTGATGCTTTAGTGTTTGCAAAAAAGTCCAAGTATTCAAATATGCAAAACTTGTGCCTTAAAACCGGTTTGGTGAAAAAAATATAATTTCGTGACAAAATACATAAAGTATGATGCTAAGCATTGCGTTTTGAGCTAGTTTAGTGTTTGAAAACAAATTAACCGTTCAAATACTCAAAGTTCATTCCTCAATATCAATTTTTTTAACTATTCGAATACGCGGAGTTTGTTCCTCAGTGGCCGGTTTGGTGAAAAAAATCATTTCAAAATGAAATGTGTAAAATACGATGCTAAGTAGTGTTTTTGATGCTTTGGTGTTCGTAAAAAAGTTCAACTATTCAAATATGCAAAGTTTGTGCCTCAATAACCGATTTGGTGAAAAAATTATATATATAATTTCGTGACAAAATACGTAAAGCGTGATGCTAAGCAGCAGGTTTTGGGGTACTTTAGTGTGCGAAAAAAAATTTAACCGTTCAAATACTCAGAGTTCATTCATCAATAACTGATTTGGTGAAAAAATAATAATTTCGTGATAAATATGTACACACTCTATTTTATTTTTAAAGTTTGCAATCGCATTTTTTATTACATATTTTGTTTAATTCATACTTACCTTCAATTTAAACAATATTTTCTCATGTAGTGTGTTTTTGGATGTTTTAGTGATCGCAATAGTATGTTCTTTGATGCTTTAGTGTTTGTAAAAAAATCCAATGATTCAAATATGAAAAATTTGTGCCTCAAAAACCGGTTTGGTGAAAGAAAAAAAAATCATGACAAAATACATAGTGTGATGCTAAGCAACGTGTTTTGAGGTATCAACAAATGAGACTTTTCATATTGCAATTTTAAAAATAAATTTTAACAAGACAGGAATTTCGTATTAACTGAAGTTTTTGCCCCGTGCGACGCACGGATCCATGCGCTAGTTAAGATATAAATCTTGTGGAGTCTCCATGTGGGACCTACCACAAGATTGGCGCCAAATTCTCCAACACCCCACCCTCCTCTTTTTCTTTTTCTTTTTTTCATATTTTTATTTTTAAAAGTAAATTAAAATTTAGAAGAAAAAAATTAGATCTATAAGTACATGAAGTTTATTCCTCGATAATCGGATAGGTGAAAAATGAATATTAATTTCGTGATAAATCATGTAAAGTTTGTTCCTCGGTAACCTGTTTAGTGAAAAAAATTCGTCACAAAATAAGTAAAGTACGATGATAAATAATGTATGTTTTTGGATGTTTTAGTGTTTGCAATAGTGTGTTTATTGTTGCTTTAGTGTTCGCAAAAAAATCAAACTATTCAAATAAGCAAAATTTGTGCCTCAATATCCTGTTTAGTGGAAAAAAAATATTTTCGTGACAAAATACGCAAAGTGTGATGCTAATCAGTGTGTTTTGAGATACTTTAGTGTTCGAAAAAAATTTAACCGCTCAAATACTCAAAGTTCAATCCTCAAAAACAAAAAAAAATTAACTGTTCGAATACACAGTTTATTTTTCGGTGATCGGTTTGGTGAAAAAAATAGTTTCAAAACAAAACATGCAAAATGCGATACTAAGTAGTGTGTTCTTTTATGCTATAGTGTTCGCAAAAAAAAATGCAGCTATTCAAATATGCAAAGTTTGTGTCTCAATAACCAATTTGGTGAAAAAAATATATAATTTCGTGACAAAATACGTAAAGCAACGTGTTTTGGGGTATTTTAATGGTCGAAATTTTTTTTAACCGTTCAAATACTCAAAGTACATTTTTCAATAAGGAATTTGGTAAAAAAAAAATAATTCCGTGACAAATATGTACACACTCTATTTTATTTTTTAAGTTTGTAATCTCCTTTTTTTATTACATATTTTTTTTAATCCATAGTTACCTTCAATTTAAACAATCTTTTCTCATATTAAAATTTAAGAAACAAATTTTACCCAACAACAATTTCATACTTACCTTCATCTTTCTTTCTCTGTTTTTTTTGGTAGTGAAACGGATACTTCATCTTTCTTTCTCTAACAATAGACTAAAATTACCAAAGATATAAATTGGTAAACTCACTAACCGAAATCCAAAGTTGAGAGTTGAGAACTGAGAAGGTACAATTTACTTGAGCAAACTAACTGGTACACCTGCCACACCCGCCAAACCAAACGCCACACGCAAAGAATAATAGTCTCTCTCTCTCGTGACTGTTTTAATTTAACTATCCCAGTAACCGCTTCGTTACTGTTAGATCCCTTCTCTATGTGAATACAGATAAAAAGAGAGGGAGAAAAAGCGCAGTGAACAAACAAACCAACCCACGCCACGTTCAGATAGATCTCTATCACCTCCCTAATACACTTATCACTTTCCACTCATCTTCCATTAATGGCTTCTTGACCAGGTATTATCTATTCCTTTTCTCTCTTTCGTCCTTTTCATTTCTTTGCTGAATTTCACTTTTATATAAGCTTATATTGAAATCGAAATCCGGTTCTCGTTATTTAGTTTAGATTCTTCGTTTTCCCTTCAATTCAATTCTAGGGTTTAATTTGTGCTTAATACCGTTGAATCGCATTACGATGGCAAAAAAATTAGGAAATCGAACAATCGATAGCTTATCAATCGGTCCTGATTTTCATTTCTATAGTTTTGTTTCGTTCGTATAGAATCAATTTCGATGTGAATTTAGTGTGATATGTTGGAATCTGATCTCTCTCTCTCTCTCTCGTTGTCTTTTTTGGTGTTGAAATTCCCTATTTGGACGCAGAGACATCTCTCGTAAGTCGTAACGATTGTTTGGAGAGATATTGGATCATATGAGGTGTTCACTTGGTTGTATTGGTTCAGCAGCTGTTAATTCAGATGTGCAATTCTTGCAAGCTTGCTGTAATAAGGAATTTTCCCTCGGAATCAGACAGGTTAGTCGTGAAATAAGTTAAATAACATAGCATGCGTGTTAATTTCACTCTTCGTGTTTAGGATTCGGGAGATTTCTTTTTATTAGTCCGTATCCATCACTGAAAATATGCCATAATTTAGGTGATTTATACGCGTGTCATTTTGTCCAAAAATAAAATATACGCATATCAATTTCTTTAATAATTGAAAATCGGGAGTAAATAAATTGGAGTCGTGGGAATTCATTTGCAGGTGAGCAAGGCAAAACCGAAACCTAATCCTTTGATCCAAGGTAGTACTGTTTTGCAGTTCCATAAGCTTAGCAGAGGTGGACACGGGATATCATGGCTGAAGGAGAGGAGCGTCTTGAGCTTAAATTCCGGATATATGATGGAACCGATATAGCACACAGCACTTATTCGTCATTCACCACAGTTGGTACCCTTAAGCAAAAGCTAATTGCTGAGTGGCCTCAAGGTTAGTCATCTTGGTGTCACGTGTCTGTATATTTCTTCAGTAACTGTTATTTTGGCTTCTGTTGACACACTTCACAACAATTTGGTCTTTTAAAAATTTGGAACATAAGTTGTCTTTCAAAGATTTAAGACAAAATTAAGGTCTAAATTGATGTAACATGAAAGATTGATTCGATGTTGCAAATTTTTGGAGGGCTAAATTAATGTTAAATTGTCCCTGTGTTGCCAAAAAGCAAGCAACATTGATTTTATATCATGTTGAGAGTTTATAATTCCTTTTTCTTTTATTTTGATTCATTGCTGTTAAATACTATATTCGTATATTTCTTTTATTTTTGTATCCCATGATAAAGAACTATAGTGCATGCTTGATTTACCATTGACAAACTGCAAACATACGTTTGAATCAAGAGTGTCTGCGATGTTCCTTTTGAACCATTGATAAACTATAAACTTTTTGACCCAAACATACTTTTGCAATGAAAATCCAAACATGCACTAATTGAAAATGCACATTAACTCTATGTTATGTTTCACGGTCTAAAGTGACAAAAATTGATTTTTGTCTCATGTTAAACGCGGCTTTAGTAAAATGTCGATGTTTGGTTTCTATTAAGTCAATTTGATTTTGACTTCAAACCTTGATTCGACTAAAAGTGATAAAAAGTTGTTTTCGCATTTGGTTGGAAAATTACTCTAGTTCTATGTCAATTCTTAGAGTAAAAACATCTAACTATAGATCATTTTACTTCAAAAACAATTTTAAACAAAAATCAGTTTTGCCAAATCAAGTTCATTCAAAATCACTTTTACTTCAAACACACACTAAAGCCTAAAATTATCTTTTGATGATAGAGTGTAAATATGTAAATATGAAGCATAGCTAAAATTCTGCATTTATTTTCTTACTATACCTATCTATTCTTTTAGATTTAGAAATGTATGCTGTTCACCTTTAGTTTTACTTGTGACTTGTGAGTCCAGTACTCCAGTCTTAGTTGTTCAGCCAAAAAAGAAAAGAAATGCACTTATGCACATGGTCACTCTTGCAGATAAATGACTCATTAAGTCATTTTCCCTTTCTCATTAGTATAGATATATCCATCAATTATCATTTTTTTCTCTTTTCTGCCACATGTTTGTGTTACCTTTTAATTAATGAATCTTTCTGTTTACAGGTAAAACAGTTACGCCAAAGTCGGTAAATGACGTAAAACTTATTCATGCTGGTAAAGTTTTGGAAAACAGCAAAACACTTGCTGATTCCAGAATTACTTTTGGCGACATCCCTGGTGGTGTTATTACCATGCATGTTGTCGTTCAGCTTCCTGTAGCTAAAAAGAAGACAGGTTTGGTTTGTTCAATCTTTTTATCTGCACTTTTGCTAAAGCGGTTGTGCTATGAAACCTCTGATACAACAAAATTTTTAAAAACTGTGATCTTGGTATGGAACTCCAAACAAAATAACTTTCTTTAAAATATGCTAAAGTTTTAAAGAGACGCCATAAATATGTTAAAAATAAAAGGAAATTGATTATTATTACAAGAAATATCAGTACAAAATTCAATTCAACGAACATGTTAAAACCAATTTCACACACGGTGTATAGTCTGTTACTTGCCCATGTAGCTGTGTGGCCTTCGTTCAATTTGATAATTTTATTTTGTAACAATTTGCACGGCTCAAAATAAAAAAGAGCTATGCTATTTAACACGAAACGAAAAGTAAGAAGTTGGTATTAATAATAATACAGCCAGCGGCATAACGACGTAGCAGTATAGTGTGAGGCCTTTTCATCCATTTTGTTTGAACACATTCGTACTACTTAGCATTATCCAAATAAAAATATGCATAGAAGACTAATATAATTTTAAAATGTTAAAAAGACCCTCTTATTTATTAATTTCCGACTTGCAATGCTGCATATATTATGACAATCCGAAGTTACATATTGCTAGAATTTTTCACGTGCTTTTCACTTGGTTACTTTGCAGGGAAGAATCAGGAGGACAAGCAAAAGACGAGTTCATGCTCATGCACTATCCTTTAGATTAGAAAGCATTCATTGTGGCTGCCCTTTGGAAAAAAATTGCATCTTCCTATTTTCAACTCTCGGAATGATGGGTACGCAATGTGCTGTCCAATGGCATTGCCTAGGACATGTCTGGCTTTATCAAATCGTTGTTGCTTGCTTGATTTTAATGTTTAATTCATTTCTAGTCATTTTCTTCAGAGTGAAATCAGATTAACATCGTAAAATTCTGATCTCAACAAGTACAATAAAGTTTTAGAGGCCACAAACCTTGGCCATAAGTCCAGATCAGGCTGCACCCAACATTGATGAATCCATATCGTTTGGAAGTATATATTTTGACAAAGTGCATGTTTGGATTCGTTTCTGGGGGAGTCTAAAGTGATTTTGGAGACGAAATTGCTTTTAGCATGTTTGAGTGTTCTCAATTAAAATTGATTTTATCTCTAGAATTGATTCTTACAAGAAGCTAGGGTTTTTGGTTTTTGCTTCCATAGAGTATTTCTACTCTCAATTTTTTTAGCTCATTTTTACGTGAATTAATCAAAACATAAATAATCTTTATTCAAAACTGATTTTACAAAATCAATTCGTTTAAAA
Organism: Astragalus membranaceus; assembly: GCA_039519185.1. NCBI lineage: Eukaryota > Viridiplantae > Streptophyta > Magnoliopsida > Fabales > Fabaceae > Astragalus > Astragalus membranaceus. The sequence goes on along the minus strand of CM076854.1, from coordinate 162,924,379 downwards.
TCAACTTGCTCCCACCACAAAACCAAATAAAAAAAAATCCACCTTCTATATGTATGATTTAGCTGGATTAATGTGAATTGATATAGTTTGGTCGAAATATTAAAAATATTATCTTGAGTATTATTGTGGTGCTATGAAGGATGGCTTGTATCCCTCGGAGGAAACAGACCTCAGTTTTTATGGGTGAGCTTTGTAACTGGATTTGGGGTAGCCTTCGTCAAAGTAAAATCGGGACTAGTAGGGATCAGACTTAAAATAGTGCATGTGTGCTTGGGAGTTATTCTTTACTTTTGCTTGTGGCCGGTTCTATAGAATTGGTTTATCTTTGCGCAAAAACCATACCACACCACACTATACCTCTTTAAGATCCAGTTCTGGTTTACCATTTCTGCAAAAACCGGTTTGCGTTTTAAACCGGTTCCAAAACGGTTCGGAAATGGTTCGGAACGGAAAAACGGTTTATCGGTTTGAAACTGGTTTTCGGTTTTGGAAAACAGTTTACCGTTTCTGAAAACCAGTTTTTGCTACCAGAAAACGATTTCGCATTTCTAGAAATCAGTTTTTACTGTTAGAAATGGTTCACCATTTCTCGGAACAGGTTTGTTCACTCCAAAAATGGTTTTTAAAAAGGTTTACTTTTAAACACCAAAACGGGACTGACACGCGTGGGACACGGGAAGAAAGAAGCCGTACATGTCCTTTTCTACTGCACAGCTAGCTATAATATTACGGTACTCTCTTTTTTACTGTACAGCACTACAACTAGCTATAATACTACGAGACCTCAACTACACAACTACATTTTCTCTCACAGCACATTTCCTAGCAGCCGCAGGCAAACATCAAATCAAATTTTTAAGTTGTTAAACTATACGAAAGAGTTTTTGTTACGGATTGGGCCCAATCCACAATAGTGAGGCCCATTATCAAAAGAAAATCCATTAATCAACGGCTAAGATCTAGGCCCTAGATCGGACGACTCTGATCAATTAGGTCAAACACACCTTTACTCTATAAATAAGCATTCAATACAATGCGCCAGCACACACTCTCTCCAATATTCTTACCTCTAATCAATTCACTTCCTAACTTTAGCATCGGAGTGTCTTTGCAAGTACCCCCATCCACCTAGGATCGGAGCTCCACCTAGGATCGGAACTCCACCTAGGATCGGTACTCCACCTAGATCGAAACTCCACCTAGGATCGGAACGGAGCTCGGTTAATCAAGACCTACTACTACCAACTATCCCGGATCGTCCCTATCTTCCGAGATACGGTACAGAACATTGGCGACCACAGTGGGAGGATCTTGTACTCTAGTTCCTCTCCCATCTTCTTGATTCACAATGGCTCCGACCTTACGTCATAGGACTATCCTGAGTGTCGTTGAGGGGTCCTGCAACAGGTGAATCCAGAAGGAGTGGCAGTCACCTTACCACGTAGACCGGCGCATGCTCGAAGCTCGGCTACGGCAATGGTTCACGGGAGCTCAGCCCGAAACCGACTTCCACCTTCCCCTCAGACAGTTCAGGTGCTGATCGATTCTGTTCAACAGCTCGTCCAGTTCCTAAATCGGCAAGCCGAGGCCGACTAGCAGGAAAGCCAGCACTACACCCAGTTAGAAGCTGAGATTGCTGAGAATCGGGCTCGTAACATCTCGGATCGGAGTTCCTCTCGGTGCAACTCTTCCAGTGGAAGGACTCATGGCCACAGGCGCCACCGATCCCAGGCTTGGAGGAGATACCATCATCGCTCTCCACCTCGTCGTAGAAGAGGGCGAGGATCGAAGACTCCCCCAAGTCGAACCTCTGATGATTCCTACTATCCCGAGGGGTCCCCTCGGCCTAGCTCGTCTCTAGCTTCCTCTTCTCTGAGGCGACGTTCCAAAAGTCGGGAAAGACCCTTCCACCTAGGATCGGAACTCCACCTAGGATCGGAATGTCGGCGCCCTCTCACTTTTGAGGAAATGGCTTTGGATTGGTTCGGGGCCCTTAAGCCAAACACCATCTCTTCCTGGGATCACTTAGCTAAGCTTTTCTCTGCTCACTTCGCTCACTCCAAGATGAAGCTGAAATCCCCGAAGGTGCTGCAAGCAATTCAGCAAGGCAAATATGAGTCTCTCCGAGACTACATAATGAGGTTCAACCGCGAAGCTACGCAAGTTCAAAGCCTCGACAACTCCTTCCGACTTTACTTCGTGGAGGTGGGACTTCGTGAAGGGAGTTTGTTTCAAACCGATGTCGGAGTGAATCAGCCCGAGACTCTCGCGGAGTTCCTTCGGAGGTCTCAGAAGTACATCGATCATGAAGAAGGGGTTAACGCAGGAAGGTCATATGTCACCTAGGCCCCGGAATGAGCCTACGGGCGTGATGTAATCCGACTTTGTAAATATTCAACCATCTAATATGAATGGATCAGCTACGATTTTCCTCACTCTGACTGCTTAGTAAATGTGATTTCCGAGGTTGAAGGGAACGATCTGGGATCGGTCGAACGATCGCCTTAAAGTTCCACGCTAAACCGGAACCCGAGATACCGAGCTCGACATAGCTAGCGACCGAGGTAGTCACGACCTTTTGGGAAGAGTTCAATCCGGGCCGATCCCCCGTAAACTGTCCCAAGGGCTACGACGATCTTTGGAGTTCGAAGTCACAAAGATTAAACTGTCTTGAAGGCGACATTAAACTGACACCTCGAGTCCCTCGGTGGTCACTTCAATCCCTGAAGGACGAGTTCGATCTAGGCCGAGTCCTAGTAAACTGCCATGAAGGCGACATTAAACTGACACCTCGAGTCCCTCGGTGGTCACTTCAATCCCTGAAGGACGAGTTCGATCTTGGCCGAGTCCTATAAACTATCCTGAAGGCGACATTAAACTGACACCTCGAGTCCCTCGGAGGTCACTTCATTCCCTGAAAGACGAGTTCGATCTAGGCCGAGTCCTAGTAAACTATCCTGAATGCGACATTAAACTGACACCTCGAGTCCCTCGGTGGTCACTTCAATCCCTGAAGGACGAGTTCGATCAATGCCGAGTCCTAGTAAACTGTCTTGAAGGCGACATTAAACTGACACCTCGAGTCGCTCAGTGATCACTTCATTCCTTGAAGGACGAGTTCGATCTAGGCCGGTTCCTAGTAAACTGTCCTGAAGGCGACATTAAACTGACACTTCGTGTCCCTCGGATGTCACTTCATTCTCTGAAGGACGAGTTCGATCTAGGCCGAGTCCTAGTAAACTGTCCTGAATGCGACATTAAACTGACACATCGAGTCCCTCGGTGGTCACTTCATTCCCTGAAGGATGAGTTTGATCTAGGCTGAGACCTAGTAAACTGTCTTGAAGGCGACATTAAACTGACACCTCGAGTCCCTCAGTGGTCACTTCAATCCCTGAAGGACGAGTTCGATCTAGGCCGAGTCCTAGTAAACTGTCCTGAAGGCGACATTAAACTGACAGGTCGAGTCCCTCGGTGGTCACTTCCATCCCTGAAGGGCGAGTTCGATCTAGGCCGAGTCCTGGTAAACTGTCCTGAAGGCGGCATTAAACTGACACCTTGAGTCCCTCGGTGGTCACTTCATTCTCTGAAGGACGAGTTCGATCTAGACCGAGTCCTAGTAAACTGTCCTGAAGGCGACATTAAACTGACACCTCGAGTCCCCCGGTGGTCACTTCATTCCCTGAAGGACGAGTTCGATCTAGGCCGAGTCCTAGTAAATTGTCCTGAAGGCGACATTAAACTGACACCCCGAGTCCCTCGGTGGTCACTTCAATCATTGAAGGACGAGTTCGATCTAGGCCGAGTCCTAGTAAACTGCCCTGTGTAGCGACCAAAAATCTGGAGGATCTCTCGCGTTTAATGAAGTCGCCATCAATGTTTAATTATTAGAGAAAACATTGAAAAATCCCTTTGAAAACGAAAATGGTCTTGAAAACCAGATTTTGAGTTCGGGAGTCGATTATGCGTGGGTAAGGTATTAGCACCCCACGACATCCTTTCGAAAAAGGTTACCTCTGATTAATTGTGCAAAACATATTTACTTTGAATATATTTATCTCCCTTTTATTATGAAATACGAAATGAATTGAAAAAGACTTAATAGAAATTATTTATTTTTGCGCTTGACGGGAGTGTGCCCCCGCTCCTACGTATCTCCGTGTGCAATGGAGAATCAAAGGCTACGTAGTTCTAAGTAGAAAAAGTTTGTTGGTTGGTGTTTTTTAATATAGGGGTTTTAGGACTGTGTGATCTGAGTTGATGGACCATTGTTGGTCTGAAGGAGCGCTAGGGCTCTAAAAGGACCACTGGGGGTCAGAAGGAGCACTGGGGCTTTGAAGGACCATAGTTCATTTGTCCTAAAACGATGACTAATCCTGTCGTATGGCCGACTTAATTCCCTATTTTTGAAAATAAGATTTTTTATTTTGAAATGAAAGAGATGTGTTTGTATTTTTTAATTTAGAAATTATTTATTTTAAATAGAGATTTTAGGACCTGATCCGTACGGTTCATTCGTGGTCCTAAAAAGCTGACTAACCCGACTGTACAGTCGACTTATTCCCGATTAAAATAAATAAATAAAACGCAAAAGGGGTTGTAATAAAAAAATACAGAGGGTACTGTTAGTAGCAGGGGGTTGTATTTAGAAAGGGGGAGGTGTGAAACATAGAACCTGAACTGTTGATAGCCCAAAACCCTAACCAGTAGCCCAGATTTGAAAAGATGAAACAACAAGAAAGGGCCCAATATGAAAACACTACTAGGTGGGGGGCGCAGGAGAAAGATCAGAGGGGTGTAAACAGCAGTTTTATTAATAAAAGAATGTGGGGATATAACAATGAAACAGGGGGTGCAAGTAATGACTGGGCTTTTAAAATTAAAATAAACAATTACTGATACTATGATAGCACAGTATGTATGACTAGATTAGAGATGGAACCCTAACTTGCATTCCTATCTTTCTTCCAGCTGCACAAACCCACTAATGGAAGAGAGAGAATATTTTCAGTTGGAGAGAGAGAGAGGTATTTTCGATGGAGAGAGAGAAGCGAACGAGGATAGAGGACGAAGAGAGGAGAGGAGAGGGTGGTCGACTGGTCGTGGGGTGGCGGTTGTTGTGGTTTTCGTGGTGGTTATAGTGGTTTGTGATGGTGGAGAGAGAGAACGTGAGGTGGTGATGAGAGAGAGAGAACGTGAGGCGGTGATGAGAGAGAGTGGAACCGAAGGGAGAGAGACGAGTGAGGCTGTTCACGGTGGTGGTGGTTTGCGAAGTGAGAGAGAGGGTGGTGGGCGGTGGTTGTAGGAGGGTGCGATGGTGGGGTTTGATCTGTTCTCTCTTTTCTGATTTCTTATCTTCCCTCTCAGTATTTTTTTTTTCCTAATTTTCTATCTTTCTTTACTTTTTCTTTACCTTCTATTTTTCTCCCCCCCCCCCCTCCTCCTTTGAGTTCTGAACCTCGACCCTTTTATAGAGGGAAGCATTGCTGTCTGTAGTATGTTGTGTAAGGCTGTGAGGCCAAGAAACTGATGTGTTCAAAGCTGTGAGAAGGCAGCAGAGAAACTAATGTGTATTTTTTTATGTGCAAAGATGTGTGGTGTGTGCAGAGAGGGTGGCATGGAGTGTGAAGGTTGCTGAAGCAAGCTTGTTACTTGTAAAATTGGTGATTACTTTAGCTAAAAATGGGAAAAGGTAAAAACAACTAAAAAGGAAATTGAATTTAATTCTGAAAATTAAAAATAAACAAAGATGGTATCCAATGTTGCTTTATTGTATTTAATTCAATTCTGATTTACAATTTAAATTGTAATGTATATTTGTAACTTTGATTTTTAATTCTATATAAAAAACATATTTTAATTCTTTTTTTATTTGCAATAAAAAAGTAAATAAGTTCTACTAATAACAATAAAAATGATGCAAAACGGTTAACGAGCACCAAATGACTCGTCCCAACGATAAAAATTTTAAAAAGTGGACAAGTATTATTTTTTATTTTTTCTAATAAATTTTGAATTAGCCAGACAAAATTAGGGTACAACACCCTGAATGCGACATTAAACTGACAACTCGAGTCCCTCGGTGGTTACTTCATTCCCTGAGGGACGAGTTCGATCTAGGCCGAATCCTAGTAAACTGTCCTGAAGGCGACATTAAACTGACACCTCGAGTCACTCAGTGGTCACTTCATTCACGGACACTCTGAGGCTGGGGCCATAAACCCTCGAAGGTATAAGCTCGGCCTTGAAGAACCCCAGATATTCTAAAGCTGGGGGCAGACACCCTCGAAGGTATAATCCGGACCTTGAAGAAGGTCGCCACGAAGGCCCGGCCTCAAATTCAAAACTCTCACGAATCACGACTTGGAGGGCAACTGTTACGGATTGGGCCCAATCCACAATAGTGAGGCTCATTATCAAAAGCAAATCGATTAATCAACGGCTAAGATCTAGGTCCTAGATCGGACGGCTCTAATCAATTAGGTCAAACACACATTTACTCTATAAATAAGCATTCAATGCAATGTGCCAGGACACACTCTCTCCAATATTCTTACCTCTAATCAATTCACTTCCTGACTTGAGCGTCGGGGTGTCTTTTCAGGTACCCCCATCCACCTAGGATCGGAACTCCACCTAGGATCCGAACGGATCTCGGTTAATCAAGACCTACTACTACCAACTATCCCGAATCGTCCTTACCTTCCGAGATACGGTACATAACAGTTTTTATTAACACCAATATCTGATATCGTTAAACTATACGAAAGAGTTTTTAAGTTGTTATTCACATTTAAATTCAAAGGTAAAAAGATTAATAATTAATTATCTACCTGGGTATTAGTTAAATTTGTTTAAATTCAAGTTGAAGTGTTGAGGGATGAAGCTTCAAGCAACAAGAAAAAATATTTTTGATTTCTTTTTCAAGAACTCTACACGTGGATTTGAAGTGATTGTGGTTTGTGAGTTGAGATTGTTTTTGACTTTCAGCAAGAAAAAGGGGAAAGAAGTAGTAACAAGATGGCGACGGGAAAGTGAAGAGTTGGAGTTCGAACTCAACTGGAAGTGCTTGGAGGTGCAATCAAATTACAGGAAACGGTATTTTTACCGGTTTCCAGAAATGGGATTCCATTTTTATTAAACAAACTGGATGAATATTTTTAAAAACGGTAACAGGGATTTTTTAAAAGGTACAGTCCAGTTTACTGGTATTGTTGCACACCTCTAAACGACACTAGGAGTGTGATTTACCACTTGCAGTCTCAACGTGGATCCAAACATTTACGTTTGAAAAGGTCATATCATGTTTGACTGTGTTGTCAAACTAAGAATTAGTTGAGGTACAGCCAATTACTTCCAAAAAAACTTTATGATTAGGTGTGAGAGATGATTTAACTAGTGTAAAATTAAACTAAGGCAATGCATACGGGGATTGTAAGAGTACCATCCTGTATATTGCATTGTTAGTAATCCTGTAAATTGTAATTCACTGTATTCACTGTATTCTGTCTGGGTAACCTGCTACCACAGGTCAAACCCCTCTATGTAACCTGATACAGCAAGTCACTATCCTGTAACTCTGTGAACCACTATATAGTTCACTCTCTGTAATGTACTGTTCACTTTAAGCAATAAACGATACAGAATTCTTTTCAATATGAATTAGTTTTCCTTTCTCTCTGGATATCTAACATGGTATCAAGAGCTAACAGTTCCAAACAAGATCTGTAACTAACTCCATCCGTTTCTCCTTCCTTTTTTTTGCTTCGCTTTCGCTTCGCTCCTCGTCGCGCCACTCATGGCCTCCGTAAATGACACAGATCCACCACCGCCTCCCCCTGGCGGTTCAAGAACCTCGCCGCACACAGATGCGGGCATCAGAAACTCTTCCTCAACTGAAATCAAAGAGTTTCGTCACAAGATTACCGAAAAGTTGCACGATGAAAACTTTGTGCTATGGCGTCAACAAGTTGAACCTGTGATCAAGGCGCATCGCCTTCATCACTTTCTCGTCTCGCCAAAGATTCCTCCACGATTTCTCACTCCTGACGACCTCGCAAGCAACAACGAGAATCAGGAATTTCAACTCTGGGAAGCACGGGACCAAATGCTCCTGTCTTGGCTCCAAACGTCTCTCACGACGGCGATCCAAGCGCGTGTGGTCGGTTGCAGTCACACCTTCGAGCTTTGGGACAAGATCCACGCCTATTTCTCAAAGCTCGGTCGCACAAAGATTCGTCAGTTACGAAGTGAGTTACGCACTACGCAATTGGAAAACTTCTCCGTAAAAGATTATCTTGCAAAAATCAAGAATCTCGTAGATTCTGTTGCTGCGGTTGGAAGCCCTATATCTGCGAAGCATCATCTTGACGCCATCTTAGACGGTCTTCCTCAAGAATATGATCAGATCATCTCTCTCGTCGAAAGCAGATTTGACGATGATGTTACCGTTGAAGAAGCTGAATCTCTTCTTCTTGCTCAAGAAGTGCGCCTTAATCGCTATCGCAAACAGAGCAAGACAGATAACGCTACCGTTCTTCTCACGCACACCTCTTCGCAGCAACAAACTTCCACGAACACTGCTCCTGCACCTGCAAACAACGAACCTCAAGCGCCTGCTACCAACGATGGTCAAAACGAAGGATATGGCTATGGCTATCGTGGTCGTGGACGTGGCAGGGGACGTGGACGTGGAGGCAGGTTTCAACAACAATGCCAGGTCTGCAACAAGTTTGGGCACACTGCCGCTCAATGCTATCACAGATTCAACCAGAATTACAATCCTAATGCACCTCCACACCCTCAACAATACCCCTACAACCCCTACACCTATTTCAGACCACAACATCCCACATTACAGTGGCCTTCCCAGCCCTTACAATCATCGCAGGCAGTACAACAACAATCGCAAGCCACTGCTCTCATGATGACAGCACCTCAACTTGCCTCACCAAACTTCTTTGGTGGTACTGCAGCCTCCACTCATGTCACCAACAATGCTCAAAACATCCAAGTACCTCAAGAAAATCATGACACTCCCAGCCAAGTGTTTGTAGGTAATGGACAAGGTTTGCCAGTTCTCTCCTCAGGCTCCACTTCTTTTCCTTCACCTTTTAATCCAAATATTAAACTGCATCTGCATAATCTCTTGTATGTTCCCTCCATCACAAAGAATCTAGTTAGTGTTAATCGTTTTCTGCGTGACAATCCTGTTTTCGTTGAATTCCACTTACATGACTGCTATGTTAAATCTCAGGCTACTCGTGAGGTGTTGCTGCATGGTCGTGCTGGCCCTGATGGACTCTACGAGTTCAAGGACATGCTGCAGCACACTGGCCAAGGTCTCTCTCCTGCTCCTAAGTCTCACTTACAGTCTGTTTCCATTGTAAATCCAGTCTTTAGTGGCCCAATCCCCACTGTAAACAGTGCCACTGTCACTGTCCCCCATTCCCAACATACTTTACAAACTTGGCATCAAAGATTAGGGCATCCTAATCACAATGCCTTAAGAATTGTTGCTCAAATGTGTAATCTTACTTTACCTAATAAAGAACCTTCCACTTTTTGCAATGTCTGTGCTGTTGGAAAGTCACATAGACTGCCATCTTCCCCCTCCCTCACTGTCTATAATACACCATTGCAATTAGTCTATAGTGATCTTTGGGGACCATCTCCCATGGCTTCCTCCACTGGCTTTTATTACTACCTTACATTTGTTGATGCATACTCTAGATTCACATGGCTCTATCTTCTTAAATCCAAATCTGATACTCTTCCCATATTCAAAGAATTTAAAGCAATGGCTGAACTCCAATTCAACTGTAAACTTAAGTCAATTCAAACAGATTGGGGAGGAGAGTATAGACCTTTTTCCAAATACCTATCTGACTTAGGTATTCTACATCGTGTTATATGTCTTCACACTCACCACCAAAATGGTGTAGTGGAGAGGAAACATAGGCACATAGTAGAATTAGGGCTCACTCTGCTCTTTCAGGCCAAATTACCTCTACATTTCTGGGATCATGCCTTTGCCACTGCTGTTCACCTCATAAACAGACTGCCTACAGTTTCCCTTAATGGCTCCATCCCTTATCAAGTCCTCTATGGTCAAATACCTAATTTCTCGTCTCTTAGAGTCTTTGGTTGCAGTTGCTTCCCATGTCTTAGACCCTACAACACTCACAAGCTGGACTTTAGATCTCATGAATGTGTATTCTTAGGATACTCTACATCCCACAAAGGCTATAAGTGTCTTTCACCAAACGGCAGAATCTACATCTCCAAGGATGTAATATTTAATGAACATAAATTTCCATACAAACAGCTGTTTGAAACAACAACAACAACCTCTCAGCACACAGATACAACCACCAACATGCCTACTGCCTCTATTCCCTCACCTTCAAACCTGAACCAGACCACTACAACTGACCCTCCCTCCCCTGCCCCTTACACTCAACCCAACTCACCTCAATCTCCAGCTGAATCATCAATAAATCAACCTGACCCTCCCTCCCCTGCCCCTCCAACTTCACCAACCAGCCCACATCCTCACTCAATGGCTACAGCCAGCACCACTATAAGTCTGTCCTCTTCCCCTGCCCAACCAACCAACATACATCCCATGCAAACACGCTCCAAATCTGGTATAGTGAAACCAAAAGTCCACCCTACTCTCCTTCTCACACACATAGAGCCCAAAACTGTCAAAACTGCCCTACAACAGCCTGCCTGGCAATCTGCTATGGCTGCTGAATATGCTGCTCTCATAAAGAATGACACTTGGTCCTTAGTTCCTCCACCTCCTGGCAAAAATATCATAGGCTGTAAATGGGTATTCAGAGTAAAGGAAAATGCAGATGGTTCTATAAACAAATACAAGGCTCGCTTGGTAGCAAAAGGGTTCCATCAACAACAAGGTCAAGACTTTAATGAAACATTTTCTCCTGTCATTAAGCCTGTCACCATCCGTACCATTCTTACATTGGCTCTAAGCTACAAGTGGGATCTTCATCAAATTGATGTCAACAATGCCTTCTTGAATGGCGCACTGGCTGAGGAGGTTTATATGGCTCAGCCTCAAGGGTTTGAAGCAAATGACAAGACTCTAGTTTGCAAGCTAAACAAAGCAATCTATGGCTTGAAACAAGCCCCACGGGCCTGGTTTGATAAGCTCAAGTCCACTCTTCTCAAACTGGGATTTAACAGCAGCAGATGTGATCCATCTCTGTTTGTCTACAAGAAAGCTTCAGATGTGGTGTACCTACTGGTGTATGTGGATGATATAATCCTAACGGGTAATTCTAATCTGCTGATCCAGCAACTCATTCAGCAAATGGACTCAGTTTTCTCTCTCAAACAGCTTGGAACCTTGGATTATTTCCTTGGCATAGAAGTCAAACAGGGATCAACTAATGGGGGGAAAATTATTTATTATAATTATTTTTACAAAAATTATATGAATGCATTAGCAATAAAATGAAGAGGGTTAGAATAGAAATTGTTAATTTTTCTTTGAAATTTATTTATTATAATTATTTTTACAAAAATTATATGAATGCATAAGCAATAAAATGAAGAGGGTTAGAATAGAAATTGTTCATTTTTCTTTGAAATCTTGTGTGTGGTGATACTGTTGTGCATCAGCCTTCGCAACAATTGGTTTTTCAATGTCATTTCATTTGCTACACATGGCCTGGCTGTTCCTTTCACAACCTTTTTCAGTTTTTGTTCTCGAGATAACACTCTCACAATTACTTTTCCAACATTTCTTTAAAATATTTTATTATATATATATATATATATAACACTAGTTTATATAATTAGCTGTTTGTCTTATACATTACGCCTATATGGGGGCATCTTATAATTTGGACTGGGGGCAAAATAGCACAATATCATATTATTAGTTAGAAATTTATTAAGGTAGTGGGGTCAAGTTCCCCCAATTAGGATCAAGTAGATCCGTCCCCAAATGCATAACAAAAATGAAATAATAAAATGCTTGAAAATAATGATTTGATTGAATGTCGTGTGTCTAAATTATTTACAAAGTGAGTATTTATATGTAATGGTCTTTATTGGCCATGGTTACTAGCCTACAGCAAACCGCGATTACAAAAACGGTTACTCGGCTAAGAATAACATATACTAAGCATAATATGTGCTAAAACCCTAGGAAACCGCTCCACTAACGCTCATCAACACATATATGGAAAATAACGGTCGCTTCCTAGATCTTAGGCGCCTAACCACACTCCTCAACCTTTTCATGCCTTGCTTTGCAATCGTCAACGCAATTTCACGTGTTTGTCTTGCTTGGACCCAAAGTAACTCTCTGGCACCAACAATCACTAGTGCAGAAATGGAATTTAAAGTCAGGCGCCAGCTCGACTTCTATTAAGGCGACTTCGTATGTTAGGAGATTAAAGTCGGGTGATAGCCCGACTTAAAATATCCCTTTTAAAGTCAGGCTTCAGTGCCGCCCGACTTTAAAAGTTCCATATTTTTAAAAATAAAAAAAATTATTTGATGCTTCCCCCTGGTCAATAATCTCTAGCTAACGGACATTACATGAGCCAAAATCTATCACAAACCATCAACAACAAATAAATTAAGAGGTGACAAACTAATTCATATGAATTGGATGAAAGAATTTGATACCAGCTAACTCAATATTTATAACATCCTTTAGAGAAAGCAGTAATAAAGAAAATACAAGAGTATCAACCAACTAAAAAGGTTGTATATGAAATCCGCTCAACTCATAGCTTAAAGTTGCTGCAAATTTGAGAGCTGGGCAAATTCTGGGACCAATTGACCAGGGGCTTCCATTCAACACGCTCTGCATATTTAAAGAAGAACCAATAGTCTCTAGAGCTTTGACTTCAAAAAACATCACCCAGCTACCTAGTAAGCTCTAGCATTCAAGTAGCAAAAGAGAATAAACACTGTTATAATGATCATGGCAAAATTAAGAGACATATAATGTTTATTGCATTGATTTCTGACAGATAACTTTCATGGTCGAGCATGATTGCATCATCTGCTTTCGCATTATTGCCTTCAATCTGCACTAGTTCAACAACAACATTTTAATAATTTAGTAAGAGATATGATTGAGAATGGCATGATATTAGTTTGACAAGATGCAACAAAATTATGGTCTCTATCATGCTTGTACCAGTTAATTAATTATCAAACTATTATATGCTGCAATTGATGATGTGGCAATATTGGCAGCATATCAGCATGCATAGGCACCAAATGAGTGCAAGAAGGAGGTCTCGGGTTCAAACCCGGGAAACTGACATTTCCCCCACCCCACTAACATTGCCTATAAAAAAAACAGCATGCGTAGGCACCATAAATTAGATTTACTTTTCATGATATAAAATTATCCACAGTACATTAAATTGACATTAGCCTAAGGATTAACCTGTCAAAATTCTTTATTAACTCAGCAACCACCCTTGTTCTTAAAGAAACTATCTCCAAATAATATATTTAATACATATTGGCTGATTACAACATGAAAAATATTGAGGAGAATGAGAAAATACCTTTGCAAGTATGTTAATAAGGAGGTTATTGTGATAAATCTTTGAATCCAAATTCTGCTAAAGAAAACAAAGAAAAGGGGAAGATATAAAGTCAATGAAATAAACTAAAGGAGTATGTTAATCAATTATTGTTCTACAGCTATATGACACACTACATGCCACTTCAATTCTTGTTGTAATGGTACCAAGATCTTCAACTAATTAGCTTTACTCATACTAAGACAGGGCAATCTATATGTTAAATAGGGCTTTCTCTTCTTATTTATCTTTAAAATAGTGAGTATTTCTCTTTTTATCTATCTGTACAACACATTGACTTAGTACTAAATAGAAGTCAAAGAAGCATGTTCAGGACTGATTTTTTTAGACTGTCAACAGACAAATCACAAATGGCTTAGATGACATCATATTAATAGGTGGGAAGAAAAATCTAAACTAGTTCTAAAACCAATATTCCCAACAATCCAACAAGACAAACATTAGTAGCAAATCCAAACATCTGGAAATCAAAGTGTCTTGAAGTCAAAGCTTCAACAGCAAAATGTGTGTCTATTCAGGACAAAGCCAATTATCAAATCAAGTTTAAGTGAATATGGCACCAACCTTGTCAAGGGTTTGAGTGGTAAGTACATAAAGCAAGAGAGCAACAAGTTTAATTTTCACAGGGTAGTCATCGTTCCCAGCAGCTTCAGCTTTCCGCATTGCCTCCTGCATAACCGAATGATTGCAAAACCTTCGGATACATTGAAAGATAAGCCAAGGCCAATAATTCAGAGCACACCAGACAACAACTAAGACCTTAATATGAAGAACTCCATCAAATTGGAAGCATTTCATTACAACATCCGCCCTAATATTCAAAGGCTGGGAGACAATAAAAACATCATTAATCATAATCAAATTCAAGTAAACACTACTTCCCTAATAACAAATATTTACCTCTTGCCCATCAATGCCAACTTCCTTAACCTCACACGTAAGAGTGCTCAAGACCGTATCAGGACCAGTCACAATTATTTTGAATGCCTGCATCATGCAATGAACTTTATCCTATAATAACTTTGAAAATCACGAAACCAACAAAGAGTAAAAAGAAACGCTAACCTCAAAAGCATGACCATATTTGCGATAAAAATGCCATCCAGTATGAACATACAAGTCCTACACAAAACCAAATTAACTTAGGGCAATGATAGAGTTCTTAGGGTTTTATAACTTTATTAGAAGCAACAGAAGAATTAGGGGTTTTATTGGATGAAAAATTAGGGGTTTAGGGTTTCGATGGCGAGAAAACTCTGTAAACAAGATCATACCTTCGATGTTGTTGTATTCAAGAAGTGACACGTAGGCACCCATGTCGGTGATATTTTTCACTTGTATCATCACCGTCATGTCCACCTCTGGACACCTCGCTTCTTACATTCGACATTCCAGATTCGGGGAGAGAGAGAGAGAGAGAGAGAGAGAGAGAGAGAGAGATGATGACGACGATGGCGACCGTGATGTAGAGAGAGGGCAACGGCGATGGAGGGAAGCGGACTAGGGAGGACGAGGGCGAGGATGGGGGAGAGAGCAGGTGTTCGTACACGGGGAAGAGGAAAGAGCGATCTTTTGGATCCAATGGTTTTTAATGTGTGAAAACTTCAACTTTTAAATTAGACCTCTGAGATACCCGACGTAATATGATGTAGGGGTGGACAAAAAAACAAGACCGACCTGTATCCGAACAAACCAGCAACTAAATATAGTGTTCGGGTGGATTTAATCGGGTAGGTGGGTTTTCGGTTCTTAAATGCAGGTTCCATCGGACATAAATGGTCGGTCTTGGATCTGATAAACAAAACCCACTGACAACCGTATCCGACCGATAAAAATTGACATTCTTATTTCAAAGCAAACTAGCCTCATCACCCGTGCGATGCACGGGGAGAGCTAGTATTAATTAATGTAATTAATCCAACCTAAAATCTTAAGAGAAGGCTGAGTGAGGTATCACAATTAAAAAGAACAAAAGATACAAAAAATGGACTGAATATGAAAGAAGGTCCAAAAACAAAAATGGAGAGAATATAGCTAGTATCAAGTAACATATTAATTAATCCAACCTAATCCAACCTAAACAATATAGTAAATAGCAAGTAGTGCAACAACAAAAAAAAAAATTACAAACCAAACATAATTAATAATTATCTTAACGAAATAACATAGTATAATCAACAAAGCCTCTAATCAATAACAATTGTTACAAACCAAACATAATTAATAATTATTTTAACGAAATAACATAGTATAATCAACAAAGCCTCTAATCAATAACAATTGGAGCATCTTCAAGCAAACCAGATGGTCCATCAAAGTTAGATCTAGGCATCTCAACCTGGAGAGCAGGGGGCTGACGACGCATTAGCCTTGGACGTAAACGATCGCGAGTCATGAGAACATGCATTTCAAAAAGACCACGTGATGATTTGTAAGACAATACAACCTCCCTACGAATAGGCATTCCAAAAAAACCATCCACTCCAAAGAGTTCCATAAAAGCTCTAGTGTTAGTATCCAAGTATGGAGCATTGTTCTCGTCAAAAACAATAACAGCAGGGTGAGAAGTACCACCAATAGACTCAATGCTAAGATTGGAAGGAAGTGTATGACCATAGACATCATAAAAGGATTTAGGAACCCTAATCAATGACTGCAAAGTACAAAAATAAAAAATTAGTACAAACAAAACATGCAGAGAAAAGTAATAAACTGAAAAAATGACACAAGACATTTACCGAAGCCATAGAGATTACTGAATGAAAAGTCTTGGATGCTGGAGCCATATCTACAAGAAGACAAGATGAATCGGTAGCATTACTAATAGATAAAGAGAATGCTGGACTAATATAGACTAATATGAGATAAATATTGAATGAGGTAAGGGAGATAAGCCAAGCAACAAAAAACGATACGGTTGTAAATAGCATTTGGGCTTGTAATATAGATTGTGGCCCGTAGTTGTTTAGTATGGAATAATGGGCCTGTTTTGCCAAAGCTCAGGTCCATCTCCTTATTCTCTCTGAGTTGTATGTGTATCTAATAAACAAACTCTAATTGTAACTTTTTCATTATCAATGCAATAAGCTTTCCTCCAATTCTGTTAGAACTACCATTACAGGATGTTCTTCAAGATTGGCTTCCCTTCAACTACATGCAAAGGATCGTGCTTTGGTGCCTCCTGACTCTGATGCTGGTGATGATCGATGCTTGTGGCCAGGTACTAATAATGGTTTATTCTCTGTATCTACAACCTATAATCTTTTGTGTGGGTTTGATAAGGATCATGGATCTGGACTTTGGTCTAAGGTGTGTGGAAGTTTTTTGTGCAAGAGAAGGTGCCCTATTTTTTATGGCTTGTTTATCATGACAGAATTTTAACAAATGCTCGGCTGCATATGGCTCATCAATAGAAGACCATCCCCTTTCAAGCAAAGAGTCACTGTAAATGGTATCTCCTATCTCCAAGCCTTTATGCATGTCCGCCGGAGCAATATTAGTCTCCCAACGGAGCTACGATGACGGATCTAAGTCTTTTTCTTTCTTCTCTTAGATCTGGATCTAGATCTTCTCTATTTTTTTATTTTGATTATTTCTTTAATTTTTTGGACCTGAACCTGAAATATGTTTGTTTGTGTTTCGGTTTGATGTGAAAATAAAATTCTGTTTGTTGGTTTCTCTTCCCCATTATTTTCCTGTTTTATTTTTATTTTTATTAATGGTCATGGATACAATCAGAGGCGTCGCCTCTACGCACTGAGGTTGATGAGAAAGATGGACTCGCCGCTGAGCCCCAGGCTCAGACGGAGCCGCGTAACGCCGCCCTATCTGAAGCCGCCGGTAAGATCAGTCATCGGGGAGAGAAGATTAAAATCGAAACTCAAAATTTGGGAAATAGTAAGAGAAGAAACATGAACAGCAAACAGGAAACAAACCTGAAGAAAATCACCACGCTGTTTGAAGATTCGCGATGACGAAGGGAAGAACAAAGGCAGCTACACTGTTAAGAAAACAAAAAATGCAAAAAAACATCTGAGCAAATTAAGGCAGCCACCCAATGTTAAGGAAATAGCCTAATACAATAAATGGGCCCAAAACAAAAATGGGCTGAAAAATTAGAATTTACCTATTGTAGATTTTGAAAAACTTCTCTATATACAACATTAGAAGTAAAGTTGGTATAACACTCATTATCATCAAGAATAAGCAATTTCAAACCAGCTCTAGAAGTAACACGAGAAACCCCAACATAGAGTTGACCGTGAGAAAAAACTGGTCTTGGAAGATAAAGACCAACCTTTTTCAAAGACTGTCCTTGACTTTTGTTAATAGTCATGGCAAATGAAAGTGCTAAGGGAAATTGTCTGCGCTGAAATTTGAAAGGTATCCTAACATCAGATGGTGTAAGAGAGAGTCTTGGAATGTAAACCTTATCACCAATATTACTTCCTGATATGACTTTACCCTCAATAACATATTTACCAAGTCTAGTTATAATAAGTCGAGTGCCATTACACAATCCTGATGATTGGTCAATATTTCTCAACAACATAACAGGCACACCAACCTTTAATGTTAAAATATGATTTGGAATACCAGAAGCAATTATGGTATTTAAAAACTCAGGAGTATGAACATCATCTGGAGAATCTATATCAGAGCTAGCTGAACATGGACTATCAAAACTCAAATACCTCATATCATCTCCAGGAATCGATGACAATATATAATCGTTAAGAACGTCGACCAAATCATTAGTAGGTGCTAATATAGCCCTATCACTAAAAAATGATGGACTTGTCATATTGTTCAACAACAATGGATATACCTCTTCAACAATGCTTTTGAGAGGATCAAGAGAAGGATGGAGTAGTAAATCAGATGGAATCTCAACATCTGAATCAAAATCATTATGAGAACCCAAGACACCATCACCAATTCCAAGAACCCAGTCTGAAAAACTTCGCATCTGGTCAACATTAATAAAAGAACCACCAGTCAACAAACGCATATTTGTGGATAAAGTAAGCACCTCACAAGAATTCCAAAGATAAGATGAATTTATAGATGAGTGAACAACTTCTTGTCTGGTCCCTTTAGGAATGACAGGCAAAACCTGACGAAAATCACCCCCAAGAACAACAACCTTCCCTCCAAAGGGAATATCAAGACGGCCATTGTTTTTAAATCGAAGAATATCCCTAAAAGTTTTGTCAACAGCTTCAAAACAATGTCTATGAGTCATAGGAGCTTCATCCCAAATAATTAGCTTAGATCTCAATATCAACTCAGCGAGAGGACTACCTTGATTAATACTACAAGTAGAATCTTCATCCACATTTATAGGGATTGCAAACCGCGAGTGAGCTGTACGACCACCAGGAATTAGAAGAGCAGCTATGCCACTAGAAGCAACAGTCAAAACTATATCACCTTTTGACCGCAAAGCAGCACATAAAGCCCTCCAAATAAAAGTCTTACCAGTTCCCCCATAACCATAAACAAAAAACAATCCAGGAACACCGTTATTGATCCGTGAGAGAACAGTGTCATACACCACACGTTGCTGACTATTCATTGTGGACAATAATTGGAGATGTTCAAAAGCCAAAGCATCTCTATCGTAGTTCAACTCATCATAAATAAGTCTATTCTGACTTATTGAACAAAGACTGACATCAATTGCCGGCAAGCCTGGAAAATCGTCCAAACTCTTGTTATTGCTCTGGAGCAACTTCTGAATATCAACTAATGCAAAAGCCTGCAACTCCTCGGGTGACAAATGTAGTCCTACAAGTAAATGAACACAACTATAAGCCTGAACACAAGTTAACAAAAACAGAAGAAATAAAAAGAATAACGATCACCTGGAAATTGAAGGAGAGACCTCTGTCTATACAAAACATCATCAGTTAAATACTCCCAAACCTCATTCCAAACATATCCGGGTCGAGACAATTGATTTGACAACAATAAGTACGAAAACAGACGCCGAAGATAAGTGGCAGTACCCCAAAAACTCGCTTCTTTAATAGCATCTATATATTCCTTGTCATCATTCAATAAACCACGGGCATAACATGCTTCTCTAAAGGTTAAATAAACATCATCGCCAACAGTCCTAAGATCTTCATAACAAACTACCCCTGTCACATAACTTAAGAGAATTCTTAAATAATAAAGCTCACCAGTCCCTGGGGGAACATAATGAAGCCTTCCAAGAGTAAACCCTTTTTTCCGTGGACACCATTTATGTTCTGCATCCTTCCACACAAATTTAAGAGGAAAATGAGAATAAGTAAGATTTCGTCCTTCTGGGTATATCTTATTAGCATCCATCCAAGCCAAAAAGTTAGTATGGTGAATATGTTCCTTGTTGAGCACATCTTCTATAGATTTGGTAGAATGAGAAACAACACAGTGTTCATTAGGAAGATGAAAAGTAAGACGTTCGACTGAAGGCTCTCGATAATGAATATCAAAGCTAAACACACGCCAAGTAGCCTCACATGCTGACAAATACCGACAATCATAATACATTTTGATTTCATCCACACAATCAGAACCATTATTCATAGTGTCAGCATCATAAAACCCAGTAGTAACACGGTCATGACCCTTATTAACATATTTGAAAAGATATTTGATAGATCGTGACTGATTACACCACTCAACATTAATATGTGCATTATATTTCAAAAGTAGTGTTTTATTGTATGGAACAACAAACCGATTGTCAGCAAAATACTTTCCGGTTTGAACCAACACACCAGAGTCTCTTCTCCTATAGACTGGATACCCATCTCTATCAATGGTTGTACAATCCACAAACCTCTTTGGAAAATACTTAGTACACTTACCCTTCTGCATACAGGGAGAAGACAAGTTCTGATTTCCGCAAGGACCATGAATCATACAAGAGATAACAACTTCATATAAATCTGGTTGAGAAATCTTATCTGGTATCTCAGCACATATAACACGATCTATATCTCTAGGATGTAGATACCTCGCCTCACGACACAAGAAAACCAAAATATGAGCATGAGGCAATCCCCTTTTTTGAAATTCAATGGTATAAATAACTGTAAGAAAAAAGCAGCCAAAATTAGTGTTGTAGTACTAGATATAAGTTAGCACAAAACATGCGAGGATAATAAGTAAAGAAATTTACAATCACCTGCTTTAACCTTGCCAAATATATCTCCCTTCTTAATATCTCTCATCATTTGATCAAGTTTAATTTTGAAAAGCCGAGAAACCATGTCTGGCCGATCTTGAGACTTGAAACCATAGTTCTTAAAATACGAAGACAACTCAGGCCACTTATGATTACAAGTAAATGTAATAAATAGATCAGGATAACCAGCCCAACCACAAATTGCCATAGCATCTTGATAATTCTGAAACATATAACGCGCACCCCCAACAAAACTTGAAGGAAGAACTATTCTTTTTCCAGTGGAGGCTGAATTAGATTCACCTTTTAAGACTGCTTCAGCTAATCCATTATATAAATGTGCCCTTAAATCGGTTTGATGAAACCTAATCCATTGGAGTCGGGTAGCTTCAATCATGCTATAACCATCAACCAGAAATTGTTGAAATAAGCGTCTACTAAACAGCAAAATGCAAGGTTCAGAAACCCTATGTTGGATTCGATATGCAAGCCACTCTCTAAGTGTCACATTCCCTCTTTTTATGATCTGAGAGCTAGAAGAAGTAGTCAACAATATATTTTCAACAAAGCCATCTTCTCCTCGAGGAAAAAGAAGGGGATACTGCATTGGCAAATAAGAAGCACTCAACAAAGGTACTCGTTGCAAAACACCAGATCGAGTCTGAACAACAATATCTCTATCACAACCAGCATTATCAAAATCACCAACAATTAATGCAGCAACTTCAGATGTAGTAGGCAAATTATAACGACGACCATCACGACCTCTCTTTCCAAGGATACGCAACTTGACATTAGGAACATCAGGAGAAGATAGATATTGTTGTAACATTCTAAAATTTTTGGCATAAGGATTGTGGAGATCTAGAGCTTGCTTAACATCAGCCACCAAACTCGCTTTCATGGAAGTATCAGTGTCACGCATCCTACAAAATTAAACAAGTGATTAAAACTCTAACAAAATAAAGGAATAAACGATTGTTAGAGGTAAAAACTTTCATACCCGACAACTCGCATTCTATTAGCAACTTCGTTATCAGTATCATATATATACAATTGAGCAAATTTTGGCTCGTCACCCGGAAGTGGAAGCAAATCACCCATCCGATGATAATTTTCACCATTAAGTACAAAGACTGGAGGAGCACGACCAGCATTGATCTTGGTATGCACCTTACCACCCAATGATGTAAATGCAAACATACTATTAAAAGACCTAAGATTATCTAGGAAAAAATTACTCCTAGGATCTTTATTTTGAAAAAGATCATGCAATGGCTGAGGAGGATCTTCATAAGAAGGGAGAACAATTCTTCCTTGTGTACAACACATTGAGAACCGTGGGTTACGTGGTTTACAATTTTTACGGGTTCTCTCCTCATACCACATAAGTGCACCACAATGATCACAAGTGAAAGTAGGCTCACCAATATTCCAGTAAGTAGAGGGGATGACTAAGAAAAAAACAGCAATAAATGTTAAAATAGTGGTGTAGGATAAAGAAAAATCATTCCAACAATAGACGTATTTAAGACTTGGAAGAACCACCAACCACAATACCTGATAAACAATCATGTCCTTCATCCACATCTAAAACGACACCATCTGAAGGTGCATCCACATTATCTAGAACGGTATCATCTAGAGGTGCAAAACATACAAAAGAGAATAATTGAAAAAAAAAAAGCAAACTCTACATAACAAAGTGAAGAGGATAGTAGAGAGACAAAACACAAAAGACATAATAGATAGATAGAAACAAACATACTTGGAGGAGGAAGTCTTGGCTGAAGTAGATATTTTCCAGGAGCAAGTGAACTCTTATGTAGAAAGGAACCCAAGGAAGAAACATTGGTAGAAGTAGATAGAAAACAACCTAATAAACCCAATGATAAAGCAACTTATGAAATGCTTCAAATGAGGCAAATAAAGAAATGTATGAGATGGAGTGATAGAAGAAAGAATAAACCTGTAGTACTAAGGTTAGAACCTATAGGAAGAATACCAATTACATGGTAATGAGAAGTCATTACAAGTAAGAATCAAAGAAGAGAAAGAAGGCTTAAAAAGAAGAGGTAGTAGATATATAGTAAGAGAAAAAAGAGAATGGAAGGTGGAAAATGAGATGGGGGAATAATAAATAACATTAATAGGGCAAGGTATACATATATATATATATATATATATATATATATATATGTATATATATACATAATATTAACCAATATATAAAGGAATCCATGTAGGGCAAAAAGGAAAAATAGTAGACAACAAAGGTACAAATAAAAGCAAGTAAATACTTAGGATAAAGACATAAATAGATAATTAGAACATTAGTAGAATAAAGCTAGAATTAAGTTAGCAACATCTATATATAAGCAAGTAAATAGTTAGGATAAGACATAAATAGATAATTAGAACTTTAATACAATAAAGTTAAAATTAAGTTAGGAACGTATATAAAAACAAAAGCAAGTAATTAAATAGAAAGCATTAACTTAGTAAAGTGCAAGAAATTATAACATTAACCAATATATAAACGAATCCAATAAACGGAAAAAGAAAAAAAATTAGACAATAAAGGTACAAATAAAAGAAAATAAATAGTTAGGATGAAGACATAAATAGATAATTAGAACTTTAACAGAACAAAATTAGAATTAAGTTAACAACAAAAATAGATAAAGTTAGAATTAAGTTAGTAAATAAGCAAGTAAATAGTATATAAAAACAAAAGCAAGTAATTAAATAGAAAGCATTAACTTAGTAAAGTGCAAGAAATTATAACATTAACCAATATATAAACGAATCCAATAAATGGAAAAAGGAAAAAAATTAGACAACAAAGGTACAAATAAAAGAAAATAAATAGTTAGGATGAAGACATAAATAGATAATTAGAACTTTAACAGAACAAAGTTAGAATTAAGTTAACAACAAAAATAGACAAAGTTAGAATTAAGTTAGTAAATAAGCAAGTAAATAATTAGGATGAAAAAAAAGTTAGAGTTAGAAGTCAAGTTTAAATTAGAAGACAATATATATATATATATATATATATATATATATATATATATATATATATATATATATATATATAAGAGCAATAAAGTAAAGAAGGAAAAAGTTAATAACAAATGCACTAATAATATTAATTAGTTAGCAATGAGAGTAATTAGACTAAGTAAGAGTTAGAACCAATAAGAAAGTAAAAAACGTTAAGAGTTATATATATATGGATATAAGAGTAACAAATAAAAAAGGAAATGAGTGAAATAGTTAAAGTTAGAAGTAAGTTAGAATTAGAAGTCAAAAGTTATAGTTAGAGTTAGATGTTAAGTTGGAACTTTAATAGAACAAAGTTAGAATTAAGTTAGCAACATCTATATGTAAGCAAGTAAATAATTAGTATGAAGACATAAATAGATAATTAGAAATTCAATACGATAAAATTAGAATTAAGTTAGCAACAAAAAAGTAAGTAAATAATTAGAACTAAATTAGCATAATTCTGGAAATGTTAATCAGCAGATTAATAAGAGGTTATGATGAATACTTTGTTTGATTTCTTGCACTTTACTAAATTAGCATAATTCTGGGAAGTATAACTAAGTAAATAGTCAAGACTAAATAGTTAGAAATAAAGTTAAGTGTCAAGAGGGAGAGGGGGGATAACTAAATAAGAGAAGTGACTTTATTAAACAACATAGACAGAATACATAAGAACAACATACATAAGAACAATAGAGAAAGAAAGAGAGTGATGATAGACACACCAATCACCACCACTCATTATTATAATTTTAGAGAACAACAGACTAAACACACAAGCTAATTGATGCAACAAAGAGTCACTTCTTGGGTTGGAGCTCAAGAACGATAGCCTTGGCATACTTAGCACTGGATCCAAACACACAAGCTAATTGATGCAACAAAGAGTCACTTCTTGGGTTCCACCTTAACAACACCAGTCTTGGCATATTTAGCACTGGATCCAGACACACCACTCATACCAAGAAGAGAAGAAGATCCCACAAGAGAACCAGAAAGACCCCCAACAGAAGGAAGATCAACATCAACATCAAGGATACGCTTGCTAGAAGGACGATCAACAGAATCACCATCAACAGCAGAAACATCAACATCACCATCAAGGATACGCTTGCAAAGTGACCTGGCAGTAGAGTCATGACCCACCAATGATGAAGAACCAACACCAACATCAAGGACCCGCTTACAAGGCATACCAGCAGGATCATGTTCAACGACAGATGAGGGGGTTGAGGATCCAGCCTTACTGGTTGGGGTACCACCATCTACAGAAGATCCATAGTTAGCATTCATAAGTGAATCAACATGCTCAGAAGAAACCTGAAAAGAGAAAAAAACAAAGCAAAACGAAATGAGTATCCCAAACTAATGGCAAGAAACAATCAACATTCTAAGTAGATATATACCAAAGGGCTCGGAGTAACCAAATCAGTAAGACGAGTCACAAAATCCAAATCCTCATCAGCAAGACCAGACTAAACGAAAACAAAAGATTTAGTAACACATAACAATGAAAAAAGAATAAAACAACAACATTTAAAAAGAGAATGCAAGCAACGAACATCAGGCCTGGGCTGCTGGTTAATAAAAGAACCAATAATGGACTCATCAGCTGTCACACGCCTAACTGCAAAATGCTGCCAGTGCTGAGCGACATTCCCCTCAACAATCTCAACTTTAAAGAGTAGAGGCTTATCCAAAAACTCATGAAAATCAGGAGGCAACAACCCAGGAGCAGCAGCAGACTCAAGAAGCAACTGGGGAGTTTTCCCAATGAAACGGGACACTACACGGTCAAACATCACAAAGTTGGTGGACCCAGTAGGATCCATAACCTTAGCCTCAACTTTAAACCTTGAAAAACAAAAAAGTCCAAATAAAACAATCAGAAAACACTTTCCAATTCACAAACCAAACACACACGCACAAACCATAGACAAATAATGAACAAAAACCTTGGGATGCAAGTAACAACTCGAGCACAACTATTGCAATAAAACCTTGCACCTTGCTTGTTCACCTTCCTAAGACACCTATTACAAGACTCATAGTACCACCCATATTCAGTATCAATTTCCATAATCTGAGCAAGAACAACAGAAAAGCCAACCTGAGAGATGAAGTGGGAAAAAAGACATGAACATAAAAGCAAATCCCAATGAGTAACACGAATAGCAGAAACTACAAAAGAGCAAATACACACATCAGTTGCATCCAAGAGGTCAGCAATAGTCTTTCGAGGAGCCTGCAGAAGCTCATCCAAAAGGGAAAGAGGGGCAGGCGTAGCAAGCTGAGTCACTGATTGAGTAAGATTACTCCCAGACTTTTCGATGCTATAAAAAAGAAGGGCAAAATTACAAGGAAGTAGAAGGCAAAAGAATAAAAGGTAAATAATAAAAAAAAAAAAACAAAATAAAAACAGGCTTACTCTGCCTTATATGAAACTATCTCTGGGATATCAGAATCAAAAAAAACCTTGGTACCATGAAATGCATTGGATATACTAACACCTAAAAGTAATGAATAAAAAAGGCATCAATACAAAATGGATAAAGTAGAAAGAGAAAAAATAACAAATAAAAAAATTACCTTGAAACTTCTTAAGCTTGCATAGCTGCAAAACAACCACTGAAGGAACAGTAGCAGAAGAACGCTCCAATTGGCTGTGCATATCCTCTGCATAGCCACCCCAAAAAGTACACTGTATGGTATGGAGGCTATTCTCCAAAGGCATCCAATATTAAACTAAATATGAATCAAATTAGGAAAAGGCAAATAAATAAAAATTAATAAGACAGGAAAGCAACCTCAAATCCTCCAAAACAAACTGGAGCAACGTAGTGGTCCTTCCACTCCTCTCATGGTACTTCAGAGTATCCTTTTGGATAATATGGCCAATCACATCTAAGTAGTATTTTACAATGAGCACAGTCAGTTTTCCCCAAAAACATGAAATGACACAAACAAAAGGAAATTCAATAAAATGTACCAGTCAAAATGTCATCCTTAGGAGACATGGCAATTTGAGCAAAAGACATGAAGTCAAAGTGATTCCTAGGAATCTGATCAGCTTCAACAACAACACAGTTAGTGATTCCCATAAAGTTCAACTTATATTTATGAGAAGTACTTGGAAACTTAAGGTCATTTGCCGCCACAAGAAGTTTATCAATTAAATACGCAGAACCCTCTTGCAGAATAGGCTGAAACTGTCGCACAAGCCCCTTCTTCACAGTTGCATGTATCCGTGCCAACTGAAAGCAAATTGAACAATATAAGAATAACCCACCACAGCATGAATATAAATACACAAAAGTAAGGTAAAACACAAAGCAAAGTAACAGACCCGTTCATCCAGAAGCACCATCTCAAGAGTGCTTGGGTTGGCAGGATTCCTAAACTCAGGGACCACCCATAGCCGAATGATTCTAACAGTTAGACCCCAGTCAACCCTACCAGGAACAATGTCATCAATGGAAACCATTTCTAGCCTCAGTTGAAATTATACAAAGGATATATTATGGAATGGAAAGGTACAAGGTAGAATAGGAGAACAAAAGGTATTTATAGTGGTATGATTGGTGCATAAGACAATACAATAGGCAAGGACTACCAAAGAATAAAGGGAGCCATTATCTAATAATAGAACAGTTGGCACACAATAAAAGGTCGAGAACAGAAAACAGTAGGCAACAAATAAGAGTAACCCTAGATAAGCAAAGTTTAGAGACTAACGCTGGTGAAGGCATTCAAACAACAGATGCAGTTGATCTATAGGTCGAAACAGATTACAAACACAGTGTAATAAGCAAGAATTGGAAATAAAACCGAAACAGTGTGACAACTAACAATTAAGAACAAATGGGATTCATCCATAGGCGAAAACAGATCCCAAGTCAGTGTAATCATGAAAGGAATCAAAAACAGAAATCAAATAGTGTAAATAATCAGAATGTCAGGAAAAAACAGGGATTTAAATGGGGTAGAAATCGGTGCTGAGATAATATGAAAGGATCTGAGGAAGCAAACTGTTGGCAAATAGGAAGTAATAGCAACCCTAGATAAGCAAAGCTTAGAGATTAACGCTGGTGAAGGCATTCAAACAACAGATGCAGTTAATCTATAGGCCGAAACAGATTACAAACACAGTGTAATAAGCAAGAATTGGAAATAAAACCAAAACAGTGTGAGAACCAACAATTAAGAACAAATGGGATTCATCCATAGGCGAAAACAAATCCCAAAGAGAGTGTAATCATGAAAGGAATTAGAAACAGAAATCAAATAGTGTAAATAATCAGAATGTCAGGAAAAAATAGGGATTTAAATGGAGTAAAAATCGGTGCTGAGATAATATGAAAGGATTTGAGCAAGCAAACTGTTGGCAAATAGGAAGTAATAGAGAGGAAGAGAAACCATGATTGTAAACCTGCTGATCACCGCGAAGTCCACCAATAGAAACGCGATTGTACTGCGCCACAAACCATGCGCAAACACGTGGAAAACAACTGGAAGAAATTCAGAAACCAAACTGTTGCTAAATAGGAAGTAACAGAGGCGCAGGGAAACGATGGTTGTAAATCTCTGCACACCGCGAATTCAACCAATAAAGAGGGGACTCAACTGCGCCACAAGGGAAAGAAATGATGAAGTGTGGTGTATGGTGTATATTATTAAGAAGAAATGTATTGAGGTCAATTGGAATCACGTGTGGCTGGAAGCAAAAGAATGCTCTGTAAACAAAAATCAGTTTAATTTTATTAGAATGAAGTTCAATTTTATTGTGGTAATAAATAAGAATTTAGGAACAAAAATATGATGGAAGTCTTGCCTTATGTCTCTCAATGCTGCCTTCTGAGTCCATGTATGTGTACCAGGAGCCAAGGACACTGTTGCTGAACCAGGCGCCAAGGCCAATGTCTTCCATTGCAAATTTGAAGAACTAATTCTATTAGAATGAAAAAAATATGATGGAAGCAAAGTGGACATGGCTGAGATCAATAAGAGAACAAAAGCAGAACCAGGCGCCCATGCACTAGGCGCCAAGCACACAACGTTGCTGAATAAGGCGCCCATGTACCAGGCGCCAAGGAACAATGCTGCTGAAGCAGGCGCCCATGTACTTCCATTGACCAAGTACACAAGATTGGTGAATAAGGCTTGATGTTGTTGTCCTAATCATGCTTTTCCTGTTTCCTTATGGCTGTGAAGATGTTTGTTGTGCTTAACAATATGTTGTTTGCTTGGCTTTTTTTGTTCATTGTCCTGAAGTGTTAATGCTTCCAAAAGTTATTAATCCTTAGGTTGAAACAGATATAAGACTTAATACCTTATGTCATTATTCTCGTGAGGAAACTAATAATTCTCAAATGTCTGATAAAAAGCTATACATGATTATACTTGACATTGGTGAAAACAAATGAAAAGCTATACAAACCGAATACTGGTTGTGGCTTACTAAAGAAGAAGAAATTGAACTAATTCTACTGAAACAAGTTTTCAGGAAAATTGTTCTGATATCAGAAAATGGTTTGACTATATCCACCATGATCATCTTATGTCACAAGGTCAAACCATATTAAAACTATTCAGGGGATGAATAAATGTAGTTTATCTAATAGTACTGTATGCCACAGGCCTAACAATTCCATGCATATTGCAATTCAACTACTTTAATTCAACTGCTACAATTCGCACTTAATCAATGAGCCATATCAGACAAATAAATACCTCAGAAAACCACTCAAATAAAACCCTTGCTTCATACATACATGGAAATCAAAAATAAACAACTGAGAACAAAATTTCATATAATGAAGAAGGTAACCAATATTCATTGAATAATAGAACAGTACAACAAAAGACCTTGGGTGATAACAACAAAAGCACATAATGAAGAACACAACGATTACAAGGTGGAAGCAAACATGCCCCTTTATTGAACCAAATAACACCTGAACACAGATGAAGCAACAAAAGGCAACACAAAAAACCACCTGAAGTAACAAAACTACCAAAAACACCAGCTAATGCCTACTCAAAAACATGAACCGTGAATGCTCAACAGGAACCTCAATCTTGACATCAAGTCCCTCAGTAAAACCATTCTGGCGACAACAACTAAACCACCCACGAAGACGAACTTCTGAAACAACACTGCCTCTTGGGAAAATTAAACGACAAGGATATGGTCGCCCCATTTCATCAACCAAAATAAGATCAACACCAACTGAAGAGAAAACAGTGTCACAAAATGTGTATGGAAGATGCTGCAAAAAAAAGGTTGTTAAACATAAATTCGTAATAGGAATCCAAAAGATAAACAAATAAGAATACAAAGCAAATGAAGGGAACAAACCAGAAAACAAGTTGCTATATCAGGTGCACCCAAAGTTATGTAGAGAGTAAACACAACCATAGGATTCCTACCAACATACATTGACTGGTCAAACACATTAACAACATCATCACCATCATGGATTAAGACAGGCTGATGACCAAGTCTTATCATTCTAGGAAGCCCAGCAACAAAAGGAGGAGCCTGCAACCTATCCCGGACCTCAATGTAAAAACGATCAAGTCGAACATAGACCATACGCACCCAGCCACCAAGATGAAGACCATAAAACCTACCCATTTCAGCCCAACCTTCGACAAAGTAAACATCAGTGCCCCTCTTAACAACAGCCACTTCAAAATGATTACCAATGACATCAAAAAGAAATAGGGAGCTGGGAATGTGTTGCCTATGCTGGTTTGAAAAAAGAGAGGGCAGTCTAACCTCAACCTGGAAACAAAAGATGAAACCAATTCAAAAAGATGTAACCCCAATGAAAAAAAAAAAAAGAAGAATACACAAGGTCCAAAGATTAAACAACTCACATGCTCAAAAACATGCTCAACCTCATAAACTTCAAACTTTATGTTCAAAGCAAACGTAAAAAGCCTGGGTACAGAGGCACACCTAGAACTCATCTAAGAACCAAAACAAAGAAAACATTAAGTAATAAGACATAAGAACAAAGAAACAAAAGAACAAAGATAGAGAGAGAGAGAGAATAAGAAGAACATACGGTTACTGGGACAAAGATGGTTGAGAACTTGAACAAATAAAGGAAAGGCTAAAGGAAAGGCTATTTATTTATAGCCAACACCTACACAAGAAAATAGAGGAATAGAATAGTAGAAATACAGTCATAAATAAAAACTGGGACCCATTAAAACAGCAATGAAAATGGGTAAAAAAGACAAGATAACATGAGACAAAAATCATAACAAAACAAAGAAAAGCATATATCATATGCCAATAAACAAAAGGCCAGTAGCCAATTAGGAGTACACAAATACAAAACTGAAATCCCAGAAGCTGTTTACAAAATAACTAAAAGAGGACAACATAAACAACATGCAAAGAAAACCAATACACAAGGAACCCATCCAAATATCCTAATCCCAAATCCAGTTGATAGCAAGGTAAAGAATGTGGGAATTGCCCCTTGAAACACCTATCTTGATACGTTCGCCCTCTCTCAATCCACGCATCCTACAAAGACCAGACCACTCGCCCCCAAGAAAACAGGCCCTAGACTGCTGACCCAAATGAAGGTCCAAAGTAAGACAAGGAGACCACTTTAGTGTGCAAGTCCAACGACAACTCCACTCATCAATTAAAACAACACGAGATATGGATTGAGAAAGAGAAGAATGACAAAAGGAAGGAGGAAGAGCCTGCATGCAAAATTGACACAATCATAAGAACCAAACATGCAAATAATAAATATACAAAGTTGAGAGAAGAGGTAAAAGATCACATGCATTTGAAAACAGCAAATGAATCACCCCAACAGCTTCATTATTATATGCATAATGTATGTTGAATATGCAATTATTATATGCATAAAGTCAACTTATGAGAAACAAATAATGTATGTCAAATGCATAAAATATCAGAAACAAAAAAGTCAATATACAAAGTAAATATGCAAATAATAAAGAACCAACCAGCCGTAAAAGATCAGATGCATCCAAGTCCTTTGAATAACAATTGGAAAAACAACTAATCGGATGAGGCCGAATGTGCTGTATAGGCAAACCATTATCTGAAAGTATTATAGGAGAAGATGAACTCCCAAGAGTAAAATGCATAGGAGGTGCTGGATAGGAGACCTCAACACACATTCTATCAAACACACGAAGTAAAAATGTGGAATTTTCTGGATATGCTAGTTGAATCCATCCACCAAATTTCAGTTTATAGAACACCCCCAAAGCACTCCAACCCTGGCATAGGTAAACAATGCCTTCATGTAGCCTAGCAACAACCTCAAAAGTATTCCCACTAGGATCACGAAGGAAGAGACGCTTTGGAACAAAACCATTAAAAAGAGTAGCAACAAAAGGAATCATTCCAAAACCCTACAAAAAAAATGAAGCAATCAAATTAAGTAGAATAAAGGAACATAATATGAACAAATCATGAGGATTGTCTCTCTTTTAAGTAGTTCCGAACTACATCAACGCTTTCCATATTATCAATGCAGAGGTAACAATCATGCCTGAGGCAAAATAGAGACCACCTCACTAAATATAAGTTATATAGATAGACCAGAAATCCAGGATGTTGACACACTATTGTGGTAAAATCAGCATATATATATATATATATATATATATATATATATATATATATATATATATATATATATATATATATATATATGGAGAAATTATCAAATTAAAGAATAATTCAAATTAAAGAATAATGTCACCAAAGTAGTAACAATACAACTAACTAATGAAATTAAAACAGCTTATGCCCTTAAATTTTATAATGTTACAACAACCACTCAACTAACAAACAAAAACCCCACCTAGAGAGTGTAACTGTCATTAGCCAGTTTTTAATTAACCAATCATTGATAAAAAATTGCCCCAAAAGAAAGAACCAATGATTCATTCACACATTAAAAGAGAGACTCATTAGAAAATAGAATTTCCAGATCACTGCTGTGGAAAGAAATAGAGACCACCTCACTAAATATAAGTTATATAGATAGACCAGAAATCCAGGATGTTGACACACTATTGTGGTAAAATCAGCATATATATATATATGGAGAAATTATCAACCAAGAAAAACACTGAAGTACTGTTTCCAGTTTCCAGCATATGCATACATGATCTGCACTTAAAGAATTGTGATATAATTATTACAATACACTACCCCAAGTGGGAGGTTGTTGGAATTTTATATTTGAATGATTTAATATAAGCTAATATCATATGGTACTTCTATTAGCTATTTATCACAAATGCACTATTTTTTTATATGATCAAGGAACTCTAAGAACCACAAAGCCACCAATCAAATTAAGTATAATAAATGAATATAAGGCATTCAGACCAGGGAAAGGTCATAGTGGCATATGGACATCTTCAACCTCCCTTCCATTTGATGAAGTATAGCAGAAGCAATATCAGTAGTAACGAAAGCACCCCCCTGATGAAAGCAAACAACAAAGCAATTAGCAATTGTAAAAACGAATTAAAGAAAGAAAAACAAAAGGACACGAAGCATGTATTCAAGGAGGTTGAAGTCTTACGGGAGCATTTGACATTAGAGAATTAGGGAAAAGAGATTTGAAAAGCGAATTAGGGAAAAGCGATTGGAAAAGGGAAAAATAATACAAAGTTTGATGAGATGTTGAAGAATGAAATAGAGGGATATATATAAAGAAGAAGAAACGGATGAAGATCAAGGAAAAAGTGGAGAAGGAAAACAATTTCGTGAGAGAAGCAAAAAACATGATTGTAAAACGCAGGAAAGCAGAGAAGAGGGTTGGCCGAAACAAAAAAATGAAAAACGAAATTAGAAGCAACAGTGAAACGCAGGGGAAGGGAGACGCAGAGGAAGAGACGTGAACAGTAGACTGATAATGAAAAAAAAAAACGAAATGGCAAACATCATTACTAAAATACAGTTTGCCAGGAAAACAGAGAAGAAGGTTGGTTGAAAAAAAATAAAAAAACGAAATTAGAGGAAGAAGAGTCAGCAATAGTGAAACGCAGGAATTGAGGGGAATGGAGTGGTAGAGGAAGAGATATCAACAGTGGAGTGATAATGAAAAAAAAAATGAAATGGAAACATGAGTGGTAAAATGGAGATTGGCAGGAAGCGAAGGGAAGGGAGAGGTAGGTACAGTAATGTGAATGAGTATTTTGAAGAAAGTCAAAGGCAGCAACATGGACTCATCTGCTGACTCATCTGCTGACTCATCTTTGGCGCCAAAATTGGCCCAAGATGTTGTCCGCTTAAAAGATAGGATTCAGAGTAACTCTATGACATGACCGAAGCTAAGTAGCTATAGCTGTACTGGTTTGTGATGCAGGATTAGACTAGTCTTAGACTAGTCTGTTTTTTGGGCTACACTCTACACTAGTAATAATCTAATACACTATTTTATATTTTATTTATTTAAATTTATCAAATTAAAATTAGACTGTTTGTTCATTTTGCAACGCGTTTTTTTTTCTTTCTAAAATCATATACGTGGCTACATTCTGTCTCTTTCTACAACTCCATCCCCCTCAGAAGATCTTTCTTTCTTCTCAAATCTTTCTAATCTTGAATTTATCTTCTCCTTCTAAATTTCCTTCTCCAATAAATATTCTACTTCGTTCTCCCTCCTTCTAGATTTGCAGAATTTTTTTGATTTTGTCCTAGCTCCTTATTTTTTTCTGGCTTCTTCAAAGATCACTCGTACACGCAATGATTTCTTTTCTCACTGCAACAAGTGTCGTTTAAGAAAGTTACCTTTCTCGGCCTCATCTCTCTTACTCAGTCCTTCTTTTCAGCCACTCTCCTCCTCTCCTCCAACTCTTCCATTCTGTCTGCAGCTTCCAACCGTAGAAACCCACCCGCAGGACCGCTAACCCGTTGCAACCGAAACAGACCTAACCGAAGGAAGAAATGGTCGGACGTGGGCCTCTTATTTGTCTATCTTGCTAAGACAACCAATAATGCTATTTGTCTATCACAGTTATAGTGCTAGTATGTGTGTTCTTGGAGGTCCTTCTATGTTCCTGTTAACTCTATTTATAGCCGAGCTCTGTCGTAACCGCCGAGTCACGCTGCATGCATGTCCGGGCTCCTTGTCGTTGTCTTCCTTTCTCTCCGCATGTCCTCTGGGTTATGTGGCGTCCTTATCCGATCTGATAACCTTTCAGGCAAAGTACACGTGAAATTCTGCATGAGCGCCATCTGCCGTACACTTGGAGAGAATTTACGCCGTGCTCTAACTGCCGGGCTCCATCTATGCTAGGCCGGTTTGGACGGTACGGAATCCAAATGGATTAGTCGTCTCTTGACCTCATCCCGGGGTTTTCAACCATTTTTCCAAGGAAAACCAGGGGGTGGTTGCAGAGATACTTGTCGCCATTCATCAACCTTCCAAGATTGAAATTTATCGACATAGGCACTGAATTTACAAATGTTTGTTTAGAAATTGAAGATGTGGCATTGAAATGGTTCGCTGGGTTATCATCTCAATCAATGGCCGAATTGCCCCCCTTGCATGATTAATTAATGTGACAGTTCTGGTGGAGGATCTGAACAAAAAATTCTTCACCAAAACGTTCTTAAAAGGCATTGCCAACTCACATTCAACGAGGTCATTGTGATGAGGAAGCCACACATGATCAGAGTTTGCATTGAAAAACACATTGAAACGAAGGAAATCATAGTGGAGAAAGTGCGAGGAAAACTACGTATTTCGAGCATCAAAAGCAAAGTAGTCGTCATGCTAAGTGAGGAAAAATGAATTAAAAATTTACATCTAAATTTCTAAATTTTTTTTTACATACATACATGAAATTATAAAAAAAAATTAATAACATGTATTTTTTTTAAATGTTCATATCCTTTCTATTGAATCAAACATACCCTTAGACAATCACCTAGCTTTTTCTTACACCAAACAAACCACTAATCACTATGTGACCCACAAAAATCCACTAAGGTGACGTATTCATAAATACCCAGAAAAAATAAAATTGAGCACTTTCTAAAATCACCTAAAGTCCAAATATTTCCACTTGTGGCCATAATAAAAAAAATCAACTCAATTATCTTCAATGCATTAAAAGAAAAAATAAAGAAAAGAAAAGCACTAATTGCTCAACTAGTATTAGTTCTTGTTCCCCAAGTAAAGAGAAAAAAGTCACATGCCAAATTTTCTCTTCTCTTCAAACCATATCTCAAAATCCACCTAACTTTTTTCTCCTCAAAAATCCCCTCTCAGATTTGAACCTCACACACAGTAACACATTCACAGTTGTTTACAAAACCATGAACAATTCTCTGAAAGAAGAACCAGTGAGACCCTGTGACTATTGTGGAAACTCCAGAGCAGTTCTTTATTGTAGAGCTGACTCAGCAAGGCTCTGTTTGTCTTGTGATCGAGAAGTTCATTCTACAAATCAGCTTTTCTCTAAACACACTCGCTCTTTGATTTGTGATGCATGTGATGATTCACATGCAACCATACTCTGTTCTACAGAATCCTCTGTTTTTTGTCAGAATTGTGATTGGGAAAAACATAATCTTTCGTTATCTTCTGTGCATGAACGAAGGCCTATTGAGGGATTTACTGGGTGTCCTTCTGTTACTGAGTTTTTATCTATTGTGGGGTTGCAAGATATTGGGAAAAAATCGTTGCTTTCTTTAGATCGAGAAAGTGGGGTTTCAGGGGATGGGTTTTTGGGTAATAATAATGAGATTGAAGGTTTTTCTGATTTGTTTGTTTGGGATACTCCTTCTTTTGTTAGTCTTGATGATTTGATTTCTTCTTCTGGTGCTTCTCATAACTATCGCGCTATGGAAGTTCCTCCTTTGCCCAAGGTATATATAAATTAATCTCTCTCTCTCTCTCTCTCTTTACCTTTATTTTATTACTCCTTGTTTGGATCCAATAAAAAAATGATTTTTTTAATCTTTCTTTAAGATTTGAGGAGTTACTTTTGTGTGGTCAAAGCGTTTTTTTTATTATAGATTAGGGATTAGGGATAGGGATTCTATCTGTGTTCAGCTCTTGAATCTAAACCTGGCATGCTGGGATTTGGTGCTAAATTGTAAAAGAATGAAAACACTAAAGGCGTGTTTGATTCAATATTTGAAAACAGTTTTTTATTCGAAAATTGTTTTTTAAATAGTTTAAACAAGCAATCTTGAATAGTTTAT
The DNA here is from genome assembly GCA_039519185.1 of Astragalus membranaceus. Classification (NCBI taxonomy): domain Eukaryota; kingdom Viridiplantae; phylum Streptophyta; class Magnoliopsida; order Fabales; family Fabaceae; genus Astragalus; species Astragalus membranaceus. Next base: position 162,887,307 of record CM076854.1, on the reverse strand, counting down.
TTTTTTTTTTTGTGAATTTAATTATGGTTTTCTTCTAGAAATATGGATTGTTTGGATGTGAAATAAGTGTATATTGTTACAATTTTGACATGTCGAGGGTTTTGTTATTGAATCAGAATCGTAAGGCTGCTTGTGGGAGACACAAAGAAGAGATTTTGAGACAGCTTCGTGAACTGTTAAAGTTTGAGTCCTTCAATCCTGAAAAGTATTCCCAAGATGAGGTCCTCCTTGTTCCTTCTCCTCATGAGGTAAAGTTTCTATAATCATTCATTGTTTTTAAACTCAAATTATATGTGAAGAAAAAAATATGAACTACTTAATATGCTGTGTTATTGACCACAGTGTCAGTGGCTAAGAGAAAGCAGTGAGGCTATGTATCAAGTTGCTCCTCCAGATATATCATTCAATGCTTACACTGAAGAAATTCAGGTTAAAAATTCTACATCAGTCTTTGGGGAGACTCATACAAATGGCAACAATGAAGGGACGCCTTCAAAATCTTTAAAGTCTGAAACCTTGTCAACTACTACTACTCCTAAATATGACTTAGCTAGTCAAGAAAGGGATTCCGCATTACAGCGATACAAGCAGAAGAAGAAAACTAGAAGGTATGTGAATATGACACAATCTTCACCCAAAACTTTAAGATATTGAATTATATACATGGATTTATAACTTCCACAGCTATGTTAAATTGACATTAGTTTACTTGGAAAACAACAGATATGACAAGCATATAAGGTATGAATCACGAAAAGCTCGGGCAGAGAGCCGGACGAGAGTTAAGGGCCGATTTGCCAAGATGGAACACTGAAATCATGGTAGGCTGCTACAAGATTGTAACCAAAATTATTGGCTCACGATGCATATATATTTTGTAGCCAGCCTGTCCATTGTGTAGTGAACTTAACTATATTTTGGTAGTGATATATCCTTCCTTGGCTTGCATCCAGAGCATTGATATTATGCAGACACAGTAATCCATTGCGGTTGACAGTAGTGTTTTTGATCCTTTGCATCTTAATTGACCAGACGCGTGGAAGATAAAGAGGTTGATTCTTCTGTAATTCAAAGGAAAATTTACAGGGTCTTTGACCTTAGACTGCTGTCTTTGGCTTGAATTTTTGACCTCTTGATTCTCAATAACAACAATAACTCAACTTGAGATAGCTTATGGCCTCCTTGAATTGGTTTGAAAACCTCAATGTTGATTGAAGATTTAAGAACAAAGGAATAAACTGTATCTTCTGCAATTTCATCTCTTGTTTGTTTCGTGGGATATACATACGTCTACTGGTTTGGAACTCAGCTGAACCATTATGTTTTCTTCCTCTTTTGAATTATGCGAAATATGTGCTTCGATGTAGTTTGTGTTTGTGGGAAATCTATGCTGCAAGGGGGACAACTGGATGTGCCTCTCTTGGTCCTAGGGGAAAATGGGGTCAAATTTGAATGTGTGTGCAAAAGCATGTGACATAGAAAGCCCAATTTATCAGATTTAGTTCGTCTGGCAAATACTAGAGTATTCTACTCCGGCCTCTTTTATAAGCAAAAGTTGGTCAACGAGAGTATACCGTAGTATACATCAAATCCTGTTGACCAACTTTTGCTAACAAAAGAGACCAGAGGGAGTACTAGATAAACATCATTGTGTTGTGGTCTTGTATAGATAAGCTATATAATCAATTCGGTTCTTTACTTTCTGGACCATGGGGCTATCATTGTAATTTTAGACTTTGAGTGAGTGAACATTTGAGTTTTGATACTTGTTCCGGTTTCTTTTACATCAGATAATCTGTTATTTTTTTTCTTGAATTCAATATCATGTCTACTTAAAGCATTGATATCTTGGATCACAGATATTTGCAAGCATATGATGTACATATGGTGGTAGACTTGGAGAGTGGGAGCCGAAGTACAATGAAGAAGGGAGCATTTTTGCCTGGATGGTGCTTACATTGCAGCAGAATCTCAGCTCTACATTTTGAGAAATGAAAGAGTTCCATTGCTAAGGTTATTGGTGTATGAAGACACATATTTCTAGAATAGTGTCATATATATATATATATATATATATATATATATATATATATTATACACTCAAAACTTGGTAATGTAGTTTTCCATTTCCATTGAGAAATGGAGAGGTTCTCAATTTGTTATATGCATGCTTAAAGGATGTAGAGTTGTACAGTTGGGGTTGTAGTCTTGTAGATTAGATATGCTTAATTATACTGGATTTATAACCGTTATACATACTTCAGAAGCTGTTTCATATATTGAAAATTTCTTTCATATACTTAACTCACAGACAAACCCAAAAAGCTCTAAAAAGTTCTTCCAAATTCCGGAACTACAATTAATACATTAATTTCCGCTGTAGCAAGAGGATGGAGATAGCTACGGGGGCATTACTATAGCTACAGTTACACACTTCCAAAAGTAAAGTGACTTCATCATCATCACCATGATGCATTCAGAAAAGAGTAGCTATATTTAGTTTAATTTACTGCCCTTAAATAATATACCTACCAATAGAAAACACTTCATAAATTACATAGATATATAGCACCTATATATATTTAGGTAAGTTCTCCATAACCACCAACAGAAGAAACTACAAATACATACATAAATACATACATATATAGTATTAAACTATATATTAATCTAGCTAGTTTAACCTGTAATGGAGTTTGAAAAGAGAGTGAACCACAAGCAAAAGAAAGACAGTAGAACCAATGATAGAGAGAACCAAAGCAACAGTCATGTGACGACAGTAAGCATCAAACACATTGCACACTCTAATCCATTGCACGTGCGAGTTTCCTTTCTGTCCTAACACTCCCACAGCAGAACCTGCCCCATTGGCTGAGAAAAGCAATGCCATTATTATAAGGTCCAGTACTGTTATCACCAACAGTGTTGTTTTGCTTCCATTGCTTCTTGCCATTGTTGATATCACTAAAGAAATTGCTGCATATGAACATCCTATTGCGTTTGATACCAAGAAAAACCTAATAAATAATAGATTAACTTCAATTAGATTAATTTCACATGAAGAGAAAAATATATAAAAAAAAAAACTGTCACTATTTATATCCTAATTAAGGTGAAGTTGTTGTAAATATGACAAATTAAATAAAGTGAGTAATATGGGCCAGCTAATTTTTAAACATTGCTATTAGTTTTGATATACATGTTGCTATATAAAAATAATTCTAATTCAATTGTGCATGTTTTTTTTATCTATTAAATGCTAGAAAAAATTGGTATTCCCTCTAGACTTAAATATAAGCAAAAAAGTGTATGTATTTGGTCCATAAACTGTTTTTGGTTATATTATTCCCTATTGGGGTAATCGATCTTGGCCATTGAAAAAAATAGATGGTCAAAATCCCAAGGTCCCATGTTAGTTGTGAGCTGTTAGATCTTCTCTTGACAGTCAAAATTTGCTCTTGTTTGACAACAGGCAATCCAAGTCTGAATTAGTTTTTTTTTAAATGACAAAAAGGATTATATATATATATATATATATATATATATATATATATAAATGACAAAAAGCATTATATATATAGAACAACTTAATTAAAAATATAAAGAGGGGGGAGAGAAGAGATCATGCATGATCTTACACAATAGCAGACATGTATTCCCACTTAGCAGTAGCTTTGAAATCCAAACCAGCGTAAGAGATGACCTTAGTCTCCTTGTCAACACCTACAATGATAGTAGCAGTGAGAGTAAGTAAGAGACCCAGAGATCGAAGCAACACATCGTAAGGTTTCTCCCTCCATGTTGGCCTCTCCACCACCTTCACATCACTCTGCACTCCACCCACACTTCCCATATTCTTTCTTTCTTCCTACTTACTTTGAACAAAGTGAAGTAATAGTAGTTATATATTAACAGAAGAGTTTTAGGGTGTAATGTAACGAACGATATATAGAACATAGGTTTATAAGGAAGGAGAAGGTTGATGAAGTTGTAATAAGGAGGAGGAGAAGTGAATGAATGTGAAAGGTGGGGAGGTTGGAATTGCATTCAAGGCAACTTGTACGGTCTCTAACTTAATATTTAATGTCATCGCCAATCCTCTTCCTTTTCCTAGCTTTTGTCTCATAACGTCTCTATGGAATCAGGCCACTCTCACCACTCTTTTATTTTTCTCAAGTCATTGATTATCACACTCTCTTCCACACGCTATTAAATTTTTTTTTTCCCCACCATTGGTATATTGTCAAAAAAATTCTTCTCTATGTGCATCACATCAAAATTGTGCCTCAATAAATTATCTTTTCAATATAGGAGATCCCAAAAGATACTCCTCTTTGTCCAATTATGCACTTGTCCATATCCATCAAATCGCGAAACAAGAGGATCATCTGTGATTTTGGGCAAATCTCTAACTCTATCCCAAACCTGGTATGGAGTCAACCGAGGAGACGGATCATCATTTTCAAATTCCTTCTTCTTAAATGCATTCTTGTTCCTTCTAAATGCATTATCATGTGGCAAAAACCTACGATGCGAGTCAAACCAAGAATTCTTACCCCTGTAATTCAAGGTAAATGCCTTTGTATGCTCCATACAATGTGGACATGCTAATTTACCATGAGTTTGCCAACCAGACAGCATGCCATAAGCAGAGAAGTCATTAATGGTCCACATCAAAGCAACTCTCATCATAAAATTCTCCTTCCGTGCATAATCGTAAGTCGAGACACCATCCCACAACCTCTTCAAATCATCAATTAGTGGTTCTAAATAGATGTCAATGCCTGCTTTTGGATTTTCTGGGCCAGGTATCAGACAAGTCAAAAACATGTAAGGTTTAGTCATACACATAATAGGGGGGAGGTTGTACGAGGTAACAATAACGAGCCAGCAAGAATATGGCGAAGCCGATGCTTGGGTGTATGGCGTAAAACCATCGGAGCATAACCCAAGCCGTACGCTGCGTGGATCTGCTGCAAACTCAGGTTGTACCCGATCAAAGTGTTTCAATGCTTCCCCATCAGATGGATGACGCAACACACCGGGACATTTATTCTCAAAATGCCACGTCGTTTTCCCTGCAGTGTGCTCGGATGCAAACATTCTCTGCAACATTGGAATTATTGACAAGTAGAACATTGACTTCACCGGAACTGGTTTATTCTTACTACTAGTCCCCCCTTTTGCGAGCATGATACCTCGGCGCATTACAAAATTTGCATTCAAGTAGCACAGCATCCTTAATTTTTCCCAAACTCATTGTCATAATACAACATGTGACCTTTCAGACAGCAATCGATCCTTCTAGCTTCCAATCCCAACTTAGAAACTAACCTCTTAGCCTCGTAAAAATTCTTTGGCAAATTTTCATTCATAGGTGTCACGCCTGACATCATATCACATATCAAGTCCATTCCCACTTCAGATGTATTCACTACAAGAAAATTGACATATACCAACAGACGCCTATAGCGATGGTAAATAAAACTGTAGGTATAGGTATCCTACACCTACAACAAGTTAAAAAAACCGTGGGTATAGGTTCACAGGAAATATTGCGGAAAAATAACTGTGGAAGGCTATAGTGACGACTGCTTTAACCGTAGGTATATGTATCATTTACCCACAAACGTTTTCTAAAACCGTGGGTATAGCTTGTCTATACCTATGGATAACAAAATCTGTTAGTATAGGCATTAGCGACGAAATCAACTCCGTTGGTATAGGCTAAATCAACTCCGCGGGAGAAGTAAAATTTTCCCTCTCTCTTCTCGCGTTTTTATTTTATTCCAAAATAAAATACATCGATCCTCTTTTGTTTTTCTCTTTTCTCTTTTCTATTCGCATCCACCATCATCCACCCTCACTGCGCGTCTCTGAACCGTCATCCACCCTCACTGCGCGTCTCTGAACCGTCATCCACCATCCACCATCGCCTCCCTGTTGCCGTCATCCACCATCGGCTCCCTGTTGCCGTCATCCACCATCGCCTCCCTGTCGCCACCTCTCTCTTCGACGAAGAAGCTCCTTCTCTAACTCTCGCTGAACCCTAACTCTCTCAGTTTCCTTCTCAAATCAATCCAATGGCAAAACCTAACTCTCGCAGAATCTCGCGCCTGACCTGAAGGAAAGACGGAAAAAGCGCTCACCTGCGGAATACGAAAGTTCGCATCGGCTTCTGAAATCGTCACCTCCGCCTCTGAAATCGTCACCTCCGCCTCTGAAGGAAACAACTCTCACCTTCGTCTATTCCATAGCCTCACCCACACACAGAAGGTGATTTTTCTTCTCCCTCACTGAAATCTCCAACTGAAATCATTCTATCTTCATTTTTAAAAAAAAAAATTCCGATGGGTTCTGGGATGATTCGTTATACCTCTGTTTTAGTTCCTTATACCTCTAGTTTGATTTTTTTCAGCTACAGGAGGGAGTTTAGGTGCGATTGAGGTTTTGAAGCTGTTTGGATCTTGTGTTATCTTGTTTGTTCTGAGAGGTGAGTATCTCTTTGTTGATAATTTTTATTTTCCCCCTTGACAGTAATTTTAGGTATTTTTCTTGCTTGTAGGCAGTAGCGTGTAGGAAATTACTTGGCTGTAACGATTTGAGAGCTAAAAGCTTCGCACAAATCGTTAACTTTGAGTATGATGACCCTTCAAACAATGGTTTGTTTGCATCTAACAACAGATTATAAAATCTTTGTGCTTGCTCATTCGGAAGCTCTTCCATGTTATCATATTGCTCCTCCTCGAATGACACATTCACCCCAAGACCGTCACAAACCATATTCTGCATCAAGTTGATTTGTTCACCACATCCTATATCCGCGGAATTACTTGCAGCACCCCTGCAATTTTCGCCAACCAATAGGACGACATCAAACCCTTTCTCACCATTACTCGTCCATATCCAATAATTAGGCCTAAACCCAACTCTCTTTAAGTGATCAATGACCTCCATTGGATTCCTAATCTTTACACATTTGCATTTGACGCACGGACATCGAATCCCACCTTCAACTCTAAATTGTTCTTGTGTCATTGCAAAAAGAATAAACTCCCACATGCCATCTACAAAAGATTGTTTCAAACCCGCTCTTTTTGGAAACAACCTATCATACATCCAAAGGCAGTGCGAAGGAGGAAATTCCATTCTACACATTTAAAATTCTCAATATATCAAAGAGAGAGAGCAATTGGTTTCTTCGTTTATCAACTGATTTGACCATAGATTCCAGATCAAACATGAAGGGTGTAAAACAGGAAAATCTAGAACAACAACAACACAAGTATTAGAAACTTGAAACTTTCTAGAATAGAAACCTGCAACATTTTAGCACTTGGAAAACTTATAAAGTATGTTAACAGTTTACTTTGAAAATTCTGCTAAGCCAACTCATAAGTCAAATAGCTATATGTTCAAATAATAAAAATCAATGTATGTAAAAGTTTCTTCCTGCAAATTAAACATCCACACAAATCAAAACACAAAAAAAGGATCCCCGAAATTCTTTCACCCAAAGCAAAACAATTATATGCCAAGACAACTATAGGCCACAGCTGCAAACACAATGGCTATGTAATGATAGCAACCCATTTTATATTGAGTACCAAGAATTAATAATTCAAAAATGGTTGATAGTTAGCACTCAATACATACACTACACACTGTCTAATCATTAATCTAATCGTTATACATCTTTAATCAATCCATTTTCTGTTCTAATTTCACACAGCTATTTGTAAATGGTTGATAGTTAGCACTCAAATAGGTCATAAAAACAAACAAAACAATATAAAGAAATGACACTGTTGTGAACTGCTTACAAACCTGCACTGACAGATGGTTCCAGGAAGGGAAGTCAGCTTGTTTCCAGAAACATTGAGCTCAGGGGAAGAAAAACCGGAGAGTATTGGGGGCTTAGGGTTCGGATTAAAACTGTATAATTAGGAAGAGAAGGTTAGGGTTTTCAGTAAATCAAAAATTAGGGTTCTAATTAGAATAGAAGTAGAATAGAATAGAATAGAAGAACAATACTTACCATAGATGATGATGAAGAAGAAGAAGAATGCTTGGGTTCTGAGTTGGGTCGCACAATGGGTTCTGGGGTTTGGGTTGGGTAGCCGGCGACGCGAGGAGGAGAACGAATGATGGTGGTCGGCGACGCGGGGAGGAGAACCAATGGTGGAGCCGGCGTGAGGGAGGGGGCCAGCGTGAGGGAAGTTCGGAGAAGGAGTCTGAGAAAGAAACCGAGAAGAAGGAAACTGATGATATGAACGCGTGTTTAGTGTTTTAAGTTAAGATCATTTGCGACGGGATCTCCGTCGCAAATTGCGACCATTTTTGAATCTGTCACAAACTCCAGCGGGAAATTCGCGCTTCTTACTTTTCATACATGCCATCGCAAATCTGTGGCAAAAGACTGACAGATTAAGCTCTGTTGCAAATGCTGGTAGCTAATACAGGCTTTTCTTGTAGTGTTTATCCCGTGTTTTTTTATATATCAGTTCCTTTTTTAGGTATTAGTGATAAATATTTGTCACGTGTGTTTTAAATATTAATCAGTTTAAATAGTCATTAAGCCTTCTTGTTTATTTTAGATAGTAGGTTTATAGTAGTCTTCAAAAATTATAATTATCAATGACAAATATTAATCCTGTGTTTTTTTTATATATCACTGCAGTTATCCCGTGTTTTTTTATATATATCAGTGCAGTTATCTCGTAGTTTCAATTGATTATTTAGTTGATTAGTAGGTTATAGTAGATAGTAAAAGTTACATAGTAGATTATCAATAAGAAATATTTGTTTTAAATATTAATTAGTAGTTTAAAAAGTCATTAAGTCTTCTTGTTTTTTAGATAGTAGGTTTGTAGTAGTAGTCTTCAAAAATTTTAATTATCAATGACAAATATTATTCTCGTGTTTTTTTATATATCAGTGCAGTTATCTCGTGTTTTTATATGTCAGTGCAGTTATCTCGTAGTTTCAATTGATTATTTTAGTTGATTAGTAGATTATAGTAGATAGTAAAAGAGAGATAGTAGGTCCCTCATTGTTGGTTGCTTGGCAATTTCAACGACATTGGGACGTCTGCTCCCGGGTTCGAACCCGGGTGTGACCGGTGGTAGTGTGTGTGCATGGTGTTTATTTGTCATTTCATCTAGTAGACCAAAAAAAGAAGATAGTAGATTATCAATAAGAAATATTTGTTTAAATATTAATCAGTAGTTTAAATAGTCATTAAATCTTCTTGTTTTTTAGATAGTAGGTTTATAGTAGCAGTCTTCAAAATTTTTAATTATAAATGACAAATATTAATCTTGTATTTTTTTATATATCAGTGCAGTTATCCCGTGTTTTTTTATATATCATTGCAGTTATCTCGTAGTTTCAATTGATTATTTTAGTTCATTAGTAGATTATATTAGATAGTAAAAGATAAATAATAAATTATCAATAAGAGTGTAAACAGATTTCGGAGAGAAAAATTAAAATTTTAAGGTGATAATTTTTTCCAAAAAGGTGATAGTTTTTTTTTTTTTTAGTGTGACTCATTTACTTTTTTATAGGTAATTTTACAAGAGATGTGTTTGTATAAATTTAGAAATTTAGTTAAAAAAACTAAAGTGAAGTTATAAGAGAAAGAGAAGAACTGTTTATGAGAAAGTAAAAGTAAAATAAAAAGAAAAAAGGAAGAAAGAGAGTATAAGAGAAAAGTGAAAAGGAGGAAAGAGAGTGTAAGAAGAAAGAGAAAAAAAGGAAGAAAAAGAGTGTAAGAAGAAAAAGAAAGAAAGAAAGAAAGAATAATGACATTTTTACACTCCATAGTTTTCTTTTCTCCTACTTTTCTTGCAATTGGTAATTTCATAAAAATTTGTTTGTTTTAGACCATGATAAATTATTATTTGTGACCCAAAAGATGCTAAATAACACACTCAAGACTCAAATTTGAGACATTTAGATGATATCCAAACCCAAACCTTGTTGTAAATAAAAATAAAAACTAAAAATATATATTAGAATTATTAGTGGTTGGCTAATTTTAGCCTCAAGTCAAACTCCTTTCATCTTGTTTTATTGCTTTTTGCCAAATCATGTTTTACCTGCTACATGCCATTTACAGCACACACTGTTGTACTCATTCCACCTGGCATCCTCAAATTTTGGCATTTTTCCCAGCCTGTGTTCAACATACACAACGGTAATGAAAATTTCCCTCTATAAAAAGGTACCAAAATCAGGAGAAAGAATAGAGAAGGTGTGAGTCTGTAAATAAAAATTGGGAGATGGAATGAATGAGACACTGTCAACCCAAATCAATAGTCATTAAACAGATTTCGGAGAGAAAAATTAAAATTTTAAGATAATAACTTTTTTCAAAAAGTTGATACTTTTTTGTTTTTGTTTTTTACTGTGACTCATTTACATTTTTATATGTAATTTTAGTAGAGTAGTGGTTGTATAAATTTAGAAATTTAGTTAAAATACCTAAAGTAAAGTGATAAGAGAAAAAGAAGAATTGTTTATGGGAAAAGTAAAATTAAAATAAAAAGAAAAAAAAGCAGAAAGAGAGTGTAAGAGAAAAGTGAAAATGAGGAAATAGAGTATAAGAAGAAAGAAAAAAAAAGGAATAAAAAGAGTGTAACAAAAAAAGAAAGAAATAGAGAGTAATGACATTTTTACCGGATAGATTTATACTTTGTCTCCCTTTTCTTCAATCTAGAAACAAAAAAGTTCTTGAAGTTTGTGTTTTCACTCCATAGTTTTCTTTTCTCCTACTTTTCTTGCAAACCAAACAGTACATAAAAGTTTGATTTCCCTTCTCTTCTCTCCCAACCCTAATCCCAGTTTTTACATTTTCCTGCACTTGTTTTTTTGATTTCCCAGGACAACTCTACGCACCTTCATAGTCGACATCTATAAGCACGCCATCATCGAGCTATATTGGAGATTTGTAGAACTCGATATATTGGTGTTGCTAGATCTCAGGTTTTGCGTTTCTGCGTCTCTGTCTCATTTCTCCCACTGCGCATAGTGTGTTGAAGAAAAAGTGAAAGGGAATCTTCAATTTGAGGTTGGTTCTTCAAATTCAGTGTTAATTGCTTTCTTTCAAATTTTTTAACCAAGTTCTGCCAAACTCTATGTTCCTATACGTTCTGAACTAATAGAAGGTCCATCCCACTGTGGAATCTTCCGCTTTGCCAGTCACTGCCTTGCAAATTAGGGTTTGTAATTTGTTAATTGTTGTTCCCTCAATTGCTGTGCAGGTAATTCATCAACCGACAATGGAGAAAAATGATGATGAACGCGGCGGTGATTATAACCCGAAGAAGAAACGAATTATGATGAAGAAGAACATTTCGAGATTGGGCGGAAGTGGCATTTCGCTCGGTGCTTTTGCCAATGCCAAATCCAACAGTCAATACAACCCAGCTCATAAGTATTCAACGTTCTCTTTTTATTTATTCAGTTTATTAGTTATTACCAACACTTTCATCCCTTTTTTAAAGTTTTATTTCTCTACTAGATTAGCGACTGTTTAGAGAAGGAAAGGAAAAGGAGAAAAATTTAGGGCTTTTTCTTCTTTTCTGTTTTATTTAAGTTCTAGTTCTAACAAACCCATCTTTTGGCGTTTGACAACTTATTAGAGCAAGTTTTGATAATATTTTGCAAACTATGGTTCTGGAAATCACCTTTTCCATGCTTTTACTCAAAACATGTTAAAATCTATGCAAACTTGCTAACGGGATTTTGTCAAAACTTTGTTTGTTGATAAAATTCAGTTTGCACACCCTAAACTGTGATCCAAAATTCAATTATTGGTGAATGGTTACGGCTGCAACTGAATGCTTAGGTTAGTATACCACATGATTTTAATTATTTTTGATAAGTATCATTGTTGATGAAGAAACTTCCTTCTTTGATATCCTATCACATCTTGAACTTAGAAAGCAATAATTGATGCTAGTTGTGTGCCAGCTTTTGAGTTAGGTTTCTCAGTATTAAGAGGAATGAGTTTCTCTTTGGTCTACGGAGACTCAGTGAGTGAAATGAAATGGAATAAAATGGAGTCGAATTGAGTATAATGGAATAAATTTACCACTCCATTGTTTGAATAGTTTTCATGATGAAATAGAGAAAGAAACTTGTTCCCTCCCGTACCCCTAAAATTGAGGGAAAGAAAGAGTGGGATATTGGATAGAATGGAATGGATGTATTCCATCATATTTTAAAAAAATCCAACCAATGGAAGATAATATCATTTCATTCCATTGCAGTATTGCACCCCATTCCGTCCCTTAACATCACCCCAAACACATGTAGCTAGGCTTTTCTTGACAAATCCACCTTGGGCAATTTTTTTTATTACTAAACTACCTTATTTCTCAAATTATTTTACAAACTTTATGCAGGTGTGTGATGTGTGTATTTTTTGTATTTGCATATTATCGATTACACTTACATAGAGTCTAATAAGATAATGCTTTACGTGTGGATATGTCATCCTGTTTAAAACTTCCCAGGTTTAGACACTTGGAAGTGCTATAGTGGCGATGGCTCGTTGCTAATAACCCCAAACGTTTTGGTGCTTTCATGTCAGAAATGCTAGAGCTTGTTGGCATTTCCGCTTGCCATGCTATATACCTTTGGTTCTCCTTCCATTTTCTTTTCCTCTTTTACCCAACATCTCTCCTCTCCTTTTGTCTCCTGGTCCGACAATCTTATTCATGGTTGTTGGGAGAATAACAATTTATTGGCTAAATTGGTGTGATGTAATTAGCTATTGTTAAAGCCTCCGTGTGGGAGGGTGGGTCGTACCTTTTTAGGGCCTATTGTAGGTCGTCTTACCTTGTATTTACGAGAGGCATCACAATTTGAGCTTGTGATTTCCTATCATGAGCCGACAACACAAGCAGTTGCGCAAGTCCCCCGGCCCTTCAGAAAGAGAAGAGAGATGTTTGGGTCAAGAAAAGAAAAAGAATGGAAGTGGACCAAAGGAAGCATGAAGGATGTTGGGAAACTCATGCTTGGCAGTTGTTTGTGCCAACTGCCAAGTCTCCTCTTCTTTGTTGGGGTTAAAAAAAGATAAAAACTGGAAGTAGACCAACGGAAACATGAACCATGCCACATATGAAACTCAAGCTTGGCGTTTTTTTAGCATGAAGCCAAAACGTTTGGTGTTATTTATTAATAATAAAATGCCAACAAGTAAAGCATCTCTACGTGTCTTGCTCATTACTATTGCCACTTTAACATGAAAGCACTCTGGTCTATCCACATAATAAGTGTAATCCTGGTAGGCAATATCTATCTATCTATGACCCCCAAAAAAAGTTAAAATCCAGTGTGGCAAAAAATAGGAATATCAGTTTGGCAAAAAATAGCAATATCTATCTATTTATCATCGTTAACACATTTGTCAAAAGCCTCTTAGTCTTGACCTAGTTCACATGGCTTTTTTTTTGTTCACATAATTGAATATTTTGGTGATAATCAAACTGTAATTCCTTGTGATGATTTCTTCAAAGTATTTTGTCCATAAAACATTGATAAATTTCTTACTTTTGGAACCAATATAACATGTTGTGAGGATGCTGCATTTTCCCATTTTATTCTCTTTAAGGTATTGTTTTCCTGTCATGACAAGGTTAGTAACTAAGGTTCTGGACCTTCTACCCTGAATCTGAATATATTCTATTACTTCTCATTGTTGGACTTAAGATTTAGGATGAGAATGTGGATGTGATGAGACCATATCTAACTTCAGTTCCTTTGCCATATACCATCACACACTTCTCATTGATGTTGTTTTCTTTTCTGTCAGAAAAGCAAAGGGAGTTCAATAAGAATGCTAAGAATGTGAAGAAATATAAGAAATTGTTAAAGCGGGAAAACCAGCAGAATGGTCCCTCTGTGGCCCAGGGACTGATTGAGGTCTGATATCATCTTTGCTGCTTATTGCTATTACTTATTATAGACTATAGGTCAAGACCTAACTAATATTCAGATGCGCTGAAGATACTGATATAGTTTTACTGCTATTGATATCTATCCTGTGTGTCATAAAAATATTAATTTTTGTGGTTTAAAAGGAAGAGCTGCTGTTGTAGCATTAGAATGTTGATCTATCTGAAGTTCTTTATGATTTAATAACATGATTGGCAAAGTGATGGGGCCTCAAGAACATATACTGTTACTCTAGTTAATAAGTTACTCTGTTAAATGTTCCTGTTTTTATTATACTATTTCCTTCGTATTTGCCGTTGCAGAATTTGAATGAAACTGAAGGGGACAAGGACGATAGTAAGAGGAGCAAGAGGAAGAAGAACAATAGTGTACGTAATTTGGAAGACATATACAAGAGGACGTATGAAGAGAAAGAGAAAGAGAGGATGGAGAGAGAGGCAGTTCTTAAAGAAAAGAAAGAACAGAGAGAAAAGCTATTCGGGAAAAAATGCTTAAGAAGACCCGAAAAGGACAGCCTATTATGTAATACAAAATTGAGCAGCTTTTGGAAACTATTCAAGGGTCATCCAAAAATGCATCTGGCAATTAATGTGAAGGGCCGATTGCAGATGACAATCCTTTGAATTTTATTAGTGTGCTAATGTTTTTACATTGATCTTCTATTCACCAGAATTTTGTGCTAGACAATGAGTTACCCATCAATGTTATTATCGTTGTATCAAATTTTGTACCTAAATTTATACCAGCAATTGTTATGCAGAAGCCGTTATAAATAATTGTCAAAATCGAGATTCTACGTAAGATTGGGAGGGAGATAACGAAATCGTAAACCGCAAGTAGAATCGGAAGATTCTACTGAAAAAAACTTGTAAGAATTTGTAGAATCGGGAGGGGTTAACAAAATCGTAAACTCGCAAGGAAAATCGTACCATTCTACTTTTTTTTCAGATAAAAAGGGTTATTAATTCAAAAAAGGGGTATTTTTAGAAGAAAAAAAAGGGGGTGTGGTTAGAACAAATAGGCTTGTTTAACACTAGTTTTGGGTGAAGCCCATTACACTAACCGCTAACCCTAGATTTGTATCTCTAATGCTCTTCAGTCAGCAGCCGCAACCTTCACGGCTTATTCTCTTCTTCATTCGTTTCTACTTTCTATCGTCTTCTTCTTCAATTTAAGGCATCAAAAACTTAAAATTTGGGTACAAGTGCAAACCGGGTCGTGAAACCCGACCCGTTTTCACTTTATTCAACAGCCTACGATTTTCAAGCAAAATCGCGATTGAAATCGCGAAATCGTACGATTCCACCCTTGATCGCACGATTTTACGATACAGATGGAGAACGTTAGAGTGAACTTGTTTATTTATATCATTTATTAGTTACATAGTTGAGCAGTTGAGGAAAAGGATAATATGATGATTTATCGTATGCAAGTTTTCTCTCGTGAGAGAGAATTAGTTGGAGAAATTTCATTGGCAAATATTACAATTCACTTCACAACCTTCTATTCGATGAAGCTTACTGGAGTCAAAGTAGATAAGCGTTCATTGGAAAGAATTTCCAGAAAGATTGTTTACTTATCATTATAGTATTTATTATTATTATGAAAACATAAAAATCAAACAAGGGTGAGGAACCATATAGAACCGGACTAGTAGAGAACAAAAAAGAAAGGTCAAGGCCATCGACACACCACA
Organism: Astragalus membranaceus; assembly: GCA_039519185.1. Lineage (NCBI taxonomy): Eukaryota > Viridiplantae > Streptophyta > Magnoliopsida > Fabales > Fabaceae > Astragalus > Astragalus membranaceus. The sequence continues at coordinate 162,871,643 of CM076854.1, read as the reverse complement.
ACTCGTCTTTGAGGTGGAGAGGAGCATATGAGCATGAGAGTAAGAGCAAGAACCAGCACCATGAAAAGTCCCATGAAATCAATACAAAACTCCTTACAAGCCATCTCTGTATCACTTCTTAGTCTCTGCAAAATTAAACTGAAGGAAAAATAAGTAGATGTGTGACAATGGTACTCATATTATTTTTATTTATATAGCAACAATCATCTAACTTATGGTTGACCTGAACGTAGTGCCTTCACTCCTCCAAGTCGTTTTAATTGCCAATTTTCTCGAGGCAGGAACTTTCGTGGTTGTGAGTTTCAGCAATGTTGACTGACTGAACAAGGTATATCACGCAATCTGTTTATTTCTAAATTTCTCATTATTGTTCTAGTGGGTGGCTAATTTATTAATTCTTTGAAAATTGACAAAACTAGAGACAGCCAATTTTCTAATTTTTTAATTATCAAGTAGCTCCAATCGTTATTTTTCCTAGAACATCCATCCCGGTCAAGAAATTTCATCTTTAATCACTTTTATTGTAAAACTAGTTTTTTACCCTTGCGTATGAATATCGTATTTGTTATAATTTGCTATGTAATTATAAATACGTTGAAAGTTACAAACTGTAATAAAAGAAAATGAAAAAATTCGATAAAAGGCTATATTTTCAAATTTTCTAAAATAGTCGGGTTGGAAAAAGTTTAAAAAAAATCAGTACTCCCGTTGGCGCTCTCGTTGCCACTCCTGTTGGCACTCATGTTGGCAGTCCCGCTCTCGTTGCCACTCGTTGGTACTCCCGTTGGCATTTTACTCCTTTTTAGTAATTATAAAATAGTTATTTGATAATTTTTTGTAGTGGTTAAATTGATTGACTTTAGTAGTTTTAATAAAGAGATTATAGTAAATAATAAATTTTAGATTATTTAATTATTTAGTATAATATCAATTTAATAATTTAGTTTTTTGGAAAAAAAATTTGAAAATTTTGTTAAAGGTATGGGTTTTTTTGGCAATTAGTAGTGGTTAAATTGATTAATTTTAGGAGTTTGAGTAAATTATAAAAATAAATAAAAAATTTATTTTTTTAAAATAGTTGTGTTGGAAAAAGTTTTAAAAAAGTCAGTACTCCCGTTCACTACAAGAATTTAAGTTATTACTGGCTAACTCAATCCCCCAGTAATGCTGAAATTCGGCCAGAAATTGCACATTACTGACGAATTTAGTCCGCCAGTAATCAGCCAGAAAAACGGCCGCAGGTAATTGTTACTGGCGGAATTTCAGCCAGTAATGACTGGCGGATTTACTGGCTGAATTTCAGCCAGTAATTACTGGCTGAAATTCGGCCAGTAAATCCGCCAGTCATTACTGGCCGAATTTCAGCCAGTAAATCCTCCAGTAATTACTGGCTGAATATCAGCCACTAAACAACCAAATCCGCCAGTACTGTATTATATATTTATTTAAAAAAAATATTTTTCAAATGGTTTTTTATATTTAAAATTTGTTGATATTTAATTCGTTTTTTATTTAAATTTTTTAAAAATGATTTTTTAATTCATTTATTTAATTCAAAAAATAAAATAATTACTAAATATTTTTTCTAAATGATAAAATTTTCATAAACTTCATGCAATAAAGTACTAATTAAAATATCCATTACAAAATATAAATAGAAATAGTCATTACAAATGCAAATTAAAATATCTAGTAAAAGTACTAGATATCATAGTAGGAGGGTCCAGAGGTGTTGTTGTTGTTGCTGCTGGTGTTGGTGTTGTTGTTGTTGTTGTTGTTGCTGTTGTTGTTGTTGTCATCATCCCCAAACCAAGCTAAAACAGGATCAATGTTGGTGTCTGTGTCGAACTGCTGTTGGGGTTGCTGGAGTTGCTGCGACTGAGGTCGAGGAAGCTGTTGAGACTGCATATGTGGTTGCTGGAATTGCTGTTGAGGCTGTTGCTGCGGCTGAGAGTACGGCTGAGAGTACGGCTGACCATATGTGCCCCGGAAAGAAGACTGGATCACACCCGGGTACGGCTGAAAAGCTCCGGCATAAGGCTGGGTATGTTGTGGTGCTGGAAAAAATGATGCAGATGATGACATTGATGGCCTCGGATATAGAGACATAGTACCCATCAATTGATTCCAGCGCTCATCATTCAACCTCTGCTGCTCCCGCATCTGCTGCATTTCCTGATCATGTTTGTCTTGTCGCTCTTGCATCTGACGCTGTGTCTCGCTCAATTGTTGTGTCAATGACTGAATAGCGTCTAATTCTGACGGAGAAGGGACATAAGAGCGACCAGTACTTCTTTCTGAAGAAGATGCTGGTCTCAGATTTGGAATAATTGAATCTTGGTAAGCAGCATGGCCAATACCACCAGCTCCTACTAACCGGCTACCTTTGGTTGGACCAACAAATTCCTGCCAAGCATTGAAAGCCGCTCGACTCTCCTCAATAGGATCAATGTCAGTGATGCCACTACTCTGCAGTGATGCCGCTCGAGCAGCCTGCCATTCAGAGAAGATTTCCTGATAGGAATAACCAAGAAATGAAAAAGTACCCCATTAATGTAGATATAGAATATAATATGATATATGATATATAATATAATAAAAACATTAATATATAATTAATAAACATTATATATTTACCTGAATATTCCTATGCCGGGCATCAAGATACTCGCTCGTCTCCTCTCGCATATGAATCTGGCAGTGTAACTCAACCAAAGTAGGTGGTCGACCAAGGATGGCCTCCTATATACATAGTTATTATTATTTAACATATTAGTGTTTAATAAAATATAAAATATGTATGTATAATATAAATTTAATCAATTAAAAAATTTACCAAGCGTTTGAAGTGTTCAACAGTGTTGATAGAACCTGCCGTGTTTATGCAACCACCTTTCTCTGAAGCTCGGTTCTTCTTAGCTTTCTCACATTTTTCAATATACTTAAGGTCGTCCCATCTCTTTTGCAGCACAAGCCAATCAGAATTCCCAATCCACGACGGCTGAATACGATTATTACGACGCTCCTGGAGCATTGATGAAAAGCGGTGAGACCTCTTTTGTGGAATACTCTCTCAACATTCCTTTGTTCCTCTGGGAGCCATGCCATTTTTGCCTATTTAAACAAGTTTAATTAACGTGTTAGTATAGTAAAAACAAATTAATCAATTCAACAAAATTAAAAAATTGAAAATCCACCGTGTAATTGTAAAAAAAAAAAAACATACGCAGAACTGATTCCACATTTTGGATGTCTTATCCTTTTTGACCTCTTTCCAATTCAACCAGGGGCTAGTGTAATTCGCTTTGATGATGTCTGTGATCGTGATGGATACAATCCTCCCATGATCAAACCTGTTTATAAAAAAGATAAATTAAAACAATAATAATTTATAATTTATATTTAATAAATCAACCAAATATATTGTCATAAATTAATAAATACTTACTGGTCACCAATAACCTTCGCTACGATACGACCGTCACGCGTAACCTCAACCACTTCCCTATTAATATTATACCTGCGTATCCCATTTTCATCTGCCGGAGGCTCGACACTACCAGGTGGAGGCACAAATGGTCTATCCATAGTGCTAGGTCCACTGCCATCTTGATCCGTACGAGGTGGAGGTACAAAAGGGCCATCAACAACAACATAAGTCACACGACGACGGTGATGCCGATGCTTGAATATAGGGTGTGAAACCATCAGAGCACAAACCAAGCCGAACATTGCGTGGATCACTGGCAAAATCTGGATGCACACAATCAAAATGCTTCCAAGCTTCACCGTCAGATGGATGACGTAACTCACCAGAATTATTTCTATATTCATAGTGCCACGTCATTTTACCCGCAGTTTCCATTTAAGTAAACATCCTCTTCAGCCTTGGTATAATTGACAGATAGAGCTAGGGGTGGACAAAATCCTGCACCCGACCGCAACCCGATATACCCGCATAAATAAGGCACTAAACGGATGGATGATATCGGGTGAGCGGATAAACGGGTGAAACAAACGGTCCCATTTGGTTTGCAATGGTCGAAATTGGATGCCAAAATAAAAACCCATTGGAAACCACATCCGACCGACAAGTCATCCTTTTACTTAATGTGCTAACATTGACCATATGGTTAGGATAAGTGACATGGACAAATGATGTGCGGCTGAGATTAAATCATTTTGTGCTTCTTGAAATATTACTAGTATTTAATTATCATTTATTTTCGTTAAAATTCCAACTTCCAAGACCGGTCTCATTCCAACTTCTAAGTTACAAGTTTTAAAATTTCTTTCTCAAACCTTTTCTTCATCATCTCCCTCTCCATCTCTCCCATGGATTCATGCATCACCATTGCAGTATGTGCAGCATCTGCATAAAGCTTCTCCTTCCTTCATTGTGCCAGTTTCATTTTCTTCAGCACCTACTTCCAAAGCCACACCAGTGCAGTATTGTCACGGAGCTTGTACTCGTCAAGCTAGATCTGCAAACTTTGTTGCTCTTTAGCGCCAGATCTGCAAAATATAATGTCCAAGATGTTCTTGATTTTACTTCTGTAAGAGAATATTTGGTTCTTTCTAAAGTTTGAATCTTTTTATTGTAAGGTTTGTTGTTGTTAATGAAAGGTTTGAGCTTGGTTTAAGATTCTGCTTTATTTTTTATTATTTTTGCTTCTTCTACATAGTCCCCCATCCCTCTTTTCATCTGTGTTCCAACGTCCGTGAATATGGTTTGGTTGTGTTGAATGTTGATTTTTGTTTGCGTATCAGATAAAAATGGAACCGTTTCAACTCACCCGAGTAATGTGCTAACCGGCCAAACCGAAACCGCTCTATCCAAATTAGTAGATGGTCGGAAATGGGCTGTATGTATAACTTGTCGGTTTTGGTTGGATTGGCCTCACTGAGCCCGAATCCGACTAATCCGACCGATTGTCCACCCCTAGATAGAACATTGCTTTCCTTGGCACTTGTTTGCCTTTGCTCGTCCCTTTTCTGCTGACACGATACCGTGGCTCTTGACAAACCTTGCATTGCAGCAACTCTCCATCATTTATGCCAAACTCATTATTATAATAGATCATGCAACCAGAAACACAACAATCAATTCTTATGGATTTCAAACCAAGTTTCGATACCAATCTTTTAGCATCATAATAACTCTGCGGCAAAAGTCCTCTGATTGGGGTTGCATCTAACATCATTTTAGTCATATATTCCATGCACAATTCCGCAACATTAAATTGAGACTTAAGACCCAACAACCGAACACATATTGATAATTTAGAGTCTTTAGATCCTTCAAATAATGGTTTATTTGTCTCGTTCAAAAACATATAAAACCTCTGAGCTTCCTCGTTTGGAACTTCGTCAGCATCATATTGTGGTTTTTCAAAATCCAAATTTACACCGACATCATCAGATATCATTCCCTGAACAACATCAAGCAACTCATACCCTGTAGTGTTTGGATTACTACTAGATGTGGCAACGACTGGACTTGAAGTGTGACCTTCTACTTGAAAAGGAACATTGTCAACCGCAGGAACAGGAACTCCAACTGCTACCTCGCCATGACGGGTCCATATCCAATAATTTGGCTTAAATCCATTATTGTACAAATCAAGTCGAACCTCACCTTCATTTTTTATAGATCGAAATACACATTTGAAGCAAGGACATCTAATTCCACTTTGTTGCTCAAATTCTTTTTGACGCTTAGCAAAATGAACAAACTCTTCGACTCCTTCGACAAAACGTCTCTTCAACCCAGCTCTACCGGGATACATTCGATCATACATCCAACTACGATCCATTTTTTTGCATCAATGTTCTTAATATATACTACAACATAGTAATATGTGTATTAGAACAATACACATTTGTATCCAAATTATAATAACTACTAACTATTATTTATTAATCTATAGTGATTCTAACTATTAAAATAAACAAAATAATTACAAATAACATAATTATTAATAGTAAATATAACACAGATTTTGTTTTCATAAGTACAACACAAAACAACACAATTTATACTATACTAAATAATATCTGTGATACAAATATAATTAATATTATTTTAACAACACATTATTTTGATTTAATTCCTATTTTTTGATAATAACATTTTATCTTGTCAAAAAAAGATAATAACATTTTATATCATTTTACATATTAAACAATTTTTATTTGAATTTATCTAATTTTATTTTATTTATTTTTAATAAATAATTCTTAATTAAAAATAACACTATAATATCAGTATATTAAAAAAAACAGTATATTAGTTAATAATAATAATTATAACACATTTATATTTTTTTGTCATACTATAAAAGACTATAATAATAGTATATTATATTTTTTGGAAAAAAATACTATATTATATTTATTTTAATCCGTAAATAATAATTTTATTTTAAAATATCCTAAAAAAACTGTATACCATTATAATAATTAATTTCAAAATATATTATAAAATATCAGTATATTATATATTTTTATAATATGTTATTTAAATCTTACTTAAATTATAAACAGATTTTAAAAATATACAACAATAAACAGATTGTAAAAAAAAAAACTCATTTTTTAACAATAATTATAAACAGATTTTAAAAACTAATTTTTTAATTATAAACACATTTTAAAAAAATACAACAATATATTATTTTATAATATATCACAGTAATTCGTTTTTAATTAACAGATTTTAAAAAACTTACAACTATAAATATTTAGTAAGAAATAACTTGATAACTAACCGGTAATGAAGAGAAGATTCTGGCTTGATGCTAATTCCGGTTTCTTTTGAGCAAATCTTCAACCAAACTTAAGCAAACTAACAAATATGATATATCAGAAATATTAACAACTCAGCTTTTAAAACAAAATATTAACGAAAACAACCTAATATGAAATATATTCTTACAAACATACCTTCAACAAATCTGGAAACTTTCGTTTAGAACTTGGAGAGAAATGGTGTGAATGAATGAAAAAAATTTTAGACACATCTGAGAGAAATGGTGGAATGAATAACAAATGAAATGAGAGGCTTCAGATTTTATAATGGAGAAGAAGACGCATTGTGGCAGTTACTGGCGGATTAAAGGCCTTTTCTGGCGGATTAAAAAGGAGAAGACGCAAGGGATTAAAGTGCATTACTGGCGGATTAAAGTGCATTACTGGCGGAATTGTGGCAGCTGACAGCCCACGGATTTGACTAGCTGCAGTCGGTTTTCTGGCGGAAATTTCATTTACTGGCGGAATTGGTCTGTGACGCGACATCTCACTGCCATCTTGTCTATATTACTGGCGGAACTTGCGTGTTACTGGCGGATATCATTACTGGCCATTTTTAACGGTCAATGCGCAGCTTTTGAGGGTATTTTCTGGCTGAAATTTCCGCCAGTAAATGCAATTACTGGCGGATATATTACTGGAGGAACTGCATTACTGGCGGAACTTGCGTGTTACTGGCAGAACTGCATTACTGGCCATTTTTGACAGTCAATGCGCAGCTTTTGAGGGTATTTTCTGGCTGAAATTTCCGCCAGTAAATGCAATTACTGGCGGATATATTTATTTATAAAATTATTTTAGTTTTTCAATTAATTTCCGCCAGAAATTCCTACTCAATCCGCCAGTAAATATACTGGCTGTTTAAATTCGACAGAAATGTTATGGAATCCGCCAGAAATTTACTGGCAGACTAAATCCGCTAGAAATCGCATAATTCCACCAGAAAACTTACTGGCTGACTGATTCCGCCAGAAATGTCTAGCCAGTAATGCAAGTAATTCTTGTAGTGGTTGGCATTTTACTCCTTTTTAGTAATTATAAAATAGTTATTGTTATGAAACACAAGATAAAAGTATGTAGAAGATGAGAAGAACAAGAGCAACTATGAAGAAGATATGAACTTTGTTTGTTTTCTCTTCACATGTACATCCTTTCACTTAAGGGTGAAGTCTATTTATAGGGTGGGGGATTGGTAAGTGAGTGGTTTACAATAAAATGCCACTACACTAGAGACTATTGAGAAGTAGGGAGAAGGGTAGTGGACATCCACTAATATAAATATTCATAACACTCCCCCTTTGATGTCCACCGAGGATATGTCTCATTAAACCCAGTGGGATAAAAATCTAGTGAAGGAAAAAGAGTACAACATCCTGTCAGTGGGAACTGCCTCGTTAAAAACATTTCCAGGAAAACCCAGTGGGACAAAGGAAAAAAGAGTACAGCTTTACTCCCCCCGAATGAAGCGTCACTTCAGAATATGAATTTCAACATCCCTGAGTGCATATGAAGCAATCTACTTCGTTGTCGCTTGTGATGTATCCTCTTTTAATGGAGCTTTGCAGTCAGTATTATCTTCAAAACATCTTCCTTGAATTGTTGGCATTTGGGCATGAAATGAAGAAGCAAGAACCATAGATTGTTTTATAGATCATAAAGATATTTCAATGTCACCACATGTAGATAATAGCTGACTTGTAATCTGACTTGATCTAGATCAAAAAAATACTTTATATCTGCATGGTTAATTTGTGTAACATACATAAAATGATTTATTCATAACAATAGCCAGACATAAATATGCATCTTACCCTCCTTTAATTTTTCTAATGAATTTTTGTTTGTGATGAACTATATTACAACTAATTATCACATAATATTATCATATATATCAAGGGATATAAAATTTGGTAATAACAAGGGATATAACATTTGTTTGTGATGAACTATATTACAATTAACAGGTTCAACCTCAAAATCCATCAGATATAATTTAAGGTCATTCATCTAGAGCTCTTTCTTTGAACAATTTATAGTTTTTGCAAGCTCTTCAGGAGTTCCGATAATATTTATGTCATCAACATAGACACCAGTTATAGCAAATCATTTTTCAAATATTTTCATAAAACTATATAGACAAGTGATGTCATTTTTGTATCCCTCCTTTATAATATAAATGTAGGCGATTATATCATATGTGTTCAAATTATATTATCTCGTGGAGGGATTGATTCAATTTGAGTAATCATCTTGAGAATCCGAAAAGTGTGTATTAATCCTTCGGGGATCTTCAAATAATTATGACTATCAAATGAGTCATACAAATAAGTCGTAGCAACATTCATCATGTGAAAATTGAGCTCTTCATGTGCTACAGGGCTAATTAAGTACTGAAAAGTTCTTGCATCCACCCTTGAGCAACATGTCAAGCTTTGAATCTCACAATTTCACCATCCTCATTCTGTTTTGCACAAAAACCCATATGTATCTGACTTGTTTCACACCTTCAGGTGTTTGGACTACAGGTCCAAAAACTTTTTACTCGTAAAGCAAGTTTAGTTATACTTCAATTTCATCTTTCAATTTTGGTTCATGATCCTACTGTAATTTATCAAATTTAGCGCTATATTATATGTAAAAATATCGTCGACGTTGACTTCATTTCGGTTCCATTGTATTTCATTTTTGACATAATTCATTGAGCTCTCTTTAGTTTCAGAATTTTTCAGGTACCTGATCACTTCTTTTGGAACTGAAATGTCAATTAAATCTGAAGACTCTTTTAAAGTTTCTATATCCTCGTTTGGACCATCTTTCTTTTTAGCTCCTTTTCTTGTTCGAGGATTTTTATCTTTGGAACCGATTGGTCTACCACACTTCAGGCGCAGTTGAGACTCATTTGCAATATTAGATTGTCCAACAGGGACATCCATTTTTATTGGAGCATTAGCAGCTGATATGTATGATTTGGTCACGCTTTGGATCAGTGAATGCATTTGGTAGATGATTTTCTAAGATTTGCAAATGAATTATCTTTGGAACTTCTAGTTCACATTGTATAAATTGAGGATCAAGATGAGATAATGATAATTCATTTCAACTGATCTCTTTTTCCAGCCGCTTATTCTCTCCCCCTAATGGTGAGAAATTTAATTCATAAAATGATAATCATCAAATTGGACTATAAACAAGTCTCCAATTATTGGCTCAGGATACTTTATGATACATGGAGATTTATATCCAATATATATTCCCAAAATTCTCTGAGCACCCATTATAGTGCATTGTGAGTGAAGAAATTGGAACATACACTGCACATCCAAAAATTCGAAGATGGGAAATATTAGGTTCGTAACCAATAACCAAATAGAAAGGGGAAGAGTTGTGATAACTTGTTGGCCTGATGCGAATCAATGTTGTAGCATATACAATTGTATATTCTCAAGTAGAAATTGTAAGTTCTTATCTCATAAGTATTGGTCGTATAATTAACTTTAGACGTCTAAAGAATGGTTCTTCAAGACCATTTTATGAAAGAATGTATGTTACGTGAAGTTGAATATCAATTCTAATCGACATACAATACTTATCAGATACTTTCAGGGTAATTCGCATAATGACCTCTTACTCAAATTAGTGAGCAAACAATCCCACAAACTTCTGGTTGTGAATTGACGACAAATATATTTAATATATATCATCTAGTTGATGCATCAATTAAACTAAATAATTTAATATCTAAATAGTCCATGTGATTAGTGTACTCGTTTACAAATATCACTTTATATAAGTTCTAGAAATACGAGAGACTTATTCTCTCAAATTTTCAATTTCCTTTGAGAACTAGTGAACACGAAAATTAGTAGATTGAAGAAACTGTTGGCTCTTCAATACAGGTCACAAAAATTTTAACCATTTTTTGCATCATAATATTATCGGTATGGCCCAACCGATCTTGCCAACAACAAAATTATTATGATATGTAAACTTCTGGTTTACAACTACATGTGCTTCAATTGCACATATATAAGTGTAGTACAAATCAGAGGAAAAAGCAGACAACTTATTCACTACAATTGTTTTATCCAAAATATGTCTCGTTATAAAAAGATATTTAACATCTCTTTCATTTGTTGTTTCAATATGATATCCATTTGGATGGATATCCTTAAAACTTAATACATTTTTAGGAGACTTGAGAGATTACAATATGGTAATAATGTGTAAAAAATTTGTTCTCTAGGTAATTAAAAATACACCAGCTCTTCTAGAGCTTTCAATTGCATTTCGCAAATTTCTGGTTGCAAGTTGATAACAAGTACACATGTTACCATATGACTTCTGGTCATAACTAGATAATGTACACAATTTAATATAAAATGCATTAAAAACAAATGCCAAATAAAACTCATTATATTGAAAAAATATTTTAGTCCTTTAAAAATACCAATATGAGATGTCATTGCTACTTTAGGATAATCTTGCTAAACGTATGCTAAATAGTAAAACTATGTCGACTACTAAATAATGTATTAATTTTGACTGCGCTCATATTTATTTAAACAAACATAATGTATTTGACTTTAACCATTCAAATATACAAAGTACGCGTATAACAAAGATTACCATCTATATACAAAAATTAGGGACACACAATTTTCATCAATAAACAAAATTGTATAAACCGCACATTTGAGAAAAGCGATGCCCATCGCCCATCCTTGTTCTCCTATAGGCAGCGCTTGATAAAAAGCGCTGCCCATCGCCCCAGCGCATTTTAACCAAAAGCAGCGCTTAAAGCAGGAGCGCTGCCTATTCCCTGCGCGTTTTAAGCAAAAGCAGCGCTTATAGCAAGAGCGCTGCCCAATAGGGCGCCTTTTTTCTTAAGATCTGGCGTAGTGTCAATAAACAAAACTATAGAAACTATACGTACTATTTTAACCTTGATTCAGTTACCCTATTCGCAAATCTTAGAAATGCCGTTTTTTAATAGGTATGGTCCATGTCATTATGTACTATAACTTTATGGTAACATGAACTTACAAGAAAATAATAGGGTAGAATAGAAAATAAGAACATAAGAGTGTCTAGTTCTTTAGGATCTAGTCATACATTCAATTGTTCTTATTCCACTTATTTAATGCAACATTTTTATTTGGAATTCTAAGAATAAGAAAGAAGAAAAGTTACATTTTTCCATAGTCCATGAGTAGTTACTACACCAATATTAGAAATAACAAAGGTCATAATCACAATATGCTAATGACATTTAAATAGGATAATGATCAAATTTACCACATCAATGGTCATCACCACAAATTTTATTGTACCATAACTATAATGTGAATCATTCATTTCTGGGAATGAACATCAATTCATTGAGTGGTTTTGTGAGTATTCTTTTCAATCACCATATCACATAATCTTGATTCATAATATTTTTGGAAATATTTTCTCATTTTGCTAATTCATGAGAATATTTGAGACATAAATTATATGCCCCTTTCTCTTGATTTCCATTGCTTCAAAACATACTAAGATCAAATAGATCTTATACATTGCAATCATTTTGTAAAAGTCAAGTTCTTCAGGAACTCGATCACAAATCTTTCATATACAATGATCAAAGAAAAATATATTTTCTAATCCAGAAAATCCGCCTTCTCACGCTAATGAAAGCCCTTCTTACAGAACAACTAGTGCGAGAGCCTTTCCTTCCCCTATACAGAAGGAGACTTTCTTTTGTCTAACTCTCCAGAAGAGACCAAGTCGTTTACTTCATATTTGTGACTCTTGCCAACAATTGGTTAGCAGATCAGAAGTAGGCCTCACCCTTCTCTAATAGGGGCAGTGCCACCTATAGAACGGGAATGTTCATCCTCTCTTAAATTAAAGTCCTTTATGGATTTCGAGTCGGGAATAGAGCTGTGGCAAGCAATATAGCCCCTGACGCTCTCTCTAAAAAAAAAAGCCCTTCTTAGTCTTCGGCCCTATGGAGAAAAGGGAAGTGCAGATCTGGAGTGTTTGGACGAGAAAGAAAGGCTACCACAAAATCTAGATATTGACAGAAAAATCAAGCTTTGAGCAATCCTACAGGGATGCTTGAATATTTTTATTCTTTGAGTTCTTCAGGAACTATCACAAATCTTCACAGACAATGATAAAGAAAACTATTCTTTGTGTAATCCTACGAAGATACTGGATTATCAAATCATTAGTTCTTCAGGAACTATACCACAATCCTTCAGGGATGTTTGGATATCAAAATTTTTAAGTTTTCAGGAACTATATATCATAAATAATGGTACATAGAAACAATTATTTGTGCAATCCTTCAGAGATTCTTGGATAATTGATTTATTGTTCTTCAGGAACTATATAACGAATTTTCATCAACAATGTTAAATAAATAGAAAATGAGATAAAACATAAAATAAGATAAAACATAAACAAGAACACAAATAAATGACAGTGAGAAGAAGAAGATGAAGAAGAAGAAAAATTATTCTTGCAATAGAACCTGGATGCTTATGCCATCAATCAAATGGTAGAGCTTCGTGCTGATAACGTGTTATGAAACACAAGATAAAAGTATGTAGAAGATGAGAAGAACATGAGCAACTATGAAGAAGATATGAACTTTGTTTGTTTTCTCTTCATATGTACATCCTTTCACTTAAGGGTGAAGTCTATTTATAGGGTGGGGGATTGGTAAGTGAGTGGTTTACAATAAAATGCCACTACACTAGAGAGTAATGAGAAGTAGGGAGAAGGGTAGTGGACATCCACTAATATAAATATTCATAACAGTTATTTGAATTTTTTTTTTAATGGTTAAATTGATTGATTTGATTTTTTATGAAAAAATTGAGTGATTTTAGTAGTTTTAATAGAGAGACTATAGTAAATAATAAATCTTAGATTATTTAATTATTTAGTATAATATCTATTTAATAACTTTGTTTTTTGGAAAAGAAAATTGAAAATTTTGGAAGTTTTGTTAAAGGTATGAGCTTTTTTGACAATTAGTAATTGTTAAATTGATTTGATTATAGTAGTTTGAGTAAATTATAAAATTAAAAAAAAATTATTTTTTTAGTAAAAAAAACTGACAAAAAAGATACCTTTTTTAGAAATAAATGAAAAAAAATTCAGAAAAAAACTGACAAAAAAAATAATTTTTTTGAATAGAAAATTAAAAAAATTAAAAATAAAATAGACCTAGGCAGTTTTTTTACCCCCCATTGTACTCTATACCCTCCAAATTGATCAAACGGACCAAAATACCCCTAAAAAATGTTAAAAACGAATTCATTCCTCATTCCATCATATTTCCGGAAAAAGTAAGTTTTTTTCCCTAAACTTCCCGGAAATAGACGTATTTCCGGAAAGATTTTCGGAAATACGCCAAATTACGGTATTGAGGTATTTCCGGAAGCCAAGATGGCTTCCGATTCCGGAATTCCCTGGAAATTAACCTTTCGAAAATACCGTAAAAAATGGTATTTCCGGAATTTTTTTTTTGCAATTTCGTTTTAATTAAATTTTTTTTTGCTATTTCAGTGGCAATCAGTACAGGAACATAGAGCGAGGTGAGCATTCAGGACCAGGACGAGGAGATGAGCAGAGTCCTTCTAGCAGTAGGACCAGGTTCAGATTGAGGACTAAACAGGCCGGACACATACACGTCTGAGCGTCAGAGGCGTGTCCGAGAGCGAGAGCAGGAGCATTATTATCATGAGCCTGCTGAGCCAGACGCCATGCATGCAGATGACCAGGCCGAGGCTGAGGTTGCTCAGCATGATGATGAGGCTGCTGAGCAGGTTTTATTACACCAGTTGCATGTCCACTGCGTCCACAGACTACTACATACGGGAGAGGTAATACTTTTAATAATTTGTTTATTTTTTAACAATTAATTACTTTTAATAATTTATTAATTACTTTTATTTTTTTACAGAACCGGGGTAAGATTAAAGTTGCTTCTCATGGGGGGAAGATACTGAAGATGAGACCTCAGCAGCACCACCCACATATAGCAGGATGGTTGCAGCAGGCGCATCTGTTTGAGATGGACATCACACCTCTCGGCAACATCAACCACGAGCTCATATCAGCCTTTGTGGATAGGTGGCATTCTGAGACCAGCTCATTCCACATGCCGTGGGGGGAGATGACAGTGACGTTGGACGATGTGTCCGCATTGCTCCACTTGCCGCTCACCGGCACACCGTTGGCGCATCGGCCACATTTTGACACTGCTGATGCTATTCGGGCTGGAGTTGACCTGCTGGGCATAGACCACACAGCCTGCTGGGCAGAGTGTCAGTTCAACAGAGGACCGGCATTCCGATTTTCTTCCTTGACGGCCGCATACACATAGAACATGGAGCACGGCTTTCTTGATCAGGCGGCACGGGCGCTATCTGCTACACTTGTTGGACATCACCATTTTTGCCGACAAGAGTCACACATCTGTCTCTGTCAAGTGGGTGACTCTTATTTCTGACTTTGACCTGTGTGGCCAGTGGGCTTGGGGTCCAGCTGCTCTAGCTATTCTCTACGAGCAGCTGAATGATGATTGTTACTGGGAGACGTCGCAGATTGGCGGATACGCTTCTCTGCTGCAGGTAGTTAACTAATTAATTATTTTTATTTCTTTTTAATTACTTTTATTTATATAATTACTTATTTATTTTTTTAATTATTTTATTGCTGGATATATGAGTATTTCCCCACCATCGTGGTGCGGAAAGACTTCGGTGCCAGTGAACTTCCACCTTGCAGCAGGTGGGCGAACAAGAAGTGATAGTATCAAGCTTCCGGAGTTTCGGCAGCTGCTGGATGACTTGCAGAGGGAGCAGGTCATATGGAGCCCCTGGGACGACCACAAACAGTACCTCCGATTTCACAACATTTCATTATTCAGAGGTTGGCTGCTGTGGGGGGATGTGGCTGTGCCTTATATGCCAGACAGGGTTCGTTGGCAATTTGAATATGTCCAGCAGATTTTCCACCTATTTCGGGCCCACGTCCATCTCCGGAGTTCATAGTACAGCCGCTGATATGTTCTATCAGTCCCCAGTGCGGGCTTTCAGGGACAGCGATCGACGGACACCCGTCCAGGGTGCTTGTGATAACGAGTACCTACCATGGTACTTGCAGGTGTCCATTCCCCGCCTGACTCCGGCTCCACCTTCACCTCCAGCTCCGCCTTCGCCTCCAGAGGATGCACCTGAGGATGTTGGTCCACTTCCCTTAGAGTCCAGGATGGAGAGAGCAGCTAGGCATGTCCAGGATGTCTATGATAGTCTTTTGGCAGTCGGCGGCATTCCTGGGGATGTCTATGATAGTCTATTGGCTGCTTTACAGCTTTTGGACATTTAGTTGTATTATTTTTTGTATTTTTACTGTATTGATACTGTATTATTATTGTTTATTAGTTTAGCGAGTTTCTTTACATTTAATTATTTCGCGTAATTTTTTTAATTTAAAAAAAAATATTTTTTTAAAATTTTCGGAAATACACATATTTTCGGAAGGCAGAAATATGAGTTTTCCAGAAATACAGATGATTTTTGCTTTACAGTGTGACAGTGGGACAGATTACAGGCTACTTGACAATACATCTAGTAGAGCACAGTTGTTGCGGGTGGGTTCGGACACCGATGGTTCTAATTCCAAGAACCGAACCCGACCAAATTAAACCGTCCCAGCCCATTTGTAGCAGCCGCCAACCCGCCGCGGCCCGTTAACAACCAGCCCGTTTTTTTCCCGAATATTGCGGTTTTTTGGGGACTATCTGGCGGGCCACAATTCTTGTCCAGGCCTAACGGTAGGTTAACAACTTAATCAAGCAACCAATATTTCTTCAACAAATCATCCAAATAAGTCAAACTAACATACCATCAACTTTAGAGAAAACCAAACAAGCATTGCCACGAACGCGGCAATATGAAGTGGGTTACCTCAGCTTTCAATGTTTTCTTTATTATGTGTGTCGTGTAGTACGATTATGTCATCATATACATGCTAAAATCACGTTTATTATCTCTCCTAAACAGAAGAGAAAAAATCAGTAGTTCTAATTTGAATAAGCAGAAAGTAAAATATGAAAATTAAAAAAAATAAGTCAGAAGGCATAATTACAATTACAAATTACAAATTACAAATAAATACAAAATAGAAAAAGAAAATTTATTTATGATCATTGAAGGCGTTTTCATATATGAGTTGTCTATGTCCACAGCAGAATAAGAAAATATCTGGACAAAATCGGAACACCAATTTTACATGACAACAGAAAGTTTAATTTTTAAAAATTTACCAAATCAGAGAGATCATGGAGATATTGCGCATCATTACTATAACTTCAAGGAAATAAACCAAAAATACAAACCTATTCCTCTGTCTCTCCCTCTTTAACTTTTCACTTCCAGTTTCCATGATCAATACAAAAAAACACCCAAAAAACAGAAGAAAAAAAAGTTTTTTCTTAATTCTTCTCAACTGAAAATACCAGGAAGACACAAAAGGAGTGGAAAATAAGGAAAAATAAAGAAGGGGAGTCTTTGAAAATGGGAACTACAAATTTGTACCTCACCAAGAGACTTGTTCCCTGGACTATCTGTGCTTTGCTTCCCTTAGCTTTGATTCTTTTCTACTTTTACCTTAGGCTTATACCCTTTTCTCCATCTCCAAAAACTGAGTTTACTCATTCCAACCCCATCAACATTAATTCCTACTCTTCTCTTTCTGATTCTCCTTCATCCACCACAGGTATTTATTAAATTATATAGGAATGCACAATTTTATCATTTTAAAATTATATAATTGCTGGCAAGGTGTTCTGTACCTTATCCGGGGCTAGGGGGACCAGTCCGGATAGTTGGTAGGGTGCTCCTGATAAAGTCGGATCTGAGACTTAGACCCGGGGCGGTACCTGTAATGACACTCGCCGAAGTCAAAAATAAGAAGTCATATAGGAGGTATCAATGTGTCAGAATGCCTGTATGGCGATAGGGATCACCTCTCTTTATAGACTTCGGGGTGAGCATCAGGGGTTGGTTGCGCCTGATGGGCGAGAAGATGTCCACCATTGGCGAAAATTGCCGCAAATCGCCTAGCGCTGTGTGACGGACTACACCCTTTTTGGTGGGTGCTAGATTGGCTCATATTGGGCCACACCCTGGCCCATGGCCCGGTCCGGAACACAAGGTTTTAAATTGCAGTCGCAAATACAGAGACCTTGAAAATCTTTACATTGTTGGCAATTACTGGCTAACGCGGTCCATCCCAAGTAGGTAGCTCAGTTGGCGAGCTAAGAGATATCAAAGGAGTGCACCAAAAGAGTGCAAGAAGGAGGTCCCGGGTTCAAACCCTTGAAACTAACATTCCCCCACCCCCACTAGCATTGTTTATCAAAAAAAAAAACTGGCCAACGCGGTCCGATGCAGTTGTGAAAATCTCAAAAACCGTTATATTGGAAGCACAATTGTAATTGCTTACCACAATTTAAAATCATGATTGCTAGTAAGTTTTTCTTTAATATTTAATTTTTGATTGGGTTTGATTGTTCTTCATTTCAGAAAAGGAAAAAGATTATGAGAACCAATGTGATTATTCCAATGGTGAATGGGTCCAAGATAGAAGAGGCCCTTTATACAATGATACAACATGTGGTACTATCAAAGAAGGAAGAAATTGCATCACACATGGAAGACCTGACTCAGATTATCTTTACTGGAGATGGAAACCAAGTCAATGCAATCTTCCAAGGTTTGAACCAATCACATTTCTGAAACTCATTAACAACAAACACATAGCTTTTATTGGAGACTCTATGGCTAGGAATCAATTAGAGTCACTTCTTTGTATGTTAGCAACAATTTCATCTCCTAAACTTGTCTACCAAAATACCAAAGGCAAAGACACCATGTTCTCAAGGTGGCACTTTTCTTCACACAATGCAACTTTTTCATTATATTGGTCTCCATTTCTTGTGGATGGTATTGAAAAATCTAGCACAAGACCAAATAATGAGTTACACTTGGATCATATTGATGAGAAATGGGGAAAAGATATAGATCAAATGGACATGATTGTGGTATCAATTGGTCATTGGTTTTTGCTTCCAGCAGTGTACTATGAAGGTGATTTAGTCTTAGGTTGTCACTATTGTCCTGGTCTTAATCACACTGAAATTGGATTTTATAATGCATTGAGAAAATCTTTGAGGACTACACTTAATAGTGTGATTGAGAGGAAAGGAGGTAAAGGAAAGAATGAAATTGGTGTTATTGTGACAACATTTTCACCACATCATTTTGAAGGTGATTGGGATAAAGCAGGTGCTTGTCCAAAAGTTAAGCCTTATAGGAATGGTGAAAAGGAAGTTGAAGGAATGGATGGTGAGATGAGAAAGGTTGAGATAGAAGAAGTTGAAGATGCTAAGGTAAAAGGGAAGGGATTTGGAAGGGTTAGGTTTGAGGTATTGGATGTAACTAAATTGGCATTGTTGAGACCAGATGGCCATCCTGGTCCTTATATGAATCCTTTTCCATTTCTGAATGGGGGTCATGTACAGAATGATTGTGTTCATTGGTGCTTGCCTGGTCCTATAGATACTTGGAATCAGATTTTTCTTGAGATGATAAAGAAGTGGGAGGAACAGTCCAGAAGGAGTGAAGTCTGAAGTATTTTTTCATATGTTAATTTATATACTTGCTAAATGAATATTGTATTGGAAAAAGCAATTTTCATTTCAGCTTAATTTTCAAAAGGAGATATTCATAAACGCCACCTACACATATTACATGTATTCAACACAGTAGATTCAATATTATGTGTTTCGTAACATTTTTTTCGAGACATATAGACGTCCTCATATTGGAGTTTGAAGGACATGTTCAGAATTACTTCTTAGTATTGCATACCAGTATGAAGAATTGCAGATACTAGACAATTTATATACCTTTGTTTTTTAGAAGATTAATTAATTTACTCTTGCAGTCTTGCTGTTCCAAAAATGTTGTCAACCGTTATGCTAAACTGAAATGATAATCAGTAGAGTAAATACTCAAATTGGTCTAAAATTGAGAGGCCTTTTCAATTTAGTCCCCCATATTATCATAATATAAAATTAATTTTTGAATGTGCAAAACATTGTTCAGGTTATATAAGTGTGATAGTTAATTGAGTTAAGAGTCATTGATATGACATGTTAATTGCCTTAATGCCTCACACATCACTGTTCACGTATAGCATACCCCAGAATTAATCAAATACTTGAAAATTTTCAATAAATCATCTTTGATTATCAAAAAAAAAAATCTTTATATTTTCATTACTATTTTAGTCTTTAATAATTCATCTAAACATGTAAAGCAATTTCTATAGATAGCAATTGTGCTTTCAAAAGTAATAATGTACACATCAAACTTCCTGCATACTGGTCCATGTTGCTCTGAACCTCTGAAAAATCAACTTGCAGAATGCTGGTTATATACTACCTAGTAAGTCTCAAACAATTTCTTTCCCTTTTTCAATTTTTTTGAAGGCTTTCCCTTTTTTAATTGCCAGCTATAAACAAAAACCTCGCTAAGCTAATCAACATATATTTGTCAAACATAACACACGATATTGTTTACGCAGTTCGGCCAAAGATTGCCTACGTCTGCGATTACAGAGTAGCTGTAGTTCCGTTTTATTGATAATGTTTCAATCACCTGAATACAAATACAAGAGAGTTTAAATAGCCTTCTCTAAGAAGACCTAACGGGTCTGGGCCAAAGCATGAGCATATAAATAAATCTACACAACTACTATTTACAACTTTCTTATTTTCCTTATTCACATCCCCCCTCAAATTGATGCGGGTCATCAAGGAGCATCAATTTGCTGACAAGAAACTGATGGCGTGGAGAAGGAACAACTTTGGTCAAAATGTCTGCAACTTGAAATTGAGTATTGATATGAGGGATGGATATAACGTGATTATCATAGGCTTCACGAATTGCATGACAATCAACTTCGATATGCTTAGTACGCTCATGAAAAACCGGATTTGCAACAATCTGAATGGCACTTGTATTGTCAGCATAGAGAGATGTCGGTTCGGTTTGAGGAAATCCAAGTTCACCCAAAAGACCACGAAGCCAAAGTTTTTCGGAGCATGCCGTAGACATAGCACGATACTCCGATTCGGTTGAGGATTTAGAGACTCTCGCTTGCTTATTACTTTTCCAAGAGATCAACGAAGAACCAAGAAACATGCACCAACCCGTGACAGAGCGGCGAGTGTCGGGACACCCAGCCCAATCAGCATCACTGTAGGCACTCAACGTAAGGGGGGTTCCATTAGGAAAAAATAAACCCCGTTGAGAGGTACCTTTCAAGTAGCGAATAATACGACGAACCGCTGTCAGGTGAAGATGACGAGGAGATTGCATGAACTGACTTACTTGCTGAACAACAAATGAAATATCTGGTCGTGTAATGGTCAAGTAGTTAAGACTACCCACGAGCTGTCGATACAATAACGGATCAGTCAAAAGTTCACCCTCGTCACAGTGGTATTTAACATTAACTTCAAGACGAGTATTCATAGGATTAGCGGATTCGAGGCCAGTCATAGCAATAAGGTCGGTGGCATACTTATGCTGATGGAGAAATATGCCCTTAGAAGTAGAATGAACCTCGAGTCCAAGAAAATAATGTAACAGACCAAGATCTTTCATTGGAAATGAGGCTTGAAGCTTGTGTTTAACTTCCTGTATGGATGCTGCATCAGAACCCGTAATGATCATATCATCAACATAAAGAAGGAGTAGAACAATGCCCGTAGATGTGCAGTGAATGAACAAAGACGAATCATACCGACTTTGAGTAAAAGAGAACCCAAATAGAGTGGAACGTAATTTCGCATACCATGCTCTAGGTGCCTGTTTCAAACCATATAGAGATCGTTTGAGCTTGCACACCCCCTTAGATGAAGAGAAAAGGCCCTGAGGGGGGGGGGAGTCATATAAATATCTTCAGTCAGGTCGCCTTAAAGAAAAGCATTCTTGACATCCATTTGGTGGAGAGACAACCCATTAGAAGCAGCTATAGAGAGCACCATTCTAACAGTAGTCATTTTAGCAACCGGTGCAAAGGTCTCATTATAATCAATACCATATTCCTGCCTGTTGCCTAAAGCAACCAATCGAGCCTTATACCGATTGAAAGATCCATCAGAATTCAATTTCACAGAATAAACCCATTTACAGCCTATGGGTTTGATACCAGGAGGGCAATGAACAATATCCCAGGTGAAGTTGTCCTGAAGAGCCTGAAGTTCCTCATTCATGGCATTGACCCAAGACACATCTTTAACAGCCTGCGAGTAACAAGTAGGAATAGATGTGCCAGTTAGAGAAGCAGTTAAAGCAGTATGTGAGGAACCAAACCTGTCTGGGGAATATCTGTCAGGTGCTCGAGGCGTTCTACCAGAACGCCGTGGTGCCGGCGGTATAGGATCAGAATCAGTATCAGGATCAGGAGCAGGAGCAGGATCAGGATCAGTGTCGGAAGGGGAAGTGGAAACGAGTCCTGTTTTATCAAAAAATTGCGGAAGCATAGCAATATCATTCAAACCAGGAGAAGAGCAAGGAAACATAGACTGATTATCAAAAAAAAGTGACATTCCTAGAAATGCGAAAACGACGGTTAGAGACATCATAACACACAAAACCCTTATGAGACTGACTATACGCCATAAATGCACATTGGACAGATTGTGCTCCAAGCTTATGTCTTTCAGTGGATGGGAGGTGCACAAAACATACACACTCAAAAGTATGTAAACTACTGTAATGAGGCTGAGTTTTAAAAAGGCGAAAGTGAGGAGAATCAAACTCAATCACCGTGGAAGGAAGACGGTTGATCAAAAAGACAACTGTTGAAAGAGCCTCCACCCAGAATTTGGATGGAACAGAGGCCTGGAGAAGTAAGGTACGTGTCACATCCAACAAGTGACGATTCTTACGTTATGCAACACCATTTTGCCGAGGGGTATTGGGACAAGAACGTTGAGATAGTATACCTTTTTGCTGTAAAAACTCCTGAAACTCATGAGACATATACTCACCACCTGAATCAGGCCGAAGAATTCTAATACTGGTTTGGAACTGATTTTCAACATACATCAGAAATTTCTTAAACATAGAAAACACTTTAGATTTATATTTAAGAAAATAAATCCAAGTAAAACGGCTATAATCATCGATAAATGTGACAAAATATTTGTAGTGAGCGTGAGAAGCAACAGGAGAAATCCCCCAAACATCACTATGAATCAACTCAAAACATGTAGAAGCACGATGTGCACCAGACGGAAAAGGAAGTGTTTTACTTTTAGCTAATTTGCAAACAGAACATGAAATAGAGGTACCGGAATCTATCAGTTTAGTACCTAACACACCAGTTTTAAATAAGTGAGACAAAACAACAGAGTTTGGATGACCCAATTTCCTCTGCCAATCCTCACATGCATTCAAAACACTATTACAAGCAAGAGATAAATGGTTTGAACTAAACTGGAGTGGAAACACTCTTCCAACTTTAGGCCCCTTCGCGATCACCTTCCCTGACACCCGATCCTGCACAAGACAACCATCCAGAGTAAGATTAACATCACAACCTTCATCAACTAATTGACCAGCAGACAATAAATTTGAGGCAAGGCCAGGTGCTACCAGCACATTTCTAAAAGTAGAATTAATGTCACCAACATTCGTTATAGGAAGGGTACTGCCATTAGCAATTTGAATTTTTTGATTACCAAGATAAGAACGTAAATTGTGCAGGAGTTCAGAGGAACCCGTCATGTGATTTGATGCACCCGAGTCAAGTAACCAAGAAATGAAAGAAGACATACCAGTAATACCCAAGGCAGAAAGAGCAGATAGTACCATTTGTTGAATTAATTCCGGCTGAAGAGCACCACCATCAGATGCACCCGTGGTGGAAGGACCAGCAGTAGAGCTAGTAGTGGCATGAAATGCCTGTGCCGGACGCCTAGTTGATCGTGGAGGACGCGTAGGACATGCAAAGATGATATGTCCCTGCTGCTTGCAGTTATTGCAAAATTTCTTTGGACAACTACGAGCAACATGTCCAAATTGTTTACAAGAGAAGCATTGAGTTTGTCGCATATCACGGCCCACACCTCTATTTTGCGCAGCATACGCGACTGTCACGGGTTCAGAATGGACGGGATCATAAAGCATGGTTCCTTGAGTATTCAGACGTTGTTCTTCCCTGAGCAGTTCACCAACACAGATATCCAAGGAAGGAACAGGGTTCCTATTCAGCACGGCACCTCGAACAGCCTCAAATTCCGGACGAAGTTTCATGAGCAATTGATCCCGTTTACTAGTATCATACACATCACGAACGACCGACAGTGATTGTTTGGGAACGACAGCATATATAATAGCAGAGTGTTCTGTCCATACATTTAAAAAACCAGAATAATATTCTTTAATTGACAAATTACCTTGTTTGTAATTGGCGATCTCTAATTCCAATTGAAAACGCTTGGCTGTATTGTCCTGGTTGTAAATGCGCTGCAAATAATTCCACATCTCTTGAGCAGTTGAAAATGCTCGCAAATTATTGATCATCTGAGGATCAATAGTATTGAGGATCCAAGAAAGAAATAATCTGAGCATCTTGGACTTCCCATGCATCTGAGGCGGGTTTATCTGTCGGAGCTTTAGAGACCCCATCAAGGTGACCCCATAATCATTTTCCTTTGACATACATCTTGAATTGAAATTCCCAAGCCGCATAATTCTTGCTAGTAAAGTGAACACAAAAATTATCTCTTCCTTCCGAAGCCATTAAGATAATTACTGTAGCTTGCAATAATAAGATATAATATGATTGTAATAAAACTGAAAGTCAAACAGCAGACCAGACGCAAGCAATAAACGTAAGCAGTACACGAAAGCTGAAACGCCAGCTGACAAACAGAGCCAAATCTCAAACAGAGGCAAACACGCAAATCTGAAACGCAAGCTGAACCCAGCAGTACACGCGATCCAGAAATCCAAGGCGGCGGTGAGCAGAGGCGGAAACGCAAAACCGAACCCCAGCAGGACAGCACCCAAAACGCGAACCAGCACCCAAAACGAACAGATCCAGAACGAACAGATCCAGAAATCTCGATCCATGAACCCACCACGGAACGCGAACAATACTGACTTCGCGAAGCAGGAGCAAACGAACGCTGAACTAGAGCAAACGAAAGCAAACAGAGGACGATGCGCACGGCGGAGGGTGATGCGTACAACAGAGGACGCGCGAGGAGAACGACGACGGCGCGAGTAGCACACAGCACACAGAGGCGACAGCCAAACAAGATCCAGGAGCAAAAAACGGAAAAAAAATCCACCTACACTGAACCCAGGAGCAGTGCCCAACACGTGACCAAGATGAAACCAAGAGGGAAAAAACAACCGAAATCACAGGGATGATCGAAACCCTACTGATACCATGTCAAACATAACACACGATATTGTTTACGCCGTTTAATTGATAATGTTTCAATTACTTGAATACAAATACAAGAGAGTTTACATAGCCTTCTCTAAGAAGACCTAACAGGCCTGGGCCAAAGCATGAGCATATAAATAAATCTACACAACTACTATTTACAACTTTCTTATTTTCCTTATTCACAATATTCCATTATGGAAGAAAAATATCACAGCAAGAACAGAATACACAACCTAATTTCTCTATGGAATGAATAACATAATAAATTAACAAGACAAATGACCTGAATTTCTTCTGGCTTCACCCTGTTCAGGCATCTGACAAGTATGCTTTTACTCGAACCCTTAACAGAAAATCAAGGTCGGTCGGCGGTGCAGCAACCCATAGGATGATCACGCCAATCAACTTCATTGCGCCTTACAGGTTTACTCGCCCTCACTCTTCACTCCTTGGTTGTTCCTTCCATTTCTTCATCATCTCAAGAAAAATCTCATTCCAAGTATCTATAGGTCCAGGCAAGCACCAATGAACACAATCATTCTGCACATTCTCTCTATTCCCATTAGAAAACGGAAAAGCATTCATATAAGCTCCAGGGTGACCATCAGGTCTCAACAAAGCTAATTTAGTTACATCCAACACCTCAATCTTTAACCCTCCAAATTCTTTAGCTTTTATCTTAGCATTTTCCACTTCCTCTATCTCAATCCTTCTAAATCTAATCACACCATCCATTTCTCCAATTTGCTTCTCCCCATTTTCATAAGGTTCACTCTTTGAACAAATACCAGCTTTATCCCAATCACCTTCAAAATGAGAAGGAGAAAATGTTCTCACAATAACACCAACTCCATTTTTACCCTTGCCAACTTTTCTCTCAATTATCCTATTAAGTGTAGTCCTCAATGCTTTTCTTAATGGACCATAAAAACCAATATCAGTGTAATTAAGATTAGGAATATGATTAGGAGTATTAAAATTAAAACACCCAATAACTGAATCCCCTTGATAGTAAACTGAAGGAACCAAAAACCAATTTCCAAATGATAATACAATCAAGTCAAATTTATCCATATCCTTTTCAAACTTCTCATGAACATGATCCAAATACATTGTATTATAACTTGGTCCATTTTTTGATCTTTCAACACCTTTAACAAGAAAAGGAGACCAATAAGATGAAAGTGTTGCATTGTGAGAAGGAAAATGCCACCATCTTGAACCTTTATGATGAAGAAGTATAGGTTTTGAAATAGTGGTTAACATGCAAAGAAGGGATTCTAATTGGTTCCTAGCTAGAGAATCACCAACAAAAGCTATGTGTTTGTTTTTACTTAGTTGGAGAAATGTGTTTGGTTCAAACCTTGGAAGATGGCATTCATTTGGTTTCCATCTCCAATAAAGGTAGTTTATGTCTGGTCTACCATTGATGATGCAATTATGGTTCTCTTTGATTGTAACACATGTTGTTCCATTGTATAAAGGACCTCTTTTGTCTTTGATCCATTTTCCATTGAAGTAGTCACATGAGTTGTAATAAGCTTTTTGTTTCTCCTTTTCTGCCACTAAAATAATACCAAGTTAATTACATGTAATAATTCTAATATTCAAAATTGTTTTTTTTTCAAAAGTAGATTTTTTTTACTGACATTGAGCTCTACAGGTACTCACAACACAACAAAACATCCTTAAAAATCTAGTAATAACACACACTACATAACCTATAGACTAATGTTTTAAACTATGAAGCACTAACACAGACATGGATACTAAATCTGACACGTAAATGTTTA
Organism: Astragalus membranaceus; assembly: GCA_039519185.1. NCBI lineage: Eukaryota > Viridiplantae > Streptophyta > Magnoliopsida > Fabales > Fabaceae > Astragalus > Astragalus membranaceus. The sequence continues at coordinate 162,844,497 of CM076854.1, read as the reverse complement.
TAATACATAATTTGAGAAAATAAAAGTGATTGAAGTATTAGTGTTGGTGTGGCGTCTTCAATCTGAAGTGTCGGTGCTACACAGATTTTAATTAACAAAATTATGTATTCATATGTATTTACCTGAATAAGAAGGAGGAGGAGGAGGAGAAGTTGAAAGAGAGCTATGGGGAGGTTTCGTTGTAGAAGGAGTGAGAGAAAGGGAGAGGGAGAGAGGGTAAAAGTGTAAACAAAGGAAAACTATGGGAAACAGAGCTATTGGAAGAAAAGGAAGAAGAAGTGCTTTGGAAAGGTAAAGAGAGTGATCTTTGAATGGATTTGTACTTTTCATTTTCAAACCATTCCTTTTTCTGTGGTGTTTCTTCAATGTTGAGAACACTTTTCCTTCTATAAAAACATAGCCGTGAAGTGGACGTAGTTGAACTGTTTTATTACAGCTTTTAATATAATACGCGCACACTCTCTCACACAAGTGTGAAATCTTGCGGACTTATCTATTTTTTTTAGAAGAAAGTTGATACTATTAGATTCGTCTCTTTTAAGGTTGTTTTAGAAACTAGGGAGCCCGAAACCATGACTTGCCACTACCTTTAGTTCAGTTATTTGAACGGGGTTTGAACCGGGACATTATTTTTGGACTCATTCGGTGCACTGCCTTAGTATCTCTTAGCTCCCTCACTGAGCTACCTTCTTGAGATATTTCATGTGATTTTTGATTAAAAAAGAAATAATCATATGAAATTTTGTAATTAACTATGTAATCTAAACCTTTACTTTTAATTTTATGGTTGTAATTAAAAATTCTCATTTCTCATAATAAAGTTATCACCTATATGCTCTCTAAACATTATTTAGTTCAATAAATTTTATTTTTTTATGAAATATTAGACTTTTTCCTATAATAACCTTTGATTATTAATAACCTATCACACTTATTTCTTTCTCAATGATAATTAATTAAAAATATAATTGAGAAACAACTAATTAAGGAAGAATTTTTCTTAAAAAGAAAGCCAACAAGCACAAAATAATTGATGGGGTATTTGATAGGTGAAACCATAAATAAAAAATTTATTACATCTCTGACAAAATCTGAATTAATAAAGGTTTTATTTTGTTATTTCATTAGTGAGGTGAAGGGAGATTGAAGAAAATGCGAAGGAAACAGAGACAAACATTTATTGATTTACTCATCATTTAGTTGAGAAGACACTGACGCTTCCATGTTCTCACTTCTCACTAAATTTCTAAGCTTCAGAAACTCTATTTTGGAGTTTTTATTGTCTCTCAGGACATTTGAAGAGCCAATAATGTTCCAGCCAATTTTTTGAGAAGTATTGCTGACGTCGCTGGCAATGCATTAAACCATGCGGTACTTCCTTAGTTCCGTATTATATGACTTTCTAGAAAAAAAATTGTCCTATAATACATGACTTTTTAGAATCTCAATGAAACCTTAACATTTCTTTCCTACCATACTCTTCATTATTTAATAATATCTTTTTCATAACTCTACTAATTTTTCTTCCCAATGTCATTAATGAATGTTAATTTGGTAAACTAACTTGCAATTTATCTTTCCCATACAAAATTAACTATTTTTCTTAATATGTGTGAAATGACCCAAAACGATATATAATATGGGACGGAGGGAGTAGTAGTTCAGAATCATGAATTATGGCTAAAAGACAAGACAAAAGGTCACACTAATAATGCAGATGACATAATAAATGGTTATTATTAAGCCGCTAATTGAAGGTGAAACTTGGAAGTTTCTAGAGCACAATTATTGAAGGTGGAACTTTAATCTATGTTTGGCGTGACTTAGAAACCCCGTCATGTTCATTTGTGACCCACCTATTAGAAGTTAACCTAACATTAGAAATACTTGTTTAAATTTTAGTTGAAATGATTTTCTCAAACTCTTGATTTTTATGAAGTTGTAATTGTAAATTTGGGGGTGCTTCTAGTAGTCTACCTTAATTCACTTGTTTCTGTAATTGGGCCTCTATGGGCTTTTTCTTTTCTAAGCCCATGCGAATTTCAGCTAAATAACCTTGTTGGATTTCAATAGATGGAGAATCATTAACAAAAATTGTGAATTGTGAGAGGTAGAGCAAAGTGCTCCTTCAAGTGCTTCATAGAACCTTCCAGAAGGATAATATTTTTTATACTCCCACCATTGGACACCATTAGAGCTGTCAATTTGGCCCACGTGGGCCAGCCCACCCTAGGCCCACATGGCCCATGGACCAAAAAGCCCATGGGCCAAAAAGCCCACTATCCTAAGGCCCCACATAGGCCCCAAGCCCATAAGGCCCATGTGGGCCCAGCCCCGCCCATAGGCCCTGAATATTTATTTTGCAAAAAATGACCCACTCAACTTTGATGGCCTAGTTTAGCCCATGGGCCCTGAATATTTATTTTGCAAATAATGACCCACTCTTGGTGGTGGTGGTGGTGGTGGTGGTGGTGGTGGTGGTGGTGGTGAGTGTGAGATAGTGATGATGGTGGTTGTGGTGAGCTGGGGCTAAAAAAAGCCCCATCAATAGGGGGCTTCAATTTTATGGGGCTTGATTGGGGGCCAATGGGGCTGGGCTTGGGGGCTTGGGCCAAATTGACACCTCTAGACACCATACCCTCACAAGAATAATATCAATATTTTCAAGTTTGTGGCGATTCGATTTATCTTATCTACTTTCCATGGAAATTTTGGCAATCACCAATCCTTTTCATTTCGGTTCCTCTTCATCTTTGCATTTTCTTCTTCACATTTTTGTATTAATTTCTAGTTCTATCTTTTTTTTTGTTGTTTTTTATTGAACTCTACTTCGTCTTCTACCTTTCTTGATTTTTTTAAAGTTTGACTCAAATTTATGGATAGATCGTCACATTTTCGTGATCTATGAAATTGGAAATGAAATTGGACAACATCAACCTCTCTCTCTCTCTCTCTCTCTCTCTCTCTCTCTCTCTCTCTCTCTCTCTCTCTCTCTCTATATATATATATATATATATATATATATATATATATATATATATATATATATATATATATATATATATATATATATGAAGAAAATGACTTCAAACTGGATTAAGGTGGAAGTTTTAGTGGTTCATCTATACTTGGCCAAAACCATGGAAGGAAAAGACAAGCTCCCACAAGGTATAAATGACATTGAGAAAAATGAGATCAAAGAAAAAACACACAGTGCAGTTTTGTTGTGCTTGGGAGACGAAGTTCTATGAGATAGTTCTAAATAAGAAATTGCTGTAAATTGTGGCTGAAGCTAGAAATCTTGTACATGACCAAGTCACACACCATCTGGCTTTATTTGAAGTTAAGATTACACACTCTTCAAATACAAGAAGAAAATCATATCATGTGGAGATAAATTATCTATTATGTTTCTTTCCAAGTTCTTACCAACATTTCATCGACACTATGATGTATGGTCGAGAAAATATTACATTGGAGGAAGTCGAGGTTGCAGTATGCTGGAAAGAGCTGAAGAAAAAGACTGTTAGAAACAAATTAGAAGCCTTCGCTAAAGGTCTCTTTGTTAGAGGAAGAATAGAGAAACTAAATCAAAATAATGGATAGGGTAAGCTAGTTTGTAGTTTGAGATAGTCTCTATACGAATAAAAATAATCTCTAAGGCTATGATACAAGTGCTTTGATTCATATATGCTTTCGATCAGCTACAAAAGACTTGAATATGGTTGATGTCTATATGTAAGAAGCCTTGGTGATGGTTCTCGCAGAAAGATTATGTTCAGATGGTGCTAGCCAGATTTGATATGGGCAATGCTAATGTTGTGCGTACTCCATTGGCGTATCACATTAAGCTTTCATTAGATTAGTGTCCAAAGACACATACAGAACCCGAGTATATGTCATAGGTTCTCTATGTCAGCATTGGTTGGTTAATGTATGCTATGATTTGCACCAAACAAAATTTGGCACAAGGTGTATGTAACATCCCCTAATTAACTAATTTAAATTATTTAAATTAGCAAAGAGGTTAAGGTGAATTATTAAGTTGCTGAAGGGTATAGTGGTCTTTATACATGATTAAATGAGGGGCAATTCTGTCATTCCCTAGTTAAGTGACCAGCTGACCCCAAGTTCCCCTTACCCCTCTCATTTGTTGAGATTCAGAAAAACTGAAGTGAGGAACCAGAGATAGAAAGGAGGAGAAGTCGAGAGAGAGAGAGAGGGTGGAGGAGAAGAGAGAAGCCAACCCAAACCTTCATGCATGTGGAAACTATTTATACCAATCTTCACCATTTCTCATCCTCTTTCCATTGATACAAATTTCAGTAGCCTTTCCTCCCTCTAGCTCAAATCTTAAATTCGAAATTATAGCCCCAAAGTTCTCAAATCTGGAATTCTTGCTTGCATGTCACTTTGATAACATTGGAGCTAGCCTAGGCCCTTAGAAGTTCCAAAGTTTGGTTCTGGAAACTCAATCATAAGCGGATTGTTGAGTGGAATGGTTGAAGGAAAGGTACAGTAGCTAAGATTCACTTAGGTTGCGGTCCAAGCACTTTCGGCCGACTGAATTCGTTAGAGGAGCGGTGGGAGAGTTCGTGTGTTCTTGGTTCGCTAGCATCCGTCAAAGTCTCGGTAATTTACGTGATTCTCATCACGTTAGGTGAGTTCTATACTCACTTAGGAACGTTTTTGATGTTGAGTCATTTTACTTTCTGAAACGATATTACTGAAATCCGCTTTGTGAAAACTTGACGAAAACGTTTTATCGAAAAACCGTAAATCGTACAATTGTTCGAGTTGATGGAATTGATGATGTGATGATATGAATTGATTGATTGTTTATCGCTTTTGCTGGTCTGGAATAATATTCGTTATGATAGGATATCGACCAGAATGAAATTGGAATCGAAACGGACTTGGAAAAATGATACGAAACTGGAAAATTGGCCACTGTCAAGGACGCACGGATCGTGCCTCACAAGGGCACGGGTCGTGCGCCTGGTTCGGTATAAGCCTGGAAACAAAATTTTTTACGCGCACGGATCGTGCGCCTTGGTGGCACGTATCGTGCGCCCTGTACGTTTTTCAAACTGAGTTTTAAGTGACACGCACGGGTCGTGCGCCTCTGGAGCACGGACCGTGCGGATCCTTCTGTTACCCCAATTCAAAACCCTTTTTGATCCGTTCCAAACGATTCTGATTCCTTTCCGATTGATTCCCCAATGTTTCCCAAGAATGGAAACACCCTATTGTCATGAAATGAAGGAAGTTTATGGTAAATCTCACAAGTTATAAATGTTAAGGAAAAACCGTACATTAGTAAGACGCGAGTGTACACACTTTAATTCATAAAGGTCAAGGTAAGAAATGTTAATTCACGACAAGATACCTTCCCTTGCGGAAGGGTAGACGGGACATGAATGAATTCTAGACGGCCCAATGCGGGTACATGCATATATATAATATATAATATATACAAGAGGTTAAGGGTGACGACCCTGAGAGGATTAGCATACTAGGGGAGGGGAAGTCATGATCCCCAAAAACCTAGACTCAAAAGGTTTCGCCCACTAGTAATAGCGGGATGGGTTCACCGAAAGCCAAAGAAGTGCCTAAAAATAGGTAGGCTTGAGGTGTTATGCTAAGATAATGAAATGAAAGGAAAGGTAATGCGTAGTCGCTTAGTAGGGCTACAAATTACAAGAGGTAAAAGACATGTCCACATGGTTGCTTATTAGGGCCATGAGTTAACAAGTTAAGAATAATGAACCGCTAGAGTTAGTAAGGGGTCTCGATAGGACTCACTGAGATAATGTTTATCTCACCCTTCATATTTGTGGTTTTTACAGAGAAACAGGGGAAAGCAAAGGCGACGAAGCACGGTTAGCCGGTGCGACTCTTGGAGTCATTGAAGATTGAGTTTCATGTTTAGACCTTTGTCCCATTTTCTGTTTCTATGTTATTGATTGTATAACGATCATGTATCAGTTGTAAATCGTTTCCGCTACTTTATGTTGAGTATTGAACACCAGGATTATGTATAAGTCTTAAGTTATGAAACTTAAGCATTTTAATGAAGTTAAGTACGGTTCGGAGAACCTTTTGATATGTATTATCGAAATTTTTAGTTTGTGTTCAATATTCATTAACAGGAAGTTACTCTGATGTATGCCATTTAGTGCATTTCGGTAGTTCTACATGTTAGAATTTATCGGGGTGTTACAGTGTAAGTCAAGTATATGTCCAAACCAGGTAAGCGTAATTGGAAAGTAGTCAAGTGGATTCCTAGATACTTGAAGGATACAATAGGCCATGGTATTATGTTCAGTAATCAACAGGGTGATTATTTAATTGTAGGATATGTGGATTCAGACTATATTGGTGATATGGATGATAAGACGTCTATAATGCAATGTATTTACTCTTCCAAGAGGGTCAGTTTGTTGGAAATCTACACTTTAACCCGTTGTGGCCATGTCTACAACTATAGCCTAGTACACGATAGTAGTTGAGGCTGCCAAAGAGGCTTTATGGCTCAGGGCTAGTGAAAGAACTGGGTATTAAGCAAGATGGAGTGATTCAAGAACACAGTTGCAGTACATACACAGAAAGAAAAACAATTCAGAAGGCAATCATCAACAATAGAAATAAAATACATCACTGAGAAGAGTGATTTATACCTGTTTCTGTTGTTGACCGTGGTTATTGTGGCTTTCAATCTCTCACAAGTTTCATACAAAGCACAAACACAAATATAAAGTTAGGGTTTGTGCTAAAACTGTGAAACAGAAGTAAAGAGATGATAAATTAATTAGAAAAATTAATATTTAGTATTTGAAATTGTTTTAGGTATTATTTAAAATTTAAATAAACAAATTAACATTTTAATTTGAAGTAATGTTGAATCTAAATATTTTAATATAAAAGTGAGTGTTGTTTGAAGATTGCTTATTTTTTACCATTAGAGCAAAATGTGGATGAATTGCTCAAAGATTGCTTAACGCTTACGTGACGCTGTGGTCCCATTTTAAAGTGGTTGTGGAACCCAAAGTGAGTTGCGTATTTTTCTCCCATTAGAGACGCTTATAGGGACAAGTTAAACCTTCTAGAGTTAAGACAAAGTCTAATCAATCAAACATTTATTATAAGATTATTCTTCTTCATTTTTTATATTAAATTATCTTCATTCTATATTTTTTTATTTGTGAGATAAGATGGGTTACGTATTTTAAGTTTTTAATAAGATAAGTATTTTTTTTGTTTTAATAAACTCATCTTAAAATTATAGTTATTTAAACATGTATCTCTTTAAGAGCAAACATTGGTGAATGAGTCGGTTTTTGATCTTCAATATGTGTATATAGTGGAAGCTTAAGTTTAACAAACTTCTTTGACCGTGGGTCAACCTGTTTGTGATCAAGATCAACATGATTCTCCTCTAAGTGTGGATCAGCAAGACTCTTCTCCCAAAGTCGAATTGATCCCATGTTAAATATACTCATCAGGGAGCAACAACATATGCCTTCTGTGAAGGAGCTTATTCTCAGGTTTCAGCCCTATTAGATGCTTCCTCTAAACAAAAATTTACCCTTGGTAATTGCTCTGAGCAAATCAGTCAAGAAAGGAGTATAATTAGCTTCTCCATACGACGTTCTGTTCATGCTAGCTTTGCTGAAGCTCTTTTGTGTATTTAATTTCTTCATCTAAGAATTTTGTTGCTGATAAAGACATTAAAATAGTGGAAAGGTTTTGGTCTAATGACGTTGATCTTTCCGAGAGTGATGAATAATTTGTTCAAGATTCCAATGATCCCCTGGATTCACAAAAGTAATTACTTCCAAGTCTCATAAAAAATGTTTGCAGAAGAAACATTTGCATGTTAGAAGCGCTTGTGTATCATATCTCTTCTAAGGGTGGTTCGCATTCTACTGCTCTATGAAGCTGTTTTTTTTTTGGAATGTGAGGGTTTTAGCAATTAAACCCACTAAAATTGTTGTTAAAGATTTGTGTAGACCTCATAATCATGACTTTCATGGTTTTTGGTTTTATGTTCCCATATTTTTTTTTTGTATATTTTTCCTTAAATTTGAATAATTTTTTTTTGAAATATTGCAAATGATTGATAGCGAAGTCAAATCTCGTTGGGTAGTTATCCTGCAATTGTGGTAGTGCCAAACTTCATCTTTTTTTTTTTCTACTTTTTCATATTTTAATGCTTTTCTTAAATAAAGTTTTATTTCCTTTTCAAATTAGTGTAGTATTAATTTACTAACTAATAGTCCATTTTTTATGGCTCTTATTTTGATCATTTTGGATCAACTGGTATTAAAAGAATATTTAAATTGGTGCTCCGACGTCCAAGTCAGGGAGCAAAAGTCAAATAGTGTCAGTGGGGGGCCCGTATTTATAGAGCAGGGCATCGCGGGCCAGCCGTTGGATCAGGCGGATCGATCTCAGCTGTTGGGAGGTTCCAAAGCGCATTTCGAGCGCTTCCTTGGGCGGAGTTCAGCTATTTGGGTCGGTCGTGGCCCATTACCGAGATTGGGCCTAGTGGGCCTGTCCGGATCAGTATGTGAGTACCGTGTTTTTACATTTATTTCTTTTTAGATTTTTTGAGATATTTTAGAGTGTGAAAAAAAATTAGGTGTTAAAATACGTAAAGTTTTATTCCTCAATAACTAGTTTGGTGAATAAAAAAATTATTTCATAAGAAAATACGTAAAGTGATCGAGATGCTAAGCAGTATGTTTTGGTAAACTCTAAAGTTCAGAAAAAAATTTAACTGTTCAAAACGTAAAGTTTGTTCCTCAATGACCAGTTTGGTGAAAACAATTATCACAAAATACGTAAAATGCGATGGTAAGGAGTGTGTTTTGGAGTACTTTAGCTTTCTGAAAAATTTTAACTATTCAAATACGCGAAGTCTGTTCCTCAATAACCGATTTGGTGAAAAAATATGTAAAGCGAAATGCTAAGCAATATGTTTTAGTGTACTTTAGAGATAGAATTTTTTTTAACTGTTCAAATATGCAAAGTTTGTTCCTCAAAAACCAGTTTGATGAAAGTCAAATAGTTTCGTGACAAAATACGTACATAAAGTGTGATGCTAAGCAGTATGTTTTGAGAAACTCTAGCGCTTACAAAATTTTTAACTATTCAGATACCTGAAGTTTGTTCCTCACCCTTTTACTAATCACTTTAAAAAAAAACAATTTCTTTTTATACTTCTTCTCTTTATATCTTTAGGACAAATTTTTCTGAACCTTTAAAAGAATCATTTAATTTTATACTTCTTCTTATATTTTTTGAACCAAAAATATCTATTGAATCCATTTAGTTTGGTCACTACCAAATCACAAATATATTTTTTAATTTTTTTTAGGATTTACGGTTTATAAGAGTAACTCCTCTCTTTCGTGTTTTGTTACATTCATCATTACTGAGAGTTGCTTCTTTGTCTTGCAATATATATTATACCATAGATTCTTTCAAATTTGTATAGTTGTTTCTATTTTATTGGTGATTTTAATCCAACCCTACATGAATATGGATTATGTTATTAAAATTCTGTAGGCTTTTTCTTTTTATTATCATCTTATTTAATTCATTGTTATAATTTAGTTTTTAATGCTTTTCTTAAATAATGTTTTATTTTTGTACCCAAAAAAAAAAGTATTGTACCCAAAAAAATAATGTTTTATTTCCTTTTTAAATTAATGCAGTATTAATTTACTAATAGCCCATTTTTTTATGGCTCTTATTTTGATCATTTTGGATCAATTGGTATTAAAAGCATATTTAAATTGGTGCTCCCACTGTGGTCGCCAACTTAACCGTACCTTAGTGGTCCCATGTGTCAAAATCGGAGACACGATATTGATCACGCAGTTCGGCCAAACTTTGCCCACGTCTGCGACTACAGAGTAACTGTTGTTCCGTTTTATTGATTATGTGTCTTGATCCTTTGACTACAAACACTAATGAGTTTAAATAGGCTATTCTATGAAAACCTAACGGGCCTGGGCCGAATACATATGTAAATAAATTTACAAATCTACTATTTACAACCTTCCTTATTTACTTATTCACATCCCCCCTCAAATTGATGCGGGTCTTCAAGGAGCATCAATTTGCTGACAAGAAACTGATGGCGTGGACAAGGAACAGCTTTGGTCAAAATATCTGCAACTTGAAATTGAGTATTGATATGAGGGATGGATATAACATGATTATCATAGGCTTCACGAATAGCATGACAATCAACTTCAATATGCTTAGTACGCTCATGAAAAACAGGATTTGCAACAACCTGAATGGCACTTGTATTGTCAGCATAGAAAGATGTCGGTTCGGTTTGAGGAAATCCAAGTTCACCCAAAAGACCACGAAGCCAAAGGATTTCGAAGCATGCCGTAGACATAGCACGATATTCCGATTCAGTTGAGGACTTGGAGACTCTTGCTTGCTTCTTACTTTTCCATGAGATCAACGAAGAACCAAGAAACATGCACCAACCAGTGACAGAGCGGCGAGTGTCAGGACACCCAGCCCAATCAGCATCACTGTAGGCAATCAACTTAAGAGGGGTCCCACTAGGAAAGAACAAACCCCGTTGAGAGGTACCTTTCAAGTAGCGAATTATACGACGAACCGCTGCCAAGTGAAGATGACGAGGAGAATGAATGAACTGACTTACTTGCCGAACAGCAAATGAAATGTCGGGTCGTGTAATGATCAAGTAGTTAAGACTACCTACGAGCCGTCGATACAATAAAGGGTCGGTCAAAAGTTCACCCTCGTCACAGTGGTATTTAACATTAACCTCAAGAGGAGTATTCACAGGATTAGCGGATTGGAGGCCAGCCATAGCAATAAGTGTTGCCAAGTGGCTTCAGTCTCAAGAGGGGGGGTGAATTGAGATTTAAAAACTTTTGAAAACTTTTTCCCTTTTTCAATGACTTAGATTAATTTTCGCGCAGGTTAAGTGGTGTTGCGCCCGAAAAAGTCCCCGAGGGAGAACCTTCCTCGTTCACAACTTTTCCTAAGACAATGAAGCCGCCACCAATATTTATTAAGGAAAATATTAGGAAAACCTTTTTTGGAAAGCGATTGGTCTTGCGTAACTAGAGAATAGGGTTCGGGGGTCGGTTACGCGCGGGGAAGGTGTTAGCACCCCACATGTCCTCTCTACTGAGAGGGAACCTTTAATTAAATGTGCGGTTTTAGTGTGTTGACTTGAAAATACTTAATTTTGCCTCTCTACTTCTTATTGAAAAATGAATTAAAGAACTTAATAAATTTTTTTATTTTTGGCGAGAAAGGAGGAAAAAAGGGTTTTTAGAAAGAAGTGCTTGACGGGACATGGCCCGCTCCTACGTATCTCCCGGTGCGATGGAGAATTCAAAGCTACGTAGTTCTTGTTTGTCCTGAAAACGGTTTTTGTTTTTTGTCTTGTTTAATTGTGAAAATCAAGCTTTCATGATGATCAATTGAGCAAGGGCTCCAAGTGATCACCACTAGCGCTCCATTGTTAATAATCATACAAGCAAAGGCTTCGCAAGACTATAAACAAAGTTTTTTGATTTAGCGAAACTCTTTAGGAAAATTCAGGCATTCATGATGATCAATTGAGCAAAGGCTCCAAGTGACCACCACTAGTACCTCGTTGCTAATAATCATGCAAGCAAAGGCTTCACAAGACGATTAACAAATTTTTTGATTTATGAGAAACTATTTTGTCTTGAAGAGAAATAAATTAAATTAAAAAACGAGAAAAGAGGGGGGTGAAATGGTAAAACAGGGGTGCAGTTTTATTAACAATAGAGGGTGCGAAAATGAATCTGATGTCTTGCTGGGCTTTTATTATTATCATTATTTTTTGAGCTTACTGGGCTTTTATTAACATGGCCTGCGAATGGGCCTATGAGCAGAAGGGTTGTATGAATTAACACAGGGGTATAAAAATTAATCTGTTCTTTTTATTATTAATTAAAATCAAATAAATATTAAAAGGGAACTATATAAGGGGATGGCTAAAAAGATGGAACCCTAATTCATTATTTTTCATCTCTCAGCGCCGCATCACTCTTTTCAGGAGAGAGAATGCGAAAATTTTAGGTGAGAGAGAGAGGGATTTGAGGAGAGAGAGAGAGATTTCGTGAGAGTGGGAGAGGGAAAGAGGGAGCAGTGACGGTGGGGAGAGAGTCATGCTGGCCAGCCAATCCATGGCCGGCGATGGCGAGGAGAAAGACGACGACGTGGGGGGAGTTGTTCGCGCCTGAGGTCCATTCGTGATCGGAGAAGATGACCGGAGTTGCCACGACGACGACGGAGAGAAGGCGTGGTTCTGCTACGTGACAACGAGAAGGGTGTTCGCCGGAGAATTTGACGGTGACGACTTCGTCTAGGGACGACGGCGATGGTTTTGGGGCCGGAGGTCCTCCGTGGCAGCGCGAAGGAAGTGATGACGAAGGTGTTGTTCTGCGACGGTTCTGATGGTCACCGTGAGCTCACGGTGGGGAAAATCGGTGTTCCGACGGTGTCTTCCGTCCAACGACCACCGTCTACGGTGGCCGGAAACTACAAGGGTGAGTTTTGCTTGTTTTTTCAGTTTCAAATTTCTTCTATTTTGCTATTTTTGATTTCTGTTTTTGCTTACTGTATTTTTGATAACAAATTATATACCGATTGTTTCAAATCATTATAACAATCAATCAGATAAATAAATGACTCTAGGCCTAATAGATTTAGACACCAAGAGCAAGCATTTAGAAATATTTTCGATGTTTCAAATTTAAAAGTATAGTAACTAACCTGAACTCCAGCATCTGATATTTTCCTTCCGTGTGTTTGCTACGGCTACTGTTATTTATATTCTTGTTTGACTGCTACTGCTGCTGTCTGATTTTCGCGCTTGCTGGCTCTCCTTTATTTCAGAAACTCTGATTGTTTTCGTTGATTAGGGTTTCGGTGTGAAACCCTAATCCTTTGGGTGTTTTTCTGATCCTTTTCTTTGTCTGAATTACTCTGCTTTTATAAGCAAATTTTAGGTTTTTTGCATTAAGATTCTGATTCTGATTTGATCTTATTTCCTGTTTCAGGTATCGGGCTTGCAGAGAAGCCTTGGGAAGCAAGAACAGCCCAATTTGAAGCTGTTGATGCTGCTCTGATTATTTTTTGAATTTTTCGTTTTCGTATTTTTTGTATTTTTGGATGATTATTATTTTTGTATATTTTTGGATATTTGGACTCCTAAACACTATTAAATTGTAAATAAGAATAAATAGAATTTTTTTTGACATTTTTAGACTATATATACTACTCAAAATAAATGACTAGGCAGAGTAAAAATAATAAAAGAAATTGGGCCAAATACAAAAGTGATATCGGACCCAACTAGACAAGTGCGTGAGAACGAGGCCCAAATAGAATAAATAAGCCCGTTGACCACTAAACGCTAACATTATCTCAGAATCGCGTTCTTAAGCCCAAATTGAAACGACAAGCCCAATCGCGAGAAAAATGACTTTGTTAGTCCCAATTAGGTTCGACTAAATCCAAATACGAAGATTAAATTGAAGAACGCACGAAAAGATCGATCATTCGCGTGCATGCCTAATTTAAAACAACGGTATTTCGATTTAGTTGAACAGGGTAATTGAAATTGGCCAGGGTTAGTAACTGAGACGCCGTACTGATAATTCTCGTAACCACGCGACTTCAAAACACGATTTAAGTAAAATAAATGACTAAAACTAGAAAAAGAAGACGGACAAAATTGGGGTATAACAGCTGCCCCTCTTTATTTGGATTTTGACAAGGAATATGAATTGGTCGAGACATATTCCGAGGCAAAATGGAAATAAAGAATTCAGAAATTATACCAATTTTGTCTACCTAGAGAAACTTGAGCTTTCTTTTCCTTTTCCTTTTCCTTCTCTTTTTATTTATTTATTTATTTATTTTTATTATTATTTTTTGTTTTATCTGGATTTTAACAAAGAATATGAATTAGCCGAAACATATTCTGAAGTAAAATGAAGATAAAGAGTAGACATTTTCGTGCCGATGCGAAAACAGTAAATGAACACTGACGTGCGGGCAAAAAAAGGTAAAACGGGCACTTGGCGTGCAGAAAGCGGTAAACGGGCACTTGGCGTGCAGAAAGCGGTAAATGGGCACTTGGCGTGCAGAAAGCGGTAAATGGGCACTTGGCGTGCAGAAAGCGGTAAATGGACACTTGGCGTGCAGAAAGCGGTAAATTGCCCAGGCTGCCTAAAACCTGTAATCCTTAAACGGACTCTTGACGAATCCGAGTTTGCACGTGGCTTTGAGGAGCACGCTTCCTGTTGGTCTTTTCGAGCGACCGGGGGGATCGTTATCAGCTCCGGAACTGATATAATGATCAATGCACGGCGTCCACTGTATCTTAGGCTTGATACAACTATTCCGTTGAACCTCACATGGGGCTGCGGTCCATCGCGTTGCTCGTACACGATGTGAGACCTGTGCAGAAGGGAGCGATGATCTCTGTGCTCCAATCCGCAATGCGCGCTTGAGCGCTCTCTTTTCTTTTCTCTCTTTCTTTTCTATTTCTCTCTTTTCTTTTTTCTTTCTGAACTCCCAACTTGGGGGAACATTTTCTGGAATCTGGGGGCGAGGGATAACACCGAAGTGCTCATCCTCTCTTTGTACCTGTAGCTGAAAATGAACAAATGCATGCAATGCAAATGCCATGATTGCTGTTTTCTTTGAATGATGAGTTTCTTATTTCCTTTGTCTATGTTGGATGAATGCATGATCTTCTACTGTTCCTATATGCTTGATGAATGCAATGATTTTCCTTTTCTTCTCTTGTCTGTACGCAATGCATGATTTTCTTTTTCTTTTGCTTATGTCTGATGAATGCATGATTTTCTCCTGTTCTTATATGTCTTTTTCTCTTTCTCTAGCTTCTCTTCTCTCTTTTTCTTTCTTTTCTTTTCTTTTTGTTGCTCTCTTGGCTCTTCTCTTTTCTTTCTTTTGGCTTCTCTTTTTGCTCTTTTAAGAATCATGGGTATGTGAATGCAAAGTTTTGATGAATGCTCGTGTATGTAATGGAAAATTTTTCTTCTTTACCTTTTTTCTATGAAGTGTGAATATTGCTGATGACTAACATGAAATGATGAATGACATGGGACGCTTTAGCTTTCTTTTCTTCTATGAGATGCAAGTATTGATGTGATGCAAATGTATTGCTTTGATGTTTGAATGCAAATGTATGCGGTGATTGATGTTTTGATGAATGAAATGCTCCTGTTCTAACTTCTGTTTGTTTCTTTTTGCTTCTTCTATGAAATGCAAACATTAATATGATGCAATGCTCTGATGTTTGATGCAATGATTTTTGTTCTCTTTCTTTTATGCTAACGTTAATATGATGCATATGCACTACTTTAATGTTTGATGATTGAATGACAAAGGAGTGCTTGTGAAATGAGGAATGATATGGAATGCTAGATGACAGGGAATGTTTTTGTGTTGCTTTTGTGGTTTCTTTTCTTTGTTTTCTTTTTGCTTTTTCTATGAAATATCTGATGCAAAATGTAATGCTCTAATGATGAATGACATGCAATGATTTTGTTCTTTTCCCTTTTTCTTCTATGAAATGCAAGTATTAATATGGTGCAACTGATGTGGAACGTTTCTTTTTGCTATGTGATGAATGAACAAAATGTGAAGATGCAAATGTAATGCTTTGATGCATATGCTATAATGAATAAATTGAGATGCCTAGATGCGTGAGGTAGACATTTTTGTGATGATGAGATGCGAGACTTTGAATGCAAGGAATTGAGATGATTATTGACCATTCTGTTGAAAAATTGAATTTAATTCAAACTCCGGTGTTCTCAAGGTTTTCATTTACAAACAAACTCACTTGTGTTCTCTTTCTTTCCATGATGACTGAATTTTAGATATCACGTAAACAACTTATGTTCCCTCTTTTTGAAGCATTATCTAGTAAGCATGCATAGGAGTGCAAATGTAAATGAATGAGTCAGTTAACTTGGAATGGACATTTATGGCAAGTGAAGGAATGACCGACATGGCTATTGCTGAAGCTTATGAGGGACCAAGAGATACAAGATTGCCCCAATTCAGGTCTTTGACGAGTGAATAACTTGCCCCTGTCTAGTGGTGGCAACAACTAAGGGTGTAGAAGATGATGAATCGGGAACGCTTCGGCTCTTGGGATGAAAGCTGGAATGAAAGGGGTTTTGCTTCAACCCACAGAATTTGATGTTGCCCCAGTCATAACAAAGACAAAGCTGCCCCAATCAGAATGACAAGGTCTTGTTTAGGATAGTGAGTTGAGAGATTGCCCCGGTGAGGTTTTTATGGGAATGAATGAGGTGAAGGAATGGGAATGCACTTGCCCCACTTTGGAATGACATTGACAACTGGAGTGACATGGGATGGGCATTGAACAGACTTTCCCAAGACTAGGGTGTGTGGGTGGTGAAGAGAATGCCCCAACTTTTGGATCTGAGTGGTATTCTCAGTGCAAATCTTTGGTTCTCTACTGATGTCTTGACTTTTGGTGCGAAAGAATCCTTACCTGGTGATCACTAAACCTTGTTTTAATGCATCTTGAATGTGTTTTGGAGTGCAAGTCCCTCTTTTTTATTTTGTCAGCTTTCTTTTTTCTGACTGTTCGTTTTTGTTTCCTCAGTTCTCTTTTTTCTGAGGGTTTATTCTTTCTTGATCAGCTTTCTTTTTTCTGATCGTTTGTTTTTCTTTTGAGCAAACACATTGTACATAGATAAGCTTGTTCATCCTAAGATTTAGAATTTGAGTGAACAAAAGCAACCGGTCATTGATCGGAATGGACTTTTCGGGATTGTGGTGTTTTGTGGAGGAAGGAGGGTTAGGCTTAATGAAGTGTTTGAGGCTAACAGGAGGATGAGTTTTGTTCGGCGTTGATTGACGGTTAATGGTCTATGAGGAAGATGGTTATTTGGGCTTGTTTGGGCTCTTTTAAAGCAAATTCGTGTCTCATGGTAGAATGACTAAGGGGTTTGATGTTGAGGCCAAAGGAAGTGTTTGAAGGTTTATGGAATCAGGTGTTGGAATGATGAAGTGTTTGAAGGTTTATTTAGACAAGAATCTCTTGTATTTTGTGGTAACATGTACCAGCTCACCACTTACATTTCTTTTGTATTTTCTTTTGTTTTGGAATTTTCATTTTTGAATCCCCCTTTTTTTTTATTTTCTCTTCCCTCCCCCCCCCCCCCCCCCCCCGTTTTTTTTGACTCGGGTGAGCTAATAAAAAGTGATGCACTGTTTTTATTTAGGGTGATCCTTGCCTAGGGTGATCTTTGGATTTTGGTTTTTTCTTGGCTCAAGGTGGGTAGGAAAGGGACTTTCTGGGATTTTGGGGTTTTCAAATCCCGATTGCTTATTTCTATAAGACTTAACTTTAGAACAATAATTTATCTATCTTCATGTGTTTGCTCTTTTTCCTTTTTTGTGCCCTAATTTTTGCCTGGACCGCTCTTTGCGAGTTTTCAGTCCACCGGGCGCTCCTTTTTGCCTAGGCCGCCCTTTGCGGGTTTTCAACCTAGCGAGCTTGTTTTCTTGTTTATTATATTATTATTATTATTATTATTATTATTATTATTATTATTTTTTGAGAGACTTGCACTGAAGGAATATGATATTAATCAAGGGGAATTAATGATCACAGACTTGCCCCAGCATGGAGGACTTGAACCAAAAGTCAAATACGCACTGATGGGGAGAATATGCACTCTATGGGTGGACGGGGTGGGACTAGACTTGGACGGGAAACTGTGGTAAGGGAGGAAAACCAACGGACTCAAACAAGAGAATGTACTCATAGCATGCACGCTCATTAGAAGAATGCTTCACGGAGAGTTAAGATCAGTTAAAAATTTGTTTTTTCTTTGATACACTATTTCAGTCTTTTGTCATGGAATGGATGGGATGCAGTGCTTTTGAAAGAAATGCAAATGAGCTATTGATTTGAAAAACTGAGTGCCTTGGAACACCTTGAGTTTGCAACCAAGTAAGGATAAACTTTTTCAAAAAGGATGATTGTTTCGCAAGAACGCCTCGCTTCTCATCACAACTCTTATTTTATGCAATGAATGAATGAACAAATTATGATATACAAGTATGATGCAAATGCGTGGAGAATGACCACTCGAAGAGTGTGGCTTATTCTAAATAATTTTGTTATTTTTAATGCGAGACAAAATATGGAATGCCAATGTGAATGATGCAAGAATGATGCCCCTTTTTTTCAAAATGATTTTTGATTTTGATTTTTTTATTTTTTAGAGGCGAGACAAGGTACGAAATATCAATGTCCCCTTTTTCTTTTGAATGATGAAAGATGCAGGGATGATGCTTCTTTTTTTTTTTCTAAATGATGATTTTTTTTTAGAGGCAAGGCAAAGTATGAAATGCCAATGCCCCTTCCTTTTTTGAAAGATGCATGTATGGATGAATGATGTATTTGAACCAAAGTGATGAGGTTAATGAAATGGTGCATGAATGCTACATGATGATTTTTATTCATGATTATGAATGAGATGCTTTCTTGTTTTCATTTTTTTTGTGCAATGAAATGCATGATACTCACAATGATTTTCTTTTTTTTGTTTTTTAGTTTTGGAACATGATTTTGAAAATTATTTGGAGATGCAAATGATTTATTGGAAAAAGGGTTTTAGAAAAATGTGCTTGACGGGGTATGACCCGCTCCTACGTATCCCCATTGTAATGAGGAATCAAAGCTTGCGTAGTTCTACTGTGTCTTTTTTGAAATAATGCTTATGCATGAATGTCATCTTGGATGAACTTGACGAGGATTTTTTTTTGCATGATTATAAATGAAATGCTTATGCTATGCAGATGATAATTGTTTTTTTGTTTTATCTTTATGTAATGAAAGGGAATGCAAACTTTTGTTAGATGCAAATGCAATGGTGCGAAATGATGTGAATGCGAAATGATGTGGATGCGAAATGATGTGGATGCGAAATGATGTGTCATTTACATAAAAAGAGGGTAAGAAAATAAGGATATTATTTTCTACGATTTTTGAAATAGAGTTTAAGAAAAAGGAATGCCTAAACTAATGCAACAAACAAAGGCGTGCCCCCGTGTCCTACAAAGGGTGGGAATCCTAGGGTCTAAAGTCGACGAAAGGGGTAATCCTCCCATGTAGGTTCTAATCACTTCCTTACAATGGCAACCAAGAGCTAAAGTCTCTCTCATGATGGCACCCACAATCGTAGAAAGCTACCGAGTGTGAGGCATCATGACAAAGCGCACTCTTGGGCGGAACTTTCATGAGAGCCATACAGACAAAGGTCTACGAATGGCAGTCACTAATCGTTCCCACTCTCCTAGGTTTTTGTTCAGACCTTAGGTTTTAGGCCCCACTCAATGCTCACAAGTATAGGATGTGAAGTGTGTGTCGAGGGCACAACACCTAGGAATAACTACCCTTCCCCACCTGCAAATGAAAATACAGAGCAGTCCAGACAAATAGCATGTTGTTTATCCTAGGGTTCAATATCGATCCAGTATAAACTAATCTAGGGTGCCAATAACAATGCACTACTTACCTCAAGAAAGGGAGCAAAGAAGGAGGGGACATGATAAGAAAGGGGAAGAAATGCATGAGGGAACTAAGCAAAGAAGTAACTATCTATTGCAAAAGCAAACATAGAAGAAGAATGCACATGGATGTGATATGCTTATGAAAAAGGAAGAAGAAGAGAGGCAAAGCAAGATACTCGAATCAATCATATAAACCACACACTTAATTAATTAGGCTTGACCCACTTTTTAAAAAATGTTTTTTTTTAGTGTCCCCAGCGGAGTCGCCAGCTGTTGCGCCCGAAAAAGTCCCCGAGGGAGAACCTTCCTCGTTCACAACTTTTCCTAAGACAATGAAGCCGCCACCAATATTTATTAAGGAAAATATTAGGAAAACCTTTTTTGGAAAGCGATTGGTCTTGCGTAACTAGAGAATAGGGTTCGGGGGTCGGTTACGCGCGGGGAAGGTGTTAGCACCCCACACGTCCTCTCTACTGAGAGGGAACCTTTAATTAAATGTGCGGTTTTAGTGTGTTGACTTGAAAATACTTAATTTTGCCTCTCTACTTCTTATTGAAAAATGAATTAAAGAACTTAATAAAATTTTTTATTTTTGGCGAGAAATGAGGAAAAAAGGGTTTTTAGAAAGAAGTGCTTGACGGGACATGGCCCGCTCCTACGTATCTCCCGGTGCGATGGAGAATTCAAAGCTACGTAGTTCTTGTTTGTCCTGAAAACGGTTTTTGTTTTTTGTCTTGTTTAATTGTGAAAATCAAGCTTTCATGATGATCAATTGAGCAAGGGCTCCAAGTGATCACCACTAGCGCTCCATTGTTAATAATCATACAAGCAAAGGCTTCGCAAGACTATAAACAAAGTTTTTTGATTTAGCGAAACTCTTTAGGAAAATTCAGGCATTCATGATGATCAATTGAGCAAAGGCTCCAAGTGACCACCACTAGTACCTCGTTGCTAATAATCATGCAAGCAAAGGCTTCACAAGACTATTAACAAAATTTTTGATTTATGAGAAACTATATTGTCTTGAAGAGAAATAAATTAAATTAAAAAACGAGAAAAGAGGGGGGTGAAATGGTAAAACAGGGGTGCAGTTTTATTAACAATAGAGGGTGCGGAAATGAATCTGATGTCTTGCTGGGCTTTTATTATTATCATTATTTTTTGAGCTTACTAGGCTTTTATTAACATGGCCTGCGAATGGGCCTATGAGCAGAAGGGTTGTATGAATTAACACAGGGGTATAAAAATTAATCTGTTCTTTTTATTATTAATTAAAATCAAATAAATATTAAAAGGGAACTATATAAGGGGATGGCTAAAAAGATGGAACCCTAATTCATTATTTTTCATCTCTCAGCGCCGCATCACTCTTTTCAGGAGAGAGAATGCGAAAATTTTGGGTGAGAGAGAGGGATTTGCGGAGAGAGAGAGATTTCGTGAGAGTGGGAGAGGGAAAGAGGGAGCAGTGACGGTGGGGAGAGAGTCACGCTGGCCGGCCAATCCATGGCCGGCGATGGCGAGGAGAAAGACGACGACGTGGGGGGAGTTGTTCGCGCCTGAGGTCCATTCGTGATCGGAGAAGATGACCGGAGTTGCCACGACGACGACGGAGAGAAGGCGTGGTTCTGCTACGTGACAACGAGAAGGGTGTTCGCCGGAGAATTTGACGGTGACGACTTCGTCTAGGGACGACGGCGATGGTTTTGGGGCCGGAGGTCCTCCGTGGCAGCGCGAAGGAAGTGATGACGAAGGTGTTGTTCTGCGACAGTTCTGATGGTCACCGTGAGCTCACGGTGGGGAAAATCGGTGTTCCGACGGTGTCTTCCGTCCAACGACCACCGTCTACGGTGGCCGGAATCTACAAGGGTGAGTTTTGCTTGTTTTTTCAGTTTCAAATTTCTTCTATTTTGCTATTTTTGATTTCTGTTTTTGCTTACTGTATTTTTGATAACAAATTATATACCGATTGTTTCAAATCATTATAACAATCAATCAGATAAATAAATGACTCTAGGCCTAATAGATTTAGACACCAAGAGCAAGCATTTAGAAATATTTTCGATGTTTCAAATTTAAAAGTATAGTAACTAACATGAACTCCAGCATCTGATATTTTCCTTCCGTGTGTTTGCTACGGCTACTGTTATTTATATTCTTGTTTGACTGCTACTGCTGCTGTCTGATTTTCGCGCTTGCTGGCTCTCCTTTATTTCAGAAACTCTGATTGTTTTCGTTGATTAGGGTTTCGGTGTGAAACCCTAATCCTTTGGGTGTTTTTCTGATCCTTTTCTTTGTCTGAATTACTCTGCTTTTATAAGCAAATTTTAGGTTTTTTGCATTAAGATTCTGATTCTGATTTGATCTTATTTCCTGTTTCAGGTATCGGGCTTGCAGAGAAGCCTTGGGGAGCAAGAACAGCCCAATTTGAAGCTGTTGATGCTGCTCTGATTATTTTTTGAATTTTTCGTTTTCGTATTTTTTGTATTTTTGGATGATTATTATTTTTGTATATTTTTGGATATTTGGACTCCTAAACACTATTAAATTGTAAATTAGAATAAATAGAAATTTTTTTGACATTTTTAGACTATATATACTACTCAAAATAAATGACTAGGCAGAGTAAAAATAATAAAAGAAATTGGGCCAAATACAAAAGTGATATCGGACCCAACTAGACAAGTGCGTGAGAATGAGGCCCAAATAGAATAAATAAGCCCGTTGACCACTAAACGCTAACATTATCTCAGAATCGCGTTCTTAAGCCCAAATTGAAACGACAAGCCCAATCGCGAGAAAAATGACTTTGTTAGTCCCAATTAGGTTCGACTAAAACCAAATACGAAGATTAAATTGAAGAACGCACGAAAAGATCGATCATTCGCGTGCATGCCTAATTTAAAACAACGGTATTTCGATTTAGTTGAACAGGGTAATTGAAATTGGCCAGGGTTAGTAACTGAGACGCCGTACTGATAATTCTCGTAACCACGCGACTTCAAAACACGATTTAAGTAAAATAAACGACTAAAACTAGAAAAAGAAGACGGACAAAATTGGGGTATAACAAGTGGAAGCGAAGGAATTAGAAAATAAAGCAATAAAGCCCACAGATTTATCCCGGTTCGGTCACCTCCTAGTGACCTACGTCCAGTCCTCACACCCTTGTGAGATTTTCCACTAACACAAAACAAGGCTTACAGGTGCCTTGGAAAACCTTTACAGACTCAGGCACTCTTCACCTAGGATACCCCACCTATTGAAGAGCCCGCAAATCTAATCACAATACAACAAGAGATACCCCACCCTTGTTACAACAAGCTGCCCCAGAAAGATACCCCACTTCCTAGTACAAATAGCTACCCTAGAGAGATACCCCACTCCCTAGTACAAATCACAACAATTAAACAATTACAAAAGTAAAGACCAAAATACCTCTAATGTAGGCAGATATTACAACTTGAAGATTCCAACCCCGACTAACTCTTGCGAGAGATCAGCTCTGACGGACCAACAGTGCGAGAAGAGCAGAAATGAAAGTGTGAAGAGTTTTTCTAAATTATGCTTTGAATCGTGAAAATGGGTTGTGTGAAATGAAGAGTATGAAGCCTCTATTTATAGGCTATGAGAAAAATATAGCCGTTGAAATAATTATGGAGATGATAGAATCGATTAAGTCCCTGGCTTGCCTAAGAATGATATTCGATTGTTTGCCTAACTAGATCTAGGATGAGAAATCGATTATGTGTTTGTTTGAAAATAGATGAAATCGATTTTGTGCTTCTTTGAAAGATAGAAATCGATTTTGTGCTTCCTTAACATAAAGATGAAATCAATTATGTGCTTGAGTATGTTTAATGGGAAAATCGATTCTTGCTTGTTTAGAAAGAGATGCAAATCGATTGTATACTTAGTAAAAACAATAGGAATCGATTCTTTGCTTTGAAAGGGAGTTTAGGAATCGATTATATACTTGTTTGAAAATAAGATGCAAATCGATTTTATGCTTTATTATACTATAGGGAAAATCGATTATGCACTTTAAATTGAAGTAGGAAATCGATTTTGATGTTTAGATAAAAATGATGTGAATCGATTTTATGGTTTTCTCAAAATGCTTTTTATGTTTACGTGTGCATGCATGCATTTTGAAAATATAGTGAAGACGTGAGACTTTGAGAGATGAGCTGACCCTCGGAAGAGCTTACACTTTTTCCTAAGACAATCCTAAGACTACCCTTATTTCTTGAGACTTCAATTCTTGAGCTTGATTGTCTTGGATTGTGACTTTAGACACTTTGTCATTTTCATCAACTTTGGCCATCAACTTTGGCTTTGTCTTTTTCATCATCAAAACCTAACCTGCAATATAAGTTACCTGCAGTACAAGATATCCACAATAAGGCCGGTGGCATACTTATGCTGATGGAGAAATATACCCTTAGAGGTAGAATGAACCTCGAGTCCAAGAAAATAATGTAAAAGACCAAGATCTTTCATTTGAAATGAGGCGCAAAGCTTTTGTTTAACTTCCTGTATGGATGCTGCATCAGAACCCGTAATGATCATATCATCAACATAAAGAAGGAGCAGAACAATGCCCGTAGATGTGCGGTGAATGAACAAAGACGAATCATACTGACTTTGAGTAAAAGAGAACCCAAGTAGAGTGGAACGGAATTTCGCATACAATGCTCTAGGCGCCTGTTTCAAACCATATAGAGAGCCTTTGAGCTTGCACACCCCCTTAGATGAAGAGAATAGGCCCTGAGGGGGAGTCATATAAATATCTTCAGTCAGGTCGCCATGAAGAAATGCATTCTTCACATCCATTTGGTGGAGAGACCACCCATTAGAAGCAGCTATAGAGAGCACCATTCTAACAGTAGTCATTTTAGCAACCGGTGAAAATGTCTCATCATAATCAATACCATATTCTTGCTTGTTGCCTAAAGCAACCAATCGAACCTTGTACCGATTGAGAGATCCATCAGAATTCAATTTCACGGAATAGACCCATTTACAGCCTGTGGGTTTGATACCAGGAGGGCAAGGAACAATATCCCAAGTGAAGTTGTCCCAAGTGAAGTTGTCCTGAAGGGCCTGAAGTTCCTCATTCATGGCATTTACCCAAGACACATCTTTAACAGCCTGCGAGTAACAAGTAGAGAAGCAGTTAAAGTAGTATGTGAGGAAACAAACCTGTCTGGGGAATATCTTTCAGGTGATCAAAAAAACAGATGTGGAAAGAGCCTCCACCCAAAATTTGGATGGAACATAGGCCTGGAGAAGTAAGGCATGCTTCACATCCAACAAGTGACGATTTTTACGTTCTACAACACCATTTTGCTGAGGGGTATTGGGACAAGATCGTTGAGACAGTATACCTTTTTGCTGTAAGAACTCCTGAAACTCATGAGACATATACTCACCACCAGAATCAGACCGAAGAATTCTAATACTAATACATCAGAAATTTCTTAAACATAGAAAACACTTCAGATTTAGATTTAAGAAAATAAACCCAAGTAAAACGGCTATAATCATCGATAAAGGTGACAAAATATTTATAGTGAGCATGAGAAGCGACAGGAGAGATTCCCCAAACATCACTATGAATCAACTCAAAACAAGTAGAAGCACGATGAGCACCAGACGGAAAAAGAAGTGTTTTACTTTTAGCTAATTTGCAAACCGAACATAGTTTAGGACCTAACAAGCTAGTCTTAAATAAGTGAGACAAAACAACAGAGTTTGGATGACCCAATTTCCTATGCCAATCCTCACATGCATTCAAAACACTATTACAAGCAAGAGATAAATGATTTGAAATAAACTGGAGTGGAAACACTCTTCCAACTTTAGGCCCTTTCGCGATCACCTTCCCCGACACCCGGTCCTGTACAAGACAACCATTCGGAGTAAGATTAACATCACAACCTTCATCCACTAATTGACCAGCAGACAATAAATTTGAGGCAAGCCCAAGTGCTACCAGCGCATTACGAAAATTAGAATTTATGTCACCAACATTAGTTATAGGAAGGGTACTGCCATTAGCAATTTGAATTTTCTGATTACCAATATAAGAACGTAAATTGTGCAGGAGCTTAGAGGAACCCGTCATGTGATTCGATGCACCAGAGTCAAGTAACCAAGATATGAAAGAAGACATACCAGTAATGCCCAAGGCAGAAAGAGCAGATAGTACCATTTGTTGAATTAATTCAGGCTGTAGAGCACCACCATCAGATGCACCAGTGGTGGAAGGACCAGCGGTAGAGCTAGTAGTGGCATGAAATGCCTGCACCGGACGCTTAGTCGGTCGTGGAGGACGCGTAGGACATGCAGAGATGATATGACCCTGCTGCTTGCAATAATTGCAAAATTTGTTAGGACAACTACGAGCAACATGTCCAAACTGTTTACAAGAGAAGCATTGATTTTGTCGCATATCACGGCCCACGCATCTATTTTGCGCAGCATATGCAACTGTCACAGCTTCAGAATGGACGGGATCATTAAGCATGGTTCCTTGAGTATTAAGACACTGTTCTTCCCTGAGCAGTTCACCAACACAGATATCCAAGGAAGGAACAGGGTTCCTATTCAGCAAAGCACCTCGAACGGCCTCAAATTCTGGACGAAGTTTCATGAGAAATTGATCCCGTTGACTAGTATCATAAACATCACGCACAGCCGACAATGACGGCTTGGGAACAGCAGCATAGATAATAGCAGAGTGTTCTGTCCATAAATTCAGAAAACCAGAATAATAATCTTAAATTGACAAATTACCTTGTTTGTAATTGGCGATCTCCAACTCCAACTGGAAACGCTTAGCCGTATTGTCCTGATTGCAAATACGCTTCAAGTAATCCCACATTTCTTGAGCGGTTGAAAAAGATCTCAAATTATTGATCATCTGAGGATCAATTGTATTGAGGATCCAGCATCTTTGACTTCCCACGCATCTAAGGCAGTGTTATCTGTCGGCGCCTTAGAAATCCCATCAAGGTGATTCCATAGTCCTTTCCCTTTGACATACATCTTGAATTGAAATTCCCAAGCATCATAATTTTTTCTGGTGAATCGAACACAAAAATTATCTCGTTCCTTTTCAGAAGCCATTAAAAAAAATGATGTCATGAACAAATCAGAATTTGCCCAAAAAAAAATATACTAGACTAAATAATCTCCCTGCCAACAGAAAGATGCCAACCAAAAAAGGAAACAAATATTTTCAACCAAAAAAGGAAACAGAATCGTGAAACAAGAAATCCTCACAACGCAAACGGAAACGAAAACCAAGAATAACACATGATGATGGGTATGAATGATGAAAATGCAAATGCATGAGATATGTTTCTAAAAAATAACTTGCAAAAATAAAATATGATTTTTTTGAATTTTTTCTTTTTAGAAGACCGGAAAAATGTATCAGTGTTTGTTTGAATGCAGGGGTATAAGGCTCCTTTGTGTCCTACGAGGGTTCCTTAGAGAATAGGTCTAGGGCTTGTCTGTTAAGTGAACCTTTCAAAGGGTAGCTCTAAAGAGTCCTACATAAGGTTCCTAGAGCCAACGACCCCAGTTAAGAACACTGATCAACAACAATAGGCAAGCTATTAGGAGTGCCAGCATTCTCAAGAGGGACCAAACTCTAGGTGAGACTTTCGTGACCACCCAACAGGACGCACATCCAGTAGGCCATCACTACGCAGTCTCATTCTAACATAGGTTATTCTCCAGTCCGGGTATAGGACTATTCTCATGTGTGTGCAAAAGTGTGAGAGTGGAGTGTGTGAAGGAGCAAAATATCAAGAATACCCCCCAACCTGCAAAACAAACAAACATATATACAAAAAATGGTCTTCTATCCTAGGGTTTTCATATCACAAAAGAATAATATGCAATAAAAAATAAAAGACAAAAGGGGAAAGGTAAAAAGAAACATTAAATTAACAACTAATCCTACAACTAATTAGACTAGGTTTGACTCTCTAAATATCCCCAGTGAAGTCGCCAGCTGTAGCGACCGAAAAATCCGGGTGAGGATTCCTCGAAGGTTCAAAAATGAAGCCGCCACCAAAGTTTAATTATAAGGGCAAACATTGGAAAATCCCTTTTGGAATGGATAAGGGTCATTGAGACCAGATTCGGATTCGGGAGTCGGTTATGCGTGGGGAAGGTATTAGCACCCCACAACATCCTTCCTAAGGAAGGTTACCTGCTAATTAGTTGTAGATGTGAAGGTTAATTTTGAAAACATTTATTTTTACCCTTTTATTGTGAATGTAAGGAGAAAGAAGAAACTCGATATTTTATTTGAATTTAAGAAAAGGATTATGAAAAAAAAAAAGGTTTTTGTTAGTGCAATTGACAGATGTGGGCCCCCATCTGCTCCTACGTATCTCTTGGTAGAGAATCAAATCACACGTTGTTCTTGGTAGAAAACTTTGTTTGTTGGTGTATTTTATTTAGGGATTTTAGGACTCCTGAGTGATCAGTTCATTTGTCCTAAAATGATGACTAATCCGACTGTACAGTTGGCTTAGTCCCCTAATTTGTGAAAATGGAGTTTTTTGAAGTTTGGAAGATAGTTTGATGTATGTTGGTTTGATTTTATTTGAATAGGGGTTTTAGGACTCTTGATCCGTACGGTCCATTCGTCCTAGAACGCTGACTAACCCGGCCGTACGGCCGATTTAATCCCCTATTTTGAAAATTTGATTTGTGGGAAGAAATGTGTTTGTGTTTATTTTAATTTAAAAATTTGTTTGTTTTAAATAGGGATTTTAGGCCATGATCCGTAACGGTTCATTAGTGACCTAAAAAGCAGACTAACCCGACTGTACAGTCGACTTAGTCCCCTATTTTGTTCTTGAAAATATTTCTTTATTTATGAGAGGAAAAGGAATATTTTGTTTTTGTTTTGAATATGAACGAAAAGTTAACAAAAAAGAAAAAATGAAAAGTGCAACTAGTGAAAAATATTTATCATGAATATTTAAAAATAAACTAATTAAAAGATAAATAAAACTAAAAAAATAAAAAAGGGAGGGGGAGAGAGAGAGAGAGAGCGAGAGATTCGCTAGGAGAGGGAGAGAATGTGTTCAGTGTTCTTGTTGAATCACTGTGGTGTGTTTTTCACTGTGGACAGAGCCTCCTTTTATAGGTGAAGGGTTAGGTGAAGAGACTTGTTGGACAAGTTAACTTGCTGGGCAAGTCGCCTTGTTGGGCAAGCAGCTTGTTGGGCTGAAGGTTAATGCTACTGACACCCCCCTTTTATTATTTTCGTTCTTCTCTATTTTTTTGGATTATTCTTATTTTTGTATATTTTTGGTGATATTTTTTGTATTTTTGGGTTTTTTGTATTATTTGGATACTTTATTGTAATATATATTTTTTATTTTCTGATTTTATTTCATTATTATTTTTATGGCTTTTTGATCAAAAGGGCTAAATTAAGTCCAAAATACCGAACATAGGCCCATTTACTAAGAATTGGCCCAATTAGACAAACCGGTCTAAATTAAAACAAGACAGCGCTCGAAATGTCGTTCTCGTAATGATATGGACTTGTGACACGGAGGCTAAAACAATTGTGATAAATGATCGGACAAAATTGGGGTATAACAGCTGCCCCTCTTTATTTATATTTTACTAGAAAAGGTGAATGGCTTTCAGATTTTCGTAGTACAAATAAAAATAAAGATAGAATAGACGCTAATTTTGTCCGCTTAGGGGGAAGATGAGTTAGGGAAAACAGGGACGATTAACACTTGGCGTGTTAACCGAAAACAATAAAGAAACGAACACTGGGGATCTGGCGGAGCACTGGGGCTCTAAAAGAGAATTTGGGCTCTAAGGGAGCACTGGGGCTCAAAGGGGGTTGCCTAAACCCCTGGAAGACCTTTTGGGGTCCAAAGGTGCACTGGGGCTTTGAAGGACTGTCGGGGTCCGGGGGTGGCCTTTTTCGAGCGGCCGATAATAAGATCAGGTCTAGAACTGATCACGAATGACGTCCACTATGTCTTAGGCTGACACAGCTAGTCTGAATGGCCTGGGGCCGGATGATCCGTCGGTGCTCGATGTCGACGTGCGATCTGGATTGGACCTCTGGGGGTCTGGAAGATCGGTGCTAGACTCGGTGCTAACATTACGATCTGGTTTGTTAATTCGAGATCAACACTTGTCGCGTTGGCTTTTTTAACAAACTAGAAAGGGTCGACACTTGAGGTCGGTATGCAACAAGTATTTATGCACATGACATGCATGCGATGTATGCATGTGTAATGATTGATGCTGAGTGGGATGATAAATGAAATATGGAATGGTTTACTCTTGCTTTCTTTTTTCATTTTTCTTTGCCTTTTGCTTTTCTTTTTGGCTTTCTTTTTACTGGTCTCATCAACTCGCGGGACTTCTGGTGTGAGATATGAGGGTTGCCCCGAGTAATGGCATTGCCGAATTGAAGCACAGGCTATTATGATTCTTTGTTTAAAGTGATCGTGCATGTATTTGTCCTTTTGCAGGTTTTATTTATGAGAGATTATCTCCTTTCCGTAATTTTCAGAAATTTCGTAATGATTGTAATGCTCTTTATTATGCACATGCTTTGCAATTCAGTATCATGTATATCATTTTAAAGTGGATTGGAAACAAAGGAACAAAGCAAGTGTTTAATATTCAAATGGAGGCCGAGTGTGCAGAAGGTCACACTGACCGGAAATTACATTGAGCTTTAAATTGAGAACTATGGTTCAATACTCAAAGGTTCAATACTTTGTTTCCTCAAAGTCAGTGCTACAAGCACTGGTCTCATATCACAATTCAGAGTATCGGGATTGACACATGGCGTACTTGCCTAGGCCATACCTAATGAATGCATTTACCTGAGAAGCGAAAAGCTATCTATATTTTGCATGTCTAAAAATGCGATGGATGATGCATGTGTGCAATATGGGTATGCGAAATGGTAGGTGTCCGATGGGATGAATGAAACGTGGCGGATGATGTGAGTCGAAGTTGGTGGAACATGGAGGTTGACAAACAACGTATGTGAATGCAGATAACATGTGAATGTGATTGTGCTGATTAATGATGAATGTAATGGAATGAGCGATTTTTCCTCTTTTTGCTTTTTGCATTTCCTTTTTTTCTTAGTATATGATGGGTGTATGAAATGCAAAATGCGAATGTGACGCAAATGTAATGCTTTGACGCGAATGCCGTGCATGGTATGATGATATGATTAGTGATGTAAAGAAGGTTTTGGCAGTGATGAATGAAAGGAAGCACACGAATGCATGGTACAATGATATGATTAGTGATGTTGAAAGTTTTTGGCAATGATGAGACCGGCACTTGACACGTCTATCGAAGCAAACTGTTATGTGTGCATGCGTGCAATGTGATGAATGTGCAATGTGAAAGCAGATAAACTACCAAAGCCCGTGAATTGTGGATGCTAGAGCTGATCGGAAACAAAAGTTGATCAGCCATGTATGCGAATGCAGATAACATGTGAATGCAAATGTATTGCTTAGATGCAGGTGCTATGGTAGATGCATGATTGCATGATGGAATGATTTATGCTATGATTTATTGATGATGCAGAGAGATTTTTTTGTTATGATGAGAAATGAGACTTTTGATGCGAGAGGCAGAGAAGTAATCATTCCTTGGAAAAGGTTTGAACTCAGACGTGGCAACCTCAAGGTTGTCATTCACATGCACTGATGCACAAAAGTATTTGATTGCATTTGCAAGCTCGTTCACATTGTTCTTCCATTTGATTATGATGTCCCATGACGATTGAGTTTTAGGTCCACAGAGTTAACTGAGTGAGTTTCCAACTTCATATTAGTAACTTGTGTTCTCTCTCTTTGAAGCATTGTTTTAATGAACATGTAGAGTAGTGCAAATACAGATGAATGAGCCAGTTGACTCGGGGTATGGACAGATATGACACGTGAGGGGATGAATGATAGGTTTTTGCCAAAGTCATGAAAGGTATGTTCTCCCCAACTCTAGAAATGTGGGACTGCCCTAATTCATAGTTGATGACGGTGAATGCATAACTTGCCCCTGTCTAGTGGTGACAACAACTAGGGGTGTAGAGAAAATTATGAATTGGTAATGCCGTGACTTTGGAATGAGAGGTGGAAGGCAAAAGATTTTGTCTCAACCCATGACGTTTGGTGTTGCCCCAACTATGACAAGGGTAAGGTTGCCCTGACTAGGGTTTGTGAAAGGCTGTGTTTAGGATGGTGGGTTGAGAAATTTTCCCGGTATAGTCTTATGGATGTGAATATGACAAGGGGATGAGATGGGTGTAGGACGGATTTCCCCGATTTTAGGTGGAGTGAATGGCGACGGGGTTGCTCCACTTTGGAATGGTATTTTAAATGGTTGCTTTTAGTGGGGTTGTGAAAGGTGACGGAGTTAGGGTTGTGGGTTTTTGGAATTGGTCGTATGGCTATATGGATTGGGTGTGGTATATGAATGGGATGGACGCTGGAAAATTTCCCCAAGTCCGAGAAGCATGAAAGGTGAAGGGACTGCCCCACTTTGGGATCTAGGTGATGGTCCTAGTATAAACTTTTGGTTCTTTTAAGATGACTCCCATAGACTATGATAGTCTTGATTTTTGGATATGATGGAAATTTCACTTGGTGATCACTAAACCTTGTCTTGATATCAGTGCAACTTGAATAATCTTGGAGCGCAAGCCTTTTTTTCTTTTTTTTTTTTTTAGCTTTATTTGTTTGTCATATATATTTTTTTTTGAGCAAACATACTGCAAATAAATAAACTCAATTGTCCTAAAATTAAAACTTTAAGAAAACGAAAGCAATCAGTCATCGATTAGAATGGACTTGTTTAGAGTTATAACGTGGCCAACGGTTAGGGGTTTACGTAAGAAAGGGTTGGTAATGTGGCCAAGGGTTAGGGATTCATGAAAGAAAAGGTTTGTAATGGGGCCAATGGTTGGGGGTAATGTACCAATGGTTAGGGATTTATGAAAAGAAATGATAATTGAGCCCAAAGAAGTGTTCAAGGGTTTATTGAGAATATGACCTTTTATGAAAGAAAAGATAAGTAGGCCCAAAGAAGTGTTTGAGGCCAATGGTTTTAAGGTTTTATGAAAGAAAAGGATAATTAGGCCAAAAATGTGTTTGAGGGTTTTCTTTAGACAAGAATCTCTTATATGCTTCATAGTATGATGTATCGGCTCACGATTTTTACTGCTCTTGTTTGTTTGTTTTTTTTTCTATTCAGGATTTTTCAATCCTCTTTTATGAATTTCACTTTCCTTTTTTGTGATTTTTCTTTCTCTTTTTTTTGAGCTTAGTGAGCTGATAAAAGTGATACACCATTTTTGATACTGAACTGATCCTTGTCTAGGGTGATTGAAAGATTTTTTGATTTTTTGGCTCAAAGTGGGTAGCAAAGGGTATATATATTTTTAGGATATGAAGAGATGGCCAAACTTCATTTCAAATTATGACTGCTTATTTTCTCAAAGACTAACTCAAGGACAACAAATTATTTATTTTTATATATCTGCTCTTTTTCTTTATTTCTTTTTATATGCCCTAATTTTTGCTTAGGCTGCTCTCGCGAGTTTTCAACCTAACAGGCTTTTTTGATTCTTTTTTTGTAAAGGACTTGCACCAAGGGAATACAATGTTGACAAGATATCCAGTGATCACAAATTTGCCCCAGTTTGGAGGATCCAAGTGTTAGTTTATGAAATTTCATCATTGGGGACAAAACTAAAGAGTCAACTAAGAACTTGTGTGGAAAATATGCACTTTATAGAGTGGCCGGGGTGAGACTGGACATGAACAAGGGATGATGATAGGATGGAAAGGTGTGAACACTAACTGACTCAAACGAGAGCAAATGCATATTGCATACAAGTTCACTATACGAATGCTTCACAGAGAGTTAATATAGTTAGAGACATGATAGAAGAATTTTTGATAACACATTAGTTAAAAAAATGGACTATTTTGATCATTTGTCATGGGATGGATGAGATGCATCGTTTTGCTAACAAAAATTGCGGACGAGCTGCAAAATTTTTTTTTGAAAATTGAGTGTCTTGAAACACCTTGAGTTTGCAGCTAAGTTCGACCTCGTTTGAAATTTAGTAGGTTAAACTTTTTCAAGGAAGAACAATCAATTAAAATGTATTTGCAAGAACGCCTCATCTCTCATCAATTTTTTTTTTTTAAAAAGTATGCTCGTGTTTTTTTTAAATTATGAAATAAAATGTAATGGATGAATAACACATGATGATGGGTA
Source organism: Astragalus membranaceus (assembly GCA_039519185.1). NCBI lineage: Eukaryota > Viridiplantae > Streptophyta > Magnoliopsida > Fabales > Fabaceae > Astragalus > Astragalus membranaceus. The sequence continues at coordinate 162,810,546 of CM076854.1, read as the reverse complement.
TGAATGATGAAAATGCAAATGCATGAGATATGTTTCTAAAAAATAACTTGCAAAAATAAAATATGATTTTTTTGAATTTTTTCTTTTTAGAAGACCGGAAAAATGTATCAGTGTTTGTTTGAATGCAGGGGTATAAGGCTCCTTTGTGTCCTACGAGGGTTCCTTAGAGAATAGGTCTAGGGCTTGTCTGTTAAGTGAACCTTTCAAAGGGTAGCTCTAAAGAGTCCTACATAAGGTTCCTAGAGCCAACGACCCCAGTTAAGAACACTGATCAACAACAATAGGCAAGCTATTAGGAGTGCCAGCATTCTCAAGAGGGACCAAACTCTAGGTGAGACTTTCGTGACCACCCAACAGGACGCACATCCAGTAGGCCATCACTACGCAGTCTCGTTCTAACATAGGTTATTCTCCAGTCCGGGTATAGGACTATTCTCATGTGTGTGCAAAAGTGTGAGAGTGGAGTGTGTGAAGGAGCAAAATATCAAGAATACCCCCCAACCTGCAAAACAAACAAACATATATACAAAAAATGGTCTTCTATCCTAGGGTTTTCATATCACAAAAGAATAATATGCAATAAAAAATAAAAGACAAAAGGGGAAAGGTAAAAAGAAACATTAAATTAACAACTAATCCTACAACTAATTAGACTAGGTTTGACTCTCTAAATATCCCCAGTGAAGTCGCCAGCTGTAGCGACCGAAAAATCCGGGTGAGGATTCCTCGAAGGTTCAAAAATGAAGCCGCCACCAAAGTTTAATTATAAGGGCAAACATTGGAAAATCCCTTTTGGAATGGATAAGGGTCATTGAGACCAGATTCGGATTCGGGAGTCGGTTATGCGTGGGGAAGGTATTAGCACCCCACAACATCCTTCCTAAGGAAGGTTACCTGCTAATTAGTTGTAGATGTGAAGGTTAATTTTGAAAACATTTATTTTTACCCTTTTATTGTGAATGTAAGGAGAAAGAAGAAACTCGATATTTTATTTGAATTTAAGAAAAGGATTATGAAAAAAAAAAAGGTTTTTGTTAGTGCAATTGACAGATGTGGGCCCCCATCTGCTCCTACGTATCTCTTGGTAGAGAATCAAATCACACGTTGTTCTTGGTAGAAAACTTTGTTTGTTGGTGTATTTTATTTAGGGATTTTAGGACTCCTGAGTGATCAGTTCATTTGTCCTAAAATGATGACTAATCCGACTGTACAGTTGGCTTAGTCCCCTAATTTGTGAAAATGGAGTTTTTTGAAGTTTGGAAGATAGTTTGATGTATGTTGGTTTGATTTTATTTGAATAGGGGTTTTAGGACTCTTGATCCGTACGGTCCATTCGTCCTAGAACGCTGACTAACCCGGCCGTACGGCCGATTTAATCCCCTATTTTGAAAATTTGATTTGTGGGAAGAAATGTGTTTGTGTTTATTTTAATTTAAAAATTTGTTTGTTTTAAATAGGGATTTTAGGCCATGATCCGTAACGGTTCATTAGTGACCTAAAAAGCAGACTAACCCGACTGTACAGTCGACTTAGTCCCCTATTTTGTTCTTGAAAATATTTCTTTATTTATGAGAGGAAAAGGAATATTTTGTTTTTGTTTTGAATATGAACGAAAAGTTAACAAAAAAGAAAAAATGAAAAGTGCAACTAGTGAAAAATATTTATCATGAATATTTAAAAATAAACTAATTAAAAGATAAATAAAACTAAAAAAATAAAAAAGGGAGGGGGAGAGAGAGAGAGAGAGCGAGAGATTCGCTAGGAGAGGGAGAGAATGTGTTCAGTGTTCTTGTTGAATCACTGTGGTGTGTTTTTCACTGTGGACAGAGCCTCCTTTTATAGGTGAAGGGTTAGGTGAAGAGACTTGTTGGACAAGTTAACTTGCTGGGCAAGTCGCCTTGTTGGGCAAGCAGCTTGTTGGGCTGAAGGTTAATGCTACTGACACCCCCTTTTATTATTTTCGTTCTTCTCTATTTTTTTGGATTATTCTTATTTTTGTATATTTTTGGTGATATTTTTTGTATTTTTGGGTTTTTTGTATTATTTGGATACTTTATTGTAATATATATTTTTTATTTTCTGATTTTATTTCATTATTATTTTTATGGCTTTTTGATCAAAAGGGCTAAATTAAGTCCAAAATACCGAACATAGGCCCATTTACTAAGAATTGGCCCAATTAGACAAACCGGTCTAAATTAAAACAAGACAGCGCTCGAAATGTCGTTCTCGTAATGATATGGACTTGTGACACGGAGGCTAAAACAATTGTGATAAATGATCGGACAAAATTGGGGTATAACAGATACCAAGAAGAGTCACGAAGCTGGAGCGTAACAACCAATAGGGCTTGCGCAAGCAGGACGACGAACCCAGGTGAGCGATTCGCAATATGGATCGAACAATAGGAACGCCAATTACGAAAGCAGGAACGCCAATTACGAAAGCAGGAGAGCGACAGAACGCCCACACGAAAATCACGAGCGACGGAACGCTAATTACGAAAGCAAGAGACGGATACCGAGATCAAACCTAGACTGATACCATGTCAAAATCGGAGACACGATATTGATCACGCATTTCGGCCAAACTTTGCCTACGTCTGCGACTACAGAGTAGCTGTAGTTCCGTTTTATTGATTGTGTGTCTTGATCCTTTGAGTACAAACACTAATGAGTTTAAATAGGCTATTCTATGAAAACCTAACGGGCCTGGGCCGAATACATATGTAACTAAATCTACAAATCTACTATTTACAATCTTCCTTATTTCCTTATTCACACCAGGTGGACCGAGCTTGAGGCCAAGTCGTCTGTATTCTGGAAAGGTCATGAGCGGTGCCCGAAGTTGAGTCGTACCTACAAAGACACTCTGACGTCCAAGTCAGAGAGCAAAAGTCAAATCGTGGTATGGGATGAGGGAAAAAAGTGTACCTGTCAGTGGGGGACGCGTATTTATAGAATAGGGCGTCGCGGGCCAGCCGTTGGATCAGGCGGATCGATCTCAGTCGTTGGGAGTTCAGCTCTTTGGGCCGGTCCTGGCCCATTACCGAGATTGGGCCTAGTGGGCCAGTCTGGATCAGCATGTGAGTACCGTGTTTCTTGCATTTATTTCTTTTTATATTTTTTGGGATATTTTAGAGTCTAAAGAAATTTAGATGTTCAAATATGCAAAGTTTCATTCCTCAATAACTAGTTTGGCGAATAAAAAAATTATTTCATAAGAAAATACGTAAAATGATCGAGATGCTAAGAAGTATGTTTTGGTGAACTGTAGAGTTCAGAAAAAAAATTTACTGTTCAAAACGTAAAGTTTGTTTCTCAATGACCAGTTTTGTGAAAACAATGATCACAAAATAAGTAAAATGCGATGATAAACAGTGTGTTTTGGGGTACTTTAGCATTCTGAAAAATTTTAACTATTCAAATACGCGAAGTTTGTTCCTCAATAGCCGATTTGGTGAAAAATTATAGTAATTTCGTGACATAAATATGTAAAGTGGAAGGCTAAACAATATGTTTTGGTGTACTTTAGAGATGGAAAAAATTTTAACTGTTCCAATATGCAAAATTTGTTCCTCAAGAACCAGTTTGGTGAAAGTCAAATAGTTTCGTGACAAAATACGTAAAGTGTGATGCTAAGCAGTATGTTTTAAGATACTCTAGCGCTTAGAAATGTTTTTAACTATTCAGATACCTGAAGTTTGTTCCCCACCCTTTTACTATTTTCAGCACTTTAAAAAAACAATTTCTTTTTATACCTTTTCTCTTTATATTTTTAGGACATATTTTTCTGAACCTTTAAAAAAATCATTTATTTTTATATTTCTTCTCCTTATATTTTCTGAACCTAAAATATCTATTGAATCCATTTAGTTCGGTCACTACCAAATCACAAATATATTTTTAAATTTTTTTAAGATTTACGGTTTATAAGAGTAACTCCTCTCTTTCATGTTTGGTTACATTCATCATTACTGAGAGTTGCTTATTTGTCTTGCAATATATAATATACCATAGATTCTTTCAAATTTGTATAGTTGTTTCTATTTTATTGGTGATTTTCATCCAACCCTGCATGTATATGGATTATGTTATTAAAATTCTGTAGACTTTTTTCTTTTTATTATCAATGGATGTTCAATTCCAATATTCTTTTTTAATTTTTTAATCGTCTTATTTAATTCATTGTTATAATTTAGTTTTTATTCAGTGGAACTTCAACCACACTTACAATAGAACCCCTAATCATATTCTATTTCAATTTTCATTTTCATTTGTGTTGTCTTCTTTATTTTGGTCATTTCGCACTCACAGGTATTAAAAGCATACTTAAGTTGATGATTATATATTTATCTTTCTTTTATATTCGAGTACCGCGTTGCAGCATTTACTCCCGCGAGAACTTTAGCCACATTTACAATAGAACCCGCATCATCTTCTTTCAATTTTGTATATCTGCATTTATTTTATTGGTTGTTTTCATCAAATCCTGTATGGGTGTTCAATTTCAATGTCTTTGTTAATGTTTCTTTTTTATTTATAATCTTTTTATTTAATTTATAGTTATAATTTAATTTTTGTTCACAACAATTAGACCGTATATTTTACAAACCAACACCACTGACCCAGTGTGCATAAACTATCCTGGGACACGGGGGTCGACACGATGCTCCTGATTTCGATTTTCGCTGTTGACAAACTCGGTGTTGGCCGGTGTGAAATTTGCTCATAAACATGAAAAGATATTAGTCTTTCATTGAAAGTATTGAGACACTCTGCAGTAGTCAACAATTTTCCAAACTAAAAAAATTATATTTTACACAAATCAAATTTAGTCGACCCGTGCAACTCACGGGGTATTAGTACTAGTTTGCTATAGTGATGTTTGTTTTTTAGTTCAAGGTCAACTTTGAATCTATAAAATTTGAGTGTATCAAAGTTTTCACTTTTTAAACCAAATATAAGTGAAACATTATTTGTGACACAAACATATCCCCAACCGGTGTGACTAGTGTTTCTTCCCTTCCTCGTTTAATTTAGATTCAACAATTGGTCAATGAGATAATTTGATTGATGGTTGAAGTGACAAAGTATATATATCCGCTGAGTGTTGAAGCTAGTATAGAAAGATTGATCTTACCAGCCATTCCAGACATAATGACACAAGGCATTTGACTTCAAATTTGAAAGTGAAAGGTAGCTAGCGATGCAAAGCTTTGACTGATAGGTTTTGTTTCTCATTAGATGTTTGTTGATGGCAATAAATAATGATGCAAGTCTAACTCACTTGGACAAGAAGAATAGTTGTTGAACTTGAATGTTACAGTTACAGTTACAGCCTCTTCATTATATAGGAGCCAGTTATGTAGCTCTCTCCTCTCACCTTATTCTCCTCAGTTCCATTGTCGTGCTGTTTTACCTGGCTTGCAAAGAGGTAGCTAGCTAGCTACTTTAACATAACATGGGACCTGGCGGACCAGGAGGTCCTGGACCTGGTGGACCAGGCGGAGGTGGACCTGGTTGGGGTCCTGGGCCTGGTGCTTGGAGTCCTGGGCCTGATTGGGGTGGGCCTGGCTTCTTTGGACCTGGTCCCTTTATAGGTGGATGTGCTGATGGTTTGTGCAGCCTTGTATCTTCATGGTAAGTAATAATTAAACAACTTTTTTTAAGCTAATGTTGTATTATGTTGATCTTTTAGTCTGTCAATTGTTTAAGTAATAGAACTCAATTTTTTTGATATTTCAATGTGTTATGTAATTACGAGCTTTATGATAAGATCGAAGTAATTAGTAGATGTTCTATCCTTGATAATGTGGCGATCTTAAAGTGACGGCCTTGTTCGATCTTGAGATTGTGGTCTTGTTCGATCTTGACGTGGCGGTGTTGTACCTACAATAACACTCCGAAGCTCAAGTCAGTGTTTGAGTAAATATGTGGTGGTTGGAGAAAAATTACTTACATTTATGATTATTGAAGGTGAAAAATTACTTACATTTATGATTATTGGAGAAAAATTACTTACATTTGTGTGATGTATGCTCTGACGATCTTGAGCCGTCAGATCTCACCGAGTTATCTGAGCCGTTGGTCGATTGGGCTAGATTTTCTAGCTATGGGCCGATTTGTTATTGGGCTTTGCAGAGAGGTGTAATATTGCTGAGGCCTTTTACTTATTACCATAACACAATGTAACTAATGTAGTAATGTAGTAATATAAGACTCAAATTTTTTAACCTGTCAATTTTTTGTTTGTTGTGCCCAAATGCAAGGTGTTGTATTTCTTATAGTAGCTTGTTTTTGACAGCATTCTATCTCTAAGCTGATTCAAAATTTCCATTCCTCATAAATGGGGAAATGCAGCTTCTACTGTTTATGCTGTTGTTGGTTGTTCCAAGGTTGCTTCGGCGGTCCACCACCACGAGGTCCGGGCGGGCCACCTCCTTTCTAGTTGATGGATTATGTTTTCACGTTTGTTTCCAGTTGCACTGCTAGTTGGATTAGTAAATTAAGTTGAAGGTTCACTTCTTGTTTGCTGCCTAGCCATGTCCATTGTTCATTTTGGGATTGTGTGACACTTTTATATTCTATGATGATACTACGTCACTAGTACATTGTAAGGCCTTTTGAGTGTGAAAGGATACTAGTACATTATTTATCCATAGTATATCTATATTTTATATTGAGTAAAAAAAATCTACATTTTATATACATTGTTTTACTCAAAGATGACCATTGTATTTTATTAGTTAATAATTAAAGTACTATATAATATATCTCGAGATGTAAAATAAATGAAAACATGACTCAACAATGGCTACTGTTGCTAAGGAATCAACCATCATAATTGTTTGTCTCCTTACAAATAAAACTTTGATAAGTTGATAATAATGATGTAACTAGTTCTTACAATCAGGAATAATGGATCCCTTTGAAAGATAATAGGCTAAATTATAGTTTTGGTTCTTCTATTTTCAAAAAATTTAAATATTTGGTCCCCCTATTTTAAAACTCAAACATTTAATCCTCCTATTTTAAAAAACTCAGACATTTAGTCCAAATGAGGGTTTTTCAAATTTTTTTTTGCTAATTTGGGGGTTTACCAAAAAAAAAGGTGTTGTGGCTCTCATTTAATGATGTGGCGCCTGATGTAGGCATCACATGTGGCAGCCACGTCATTGCTTATTTAATAAAAAATTAAAACTAAAATTTAATTACAAAATAAAATATTGAAAATTAGAAAAAGAAAATTAAAAAATCTTTTCTTTCTTCTTCTTCTTATCGGAATCGCATCAAAAATTATCAAAAGAATCTGAAACACATAAGCAACAATCTTTCTTCTTCTCAAATTCAGAAACAACAACATTAATAAACAACGTATTTCAACACCAACCATATTGTTTTTCTTCTAAAGCACATAATGTTTGTCTTCTAAAGCCCAACAGTCCAGAAAATGGGTCAACAATTTAGAGATAGAAAAATATGTAAAGTCAAGATGCTAAGTAATATGTTTTGGTGTACTTTAGAGATAGAAATTTTTTTAACTGTTCCAATATGCAAAGTTTGTTCCTCAAGAACCAATTTGGTGAAAATCAAACAATTTCGGGACAAAATACGTAAAGTGTGATGCTAAGCAGTATGTTTTGAGATACTCTAACGCTTAGAAAAATTTTAACTATTCAAATACGTGAAGCTTGTTCCTCACCCTTTTACTAATTTCAGCACTTTAAAAAAACAGTTTCTTTTTATACTTCTTCTCTTTATATTTTTAGGACATATTTTTCTGAATCTTTAAAAAAAATCATTTATTTTTATACTTCTTCTCCTTATATTTTCTGAAACTAAAATATCTATTGATTTCATTTAGTTCGGTCACTACCATATCACATGTGATGTGACACCCATTTCTACCCGGTAATTTATTAGCGTAAAATCATAGTTTTCAACGATAAAACAGATGTCACATTTCTCAAAAACAACTCGAATACATAGCACTTTTAAAACGTCAACATCAAATAATATTCAATCACGCAGCGGAAAATTCAACAAGTTCAATCATCGAAGTCGTTGCAAATATGCAAGGCTCACAGTACTAAAATCCAAATAAATGCAAAGTCATAACTAAAATAAATCAGCGTTCATCCCCCCGAGTGCTACGTATCAGAGCGACGACATCGAACTAACGAAGAACTATGGTCTTCATTCGAGATCACCTGCACGTTACCAACATAGGGGTAACATTCAAACAGAATGGGTGAGATATCAAACAATATAAAGAATCGTATGAAAGACCGTATATACAGGTCAGAATGTCAGGTAATCACAACAGACAATTATCGTCACATCAGTCAACAGGTCAACAACAGCATGGACATAACAGTCATTATCATCATAATAGTCAACATCAGCACGACAAGCATATATCATCACAACAGTCAATATTCAGTAAACAACACGTCACAGCAGTCAGTGACTTCAATCATGCGGTATGAATGCAGGATGCTCATCAGAGGGCCGTCTGCCCTATAATGCATGATGGTACCGAAATCTAGCCCGTAAATAGAGGCTTCCAACAAATCCACGCCAAAAGAGGCGATCCAACAATTCAGAGACAAGTTCCAGGGCCATCTGCCCTATATGCACATGATATGCATGCGACTCAATGATGCAACACAGACAACAATAGCCATACACATCAACAACGGCCATAGGCCTACAACAACGGATCAATAAGGGCCACCGGCCTACAACAACAAATCCATGCCTAAAGAGGCAATCCAACAATGACCACCGGCCGACAACAACAAATCGATGCCTAAAGAGGCAATCCATCAATGGCCACCGGCCGACAACAACAAATCAACAAGACAACAGGGCGCTAAGGGCACCAACAAGGCAACAACGTTAGGCGCTAAGGCGCCAAGGGACAACATGGACATAGACGCTAAAGGCGCCACAAGCTTGTAACCAACATGGGAGCTAAGGGCGCCACAACCAACAACAACATTGGGCGCAAAAGGCGCCAACAAACAGCAAGAAACAGGGGACTGGGTGCATAGGGCGCCAACACTCAGCAGCCAGCACACAAAAACAGCAACAGCACAGGACTGGGCGCCAACAGCAGGCAACACGCAGAAACAGCAACACAGAATCAGCAACACAGGATCAGGCGCCTAAGGACAGGGCGCCAACATACAGCAACAGAACTCAGGAACAGCAGCACTGGGTCAGGCGCCTAGGGACAGGGCGCCAACCAAAACGCAACAACAGGGAACACTGCGCCCAGGAATAGGGCGCATACAACAACATGCAACAAAATGTCAAGTTCTGGGCGCATAGGGCGCCAAAATCAGCAACACGTGCAAAGGGACAGGTACAGGGCGCCTAGGGCGCCTTCCCCAGCAACACAGGAACAACACTGGAACAACACAGCAACACACAGAACAACACAGGACACCACTGGGCGTCCAGGGTGCCACTTTCAGTGACACAGAAGCACACTGGGCAACACTGGAAAAATACTGGGCGCCTAGGGCACCTTGCTCAGCGACACAACCACACAGAATGACACTGGGCGCCTAGGGCGCCATTTTCAGCAACACAGAGACACACTGGGCGCCTAGGGCGCCACTCTCAGCAACACCTAACAGCACTGGGCGCCTAGGGCGCCAGTTCCAGCAGCACCAAAAACAGTACTGGGCGCCTAGGGCGCCAGTTCCAGCAACAACCAAAAATCAAAACGCAGGACATAGTGACTAGGCGCCTAGGGCGCCACATTCAGCAACAACCAAAAACTGAAAAACAGTGGCTGGGCGCCTAGGGCGCCACATCCAGCATAGCACACATATATTTTTATGAACACATCAATCATCAAACATGGTATTAGGGCATGAGAACATCAATTACATGACAAAATCAACCAATATAGCATTCAAAACATTTTATCAAACACATAATAGATATAATACATGTATGATCACTACCAAACCCTAACCCACATACAACCCTTCATACAAACCCTTATAAAGCATGAACCTCACCCTTACCTTAGCTTATAGAAATCGAAACTCTAGCTTGGAAGATGTAGGAAACCCTAGCTTTCTTTCTCTCCCCTTGGTGCTACGCCTCTCTCTCTTTCCTTGCTTGTGGATCACGCCTTCTCTCTTCTCTTCTCTCTAGCCTTCGCCCTCTTCTCCTCTTCTCACTTCTAGTTATGTTTTGTTTCTAATTATTAGAGAAACCCTAAACCTAGCCCTATAAGTAGACATCACTCATAATGGGCTATTTCCCTTAGCCTTATGCGAACACTATAGTGGGCTAGTTCACTTCACTTAGTTATTTCTAACTCTAATATGGACCATCACACTAGTATAATTAACATATATTATTCTATTATTATATCTATCACATGAATCTAATATAATTAATTAAATAAATAAATAAACAAATATTTAATTAATTTTGGGGTGTTACATGATGCCTACATCAGGTGCCACGTCATTAAATGAGAGTCACATTACCTTTTATTTTGGTAGACCTCCAAATCAGCAAAAAAAAAATGAAAAAAACCCCCATTTGCACTAAATGTTTGGGTTTTTTAAAATAGGAGGACTAAATGTCTGAGTTTTAAAATAGAGAGACCAAATGTCCGAATTTATGAAAATAAGGGGGCCAAACTATAATTTAGCCAAGATAATAATATCAATAATAATAATAATGGAGGGCGTTGTGTTGTCTATTTTTTAGTCTAGCTTTAACTAGTTTTAATGTTTGAATTGGAAATCTTTTACCGTGTTTCCAAAATTAGACTAGAGATCAAAATAGTGAGACCTCTTAGTTATTGTTCATTTAATTCACCCGGTTGAACCAATTGAACCTAATAATTAATAAATAAATAAGTAAATAAAACACTAAACTTTATTAAAATATAAATTCAAGCATATTTTTTTGATCAAAATAAGTTCAAGCATCTAACAAGTCTTCATAAAAATAAATAAAAAACCATGCAAATAAAGCCTAGTAGTCTTCACAAAATAATTTGAAAAGTTATTAGTTAATTTAGTCTCAGAAATTTCCTAAAAGATGTATTTACTCTCAAACATTTACAATATATCAACTTAGTCCCTGATTTTTGTATACGTATTTCAATTTAGTTCTTTTTTACAAAATAAGGGAGGGATTGAATTGAAATATTTTTGCAAAACTCAGGACTAAGTTGATATATTGTAAATGCTAGGGACTAAATTCAAGTTTTGTGAAATTTTAGAGACTAAATTGGCTAATAACTCATAATTTGAAACATCGAATCTAAACAAAACAACACATCACTAGACATACTATCAAATATTGGTGCTTCTCAATTCAAGTGACTCAAGATCACTAAAAAATATCTTCATCTTTTAGTGAATTTAGTATATTTAAGAGAGATAACCATAAGTAAAATAATATTATCTAGATGAGAGGAATGATAAGCCGAGTGAATTGGGTATTATCTACGCGCAACTACAAAGACAAATATCTCGAGCTAGGTAAGATCACAATGTGAGGTAAAATTTTCCCTCAGGAGTTTTAATATCAATGCTTTCTCGGAATTCGAATCAAGTCCCTCTTATTAAGCTGGAAGAGATCTAAACTATCTCATCAAGCGCTCTTGGGTAATAAATAGGTATTAATAGTATCTTTTTATTCTTCTAAATTTTACTATTCCCCTAACATTAAATCTAAGGAACACACCAAACACATTAAATTTTGGAATTTTAAATTTTTGTCATAAAATAATGGCTAAATTGCATTTTTGGTCTTTTATCTTTGGCGAAAGTTTTAGTTTGGTTCTTTATATTCTTCTTTTTTCGTTTTGATTCTTTATGTTTCAAATCTGTGTCTAAGTAGTCATTTATGTTTGATATGTTTCAGTTTGGTTTTTCAATTGGTTTGATATGTTTCAGTTTGGTCCTTCTGTGATTTTGTTTTGGAGGACCAAACTGAAACATTTCAGACTAATTGAATGACCAAACAAAACTAAAACATATGAAACATAAAAATCCATTTTCACACAGATTTAAAACATAAATGACGAAAATAAATAAAATAAAGTATCAAACTGAACCTTGACCAAAAGAAGGGCAAATATGCAATTTAGCCTAAAAATAAAGTATTGTGCAATTCTGACCGTTGTATCTTGTTTTTTTTTGTCAAAAGATTTCACCTCAAAGAAAGTGCAATTCTGACCGTTGGAGAGAGTTGGGCCTTGACATCAGCCCACGTGGCACAATATGATAGAACTTTAGAATGAGACAAATGTATAGTTCAAAATGAGAAAGAACAATATTTAAGCAGCTACTCCCCCCACAGGCCCACACCACACCACTGCCGTCGTTGGTTGTTGCAGAGGCAGAGAAAGCGGTGACTCGAATATGGGATAGTCGAGAAAGCAACATTAGGGGATAATCATAGGATTAAAAGACATTCGTATCTAAACTATAGATTAATGGCTTAAACAAGGAGTTTAAGTGTAAGTTTTAAGCTAAGGGCACTTTGGTCATTTCTTCCCCTTTTAAAACAACTCAGCTCTTCACAACATCTGATTCCCACTCTAACACACATTAGTGATATTAAGAATTTAAAAAGGAAGAAAAGAAAGAGAGGTGAGGTCGAGAGAGAGGGAGAAGGCCGAGAGGGAGAGAAGAAGAAGGAAGAGGGAGGAGCAGCCAAAACCTTCAATGCATGTAAGTATTCTCTTCTCCTTTCCCTTCCATTTTTCATGCTCTTTCCAATGAACCTAATCTCAGCTTCCCATTCTTCTCCTAACTCGTTTTGCCATGGATGGAGCTTGAAGCTCAATGTTGACAAAATCTCAATTTTCTTGCTTGCATGTTGTGGGCTGTCATGGGGGAGTAGTTCTTGGAAAAGTTTGAGCCCTCATTGTTGAACTAAGTCAGTTAGGAGGAAGGACAGTAGCACTAACGAGAGGAGATTCGAAATAGGAGCTCTGGGAATCGGGTTTGAAGTTGTGGGGACGAATACGGGGATTGTTCGAGAGGTTACCTGTCCGATCGTTGTGCTCCGGCGTGGTTCTTACGAATTCTTCGAATCGGTGAGTTTACTCACGATTAGGGTTTTGCCTATTGTTCTTGAACTATTGGTGTTTCTGGTTCTGTGGTTAAAATTTGGATTTCAAAAGATTTATCGAGTTGAAAACCGTTTTTCCAAATACTCGCGTATAACAGTTTTTATAAAAATGTACATATGTTATATTGTTCTATCCCCTTTCTTCGTTTTTACATACATATTATTGACTCATTCATGCAATGGGAGTTTTAAAGTCGAAATGCCATGAATGCTCTTCTTCTGTGACCTTGTTTTTTATGTGTTGAAAAACAAACAAAGAGGTAATTTCAATCTCTTTGGTCTGTTTTTCACTCGGCAGTTTCTTTTTTACACCCCCCATTAGACCCCGTACCCCCATTTTACCATAAATCCCCAAAATACCCCTAGTTTTTCGTTAAAAAAAATATTTTTTAAAAATTTCCGAAAATATATACCTCGAAGCGGAAATATGTGTATTTCCGGAAATTTTTAAAAATATTTTTTTTAAAATTTAAAAAATTTACGCGAAATAATTAAATGTAATGAAACTCGCTAAAATAATAAACAATAATAATACAGTATCCATACATTAAAAATACAAAAAATAATACAACTAAATGTCCAAAAGCTGTAAAGCAGCCAACAGACTATCATAGACATCCCCAGGAATGTTGTCAACTGCCAAAAGACTATCATAGACATCCTGGACATGCCTAGCTGCTCTGTCCATCCCGGACTGTAAAGGAAGTGGACCAACTTCCTCTGGAGGCGAAAGCGGAGCTGGAGGTGAAGGCGGAGCCGGAGTCAAGCGGGGAATGGACACCTGCAAGTACCATGGTAGGTACTCGTCATCGCAAGCACCCTGGACGGGTGTCCGTCGACCGCTGTCCCTGAATGCCCGCGCTGGGGACTAATAGAACATCAGTTGTTGTACTATGAACTCCGGAGATGGACGTGGGCCCGAAATAGGTGGATCGGGAATCTGCTGGACATATCCAAACTGCCAACAGACCATGTATGGCATATAAGGCACAGCCACATCCCCCACAGCAGCCAACCTCTGAATAATGAAATGTTGTGAAACCGGAGGTACTGTCTGTGGTCATCCCAGGGCTCCATATGACCTGCTCCCTCTGCAAGTCATCCAGCAGCTGCCGAAACTCTGGAAGCTTGATACTATCGCACTTCTTGTTCGCCCACCTACTGCAACGTGGAAGTTCACTGGCACCGAAGTCTTTCCGCACCACGATGGTGGGGAAATACTCGTATATCCAGCACTAAAATAATTAAATAAATAAATAAGTAACTATATAAATAAAAGTAATTAAAAAGAAATAAAAATAATTAATTAATTAATTAATTACCTGCAGCAGAGAAGCGTATCCGCCAATCTGCGACGTCTCCCAGTAACAAGCATCATTCAGCTGCTCGTAGAGAATAGGCTAGAGCAGCCGGACCCCAAGCCCACTGGCCACACATGTCAAAATCAGAAATAAGAGTCACCCACTTGACAGGGACAAACGTGTGACTCTTGTCGGCAAAAATGGTGTTGCCCAACAAGTGTAGCAGATAGCATCGTGCCGCCTGATCAAGATGGCCGCGCTCCATGTTCTGTGTGTATGCGGCCATTAAGAAAGAAAATCGGAATGCCGGTCCCCTGTTGAACTGACACTCTGCCCAACAGGCTGTGTGGTCTATGCCCAGCAGGTCAGCTCCAGCCCGAATAGCATCGGCAGTGTCGAAATGTGGCCGATGCGCCAACGGTGTGCCGGTGAGCGACAAGTGGAGCAACGCGGACACGTCGTCCAACGTCACTGTCATCTCCCCCCACGGCATGTGGAATTAGCTGGTCTCAGAATGCCACCTCTCCACAAAAGCTTATATGAGCCTGTGGTTGATGTTGCCGAGAGGTGTGATGTCCAGCTCAAATAGATGCGACTGCTGCAACCATCTTGCTATATGTGGGTGGTGCTGCTGAGGTCTCATCTTCAGTATCTTCCCCCATGAGAAGCAACTTTAATCTTACCTCGGTTCTGTAAAAAAATAAAAGTAATTAATAAATTATTAAAAGTATTACCTGTCCCGTCTGTGGACGCAATGGACATGCAACCGATGTATAATAAAACCTGCTCAACAGCCTCAACATAATGCTGAGCAACCTCAGCCTCAGCCTGGTCATCTACATGCATGTCTGGCTCAGCAGGCTCGTGATAATAATGCTCCTGCTGTTGCTCTCTCTCTCTCTCTCTCAGACACGCCTCTGACGCTCAGACGCGTGTCCGGTTTGTCTAGTCCTCGGTCTGAACCTTCTCCTACTGCCAGAAGGACTCTGCTCATCTCCTCGTCCTGCTCCTGAATGCCCGCCTCGCTCTATGTTTCCTGTTTTGGTTGCCACTGAAAAAAAAAATTAATTAAAACGAAATTTTTTAAAAAAAAAAACATTCCGGAAATACCATTTTTTTAGGTATTTCCGGAAGGTTAATTTCTTGGGAATTCCGGATATACCTCAAAGTACCGAGAGAGAAAGTTGCACTTCAAAGTACCTAGTAAAGCTATCGAATAGAATCTCTGATTTTCCTTAGTGTAGCTATATTATTATCAAGTGGGGAAAAAAAGATGTTATTATTACTAGCGTATTCACCCGTGCGTTGCACAGGGTCAATGCTTTTTAGTTAACACAATTATTGTGATAATAAAATATGTCGCCTATATTACAATATGAAAGAAGCTTTGTTTGAATATAGAAAAATCATTATATTATAACATAAATTAAATGAAGAGAACATACAATTCATAGATATTGCCTTAAAGAGGAACTATTGAAATACAATTCATAGATATTGTCCTAAAGAGGAAATAGAAATAGCAAGAAGTCACAATCCATAGGCTAATCAATGTATCTTAAAGTGCCTCTTTCATAGATATTGCCTTAAAGAGGAACTATTGAAATACAATTCATAGATATTGTCCTAAAGAGGAAATAGAAATAGCAAGAAGTCACAATCCATAGGCTAATCAATGTATCTTCCATTAAATTCTTAGAGCTAGATCTGATTCAGAATCCATATTTGGATCCACACCAAGCTCAACATCAGGGAAACCACTTCCACTCCCATCACCGATGACATTTTCATAGCAAACAAAAATGCAGAAGTAGGAAATAGTTGAAACTTTTATAGCCTCAAGGGTTATGTTCTTGAAATAGAAAGCCTAGACAAAAGAAAATATAAGAAAAGAAAGAGAGAAACAATCTACACAGCTCCTCTGCCATTCTCTTGTGAAATATTTTAGGAAAGCTCCTCATTCCAACCTCTATCAATCTGGGCAAAAAGAAATTGTGTTAGTGGAAGGTAGTGTATTTTTTTTAATCAAAACACATTATAGTAAATACATCATCGTGAGTCCGTGACTGGAAGCACTAAAAGTAGCAATACAATGTCCACACACTTCAGCTACATTTTGAACTAAAGTTGCAATCAACCTACAGATGCAAATATTTCTTTGCTTTTAAAGTCTCTTATTTTTTTATAAGCACTATAAAATTTACACATCGTAGTTGTAATTGGTCTGTCTCTAAGATGCCAAAATTTATAAATTTGTAGGTGGTGAGCCAGAAGAGTGTAAACATATGGCAACACAGGTTGACCAAAAGGTGTGACGAAAATAAGAGGTCGGAGTATAAGTAATACTTTCTCAACATACCACACAAAAACAATCAAGACATAAAATTGAAAAACTCAAATAAACCTTTATGTACAATGGGAGAAAGCATAGATAAAGAATTCATTAAAATGACATGTTGTAGACTAAAATATTAGAAGCATATTTTGATCATCACTGACAACAAAAGAGAAATCAGAAAATCAATTTATCATTATTAACAAACAAATGAACAACAAATAGCAAGAAAAGCATCATTAATTTTGAGGAAGGAATCGTGCAAACACATTGATCATATGACCTAGAATAATCCTCTGGAGAAAAACTTTCAAAGCAAGCAGAACTATCAATCTCATAGCTAAAGGCTTATCCCAGTTCACCTTCTCATGCAGTAGGCGTGCAACAGCAGCTAAAATATCCCTCTCAAAATAAGTGTTTGTTAACCAACTAATTGGGGGAAGGGACCATATATATGTTTGCACAAAGATCGGGCGGGAAACTTTAAAGTGAGCCGTAGAATAAGCAAATCTCAATTGGAAATCCCTTAAGTCCATACACTTTTTATTTGGCTTTACCAAATCCTTTCCTGCAATTAGAGAACTCACCACCTCCTGCATTAACATCTTTAGCTCATTAGTTTTGATAATCTCGAGTTTTGGAAAAGAGTTCATCACACTCAGAAACAAATCACTTCCTTAAGGTAACAAATGTGAAGACAAACACAGTTTCGGACAAGAAAAATTTACCTCACCGGCATTAGTAAGATAACCACACATGGCAGCGAATTCCTTTCTATAGATATGCATCAATAAATTCACAGCCCCCTAAGAAAGTAAAAAAATTATCAAAGAGAACAACATCTGCCATAAAGGAGAAAGAGAAGTATCTGGCTAAAAGGGAATAACTTAAGCTTGTTAAGGTCATACAACTAAAGAATAAATACCAATACATACTATCAAAAAGCAGATAAAATTGGGCATACTTTGTGTTTCAAGCTATACAACTCAGTTTAACGTGATGTCTGTCAGATGCATACCTCTTGTATCTCCAATGTTGGCATGTGTGGAAGAAAGTCATTGCCAACAAAGAAGCACAGAAAACACAAAATCATCTACTATCCTTCAAAGCCAATCTCAAAAGGAGGGTTTGTAAGCTCCGATTCACATTGCAACCAGATGTTAAGAAACTGTGAATACAAAGAATTAGTTTGTGATGAAAAATCAACAGAAAAGAAAAGTTAAGATAAAGCACATATTAAGAAAGATTTATCTACTATAATGATAAAGCACACACTAAGAATGATTTATCTACTGTAAGGATAGATTTTTAAGAACAACAATGCTTGCATTTGTTATATAAGCAGAACCCCCAATTAATTTCCACCTTGAGCCACAATCACATAAGCAAAAGAGGAAAAAATAATACCAGAAAACAATGAGTAATTTGTCACCACAAAATCATATCTTCAACCTCCATTCCCCCTAGAATCTGCAAACAAACAAATAACTTCAAAAAAAGGTAGGAGAAACAAAATATAATCAGGAGATATAGAAATAAGGAAAGAAACCTGCATCACAGTTCTTGGATCAAAGAGTAGTGGGATAATAAAATTAACAATACCAATCAAGTAAGATTTTTATAGAAAATTATTAACAGTTTATTAGAATTAGCTGCACCGTCTCTATGCACTTGATGAATTAGCATGTACTGAGCTCTCGCTTGCAACTGTCGGAGAATTAACCTGCTGCTTTGAATCTCTTTCCTCGACCTCTCTATGTGTCACTCTCTCCCTTTTCTCCCTCGGCGTCTAACTTCACTGCTTCCTGGTTGAGCTCGCACTCCCTTTTCTCCCTGCCGCACCTAGATGTGGTTACCCTTTTAAGAAGAATGGGCCAAAAATCTATCACAAAAAACAGAGAATATAGCACTTTACAAATGTCTCTTCTTTTTATCCTAATAATACGGAAACATGATTTTAGATCATATATGAAGGAAAAACATTTATTAACTTTATATTGAAACATGATTTGAAACATTTCATGGCTCTATAGAGGTTTGTACCAGAAAATAAAATAAAAATTCAACATTTTGATTATTGAATATGTCAGCTACTATTCACTTTTCATCATATGTTGTTCATTTCAAAAAAAGGAAGAGGAAAGTACCTAGAGATGCTCCCAGTTACCAAATAACGCCATCTGAACTTGCATGCAGATCCTCGATGCTCCACCAAAACCCCAAATGCACCATCACCACCCAATTTCACACTAAAAACACACGACCCAAAATAGTTACATCAAACAAACAAACAAACAAACAAACATGAGCGGTCAGTGAAAAATGCATAAAAAACAATTCAATCTCAAACCTTGAAGCAATGGCTCTTCTGATGCATTCACTCTCCTCTTGTAGCTAGCCTCATCATAGAAACAATTTGTCAAACACTATGTATGCAATATTTCCCATTCTCACACATTCACATATATCCACAAAAGGGAAACAACATAATCCAAGAACAGAGGTGAAAGAAGAGGAATCTTAAACGAAAAGGGACTGAGAGGTCTCCCACTTCACCACCGCCTGAACTGGATCTCCGCTCACCGTCGATCTCTCTCGCACGACTCTCTCTCACTGTTTGTATCTTTTGCTCCCTCAGCTTAAAACCCTAAGATTGAAGAAAAAAAATTGACAAAATAAAGAATTAGGATTTAGTAAAAACTGAAAACTCTAATATTTGGGAATTAGGGGAACCTGTAAGCCGATGCTGCATTTTCTCTACTCTCGATGTCGCTGCTCTTCTCTACGTCGTCGCTTCCTCTGTCTTCTCTGCATTTCCATGGATTTTCCAGAATCATCAAAAAAAATTGGTGATGATCGAGTGGAAGAGAAGAATCAGAGAGGGCGATGAGAGAGTTAGAGCGATGAGAGAGATTAGAGAACATAGAGAGAGAAAGAGAGAGTAAGAGCGTGAGAGAGTGAGAGATGATTTGTTGATGGGTTTTGATGGAATTTGGGGATGAACTATGAAGGTCTTAGGGTTAGAGAAGAGGGGGCTGTGCATGTGCAGAAGGAGAGGTAGGAGAGATGGCGGCGAAGAGAAGAGGGTGAAGAGAAGGTGGCTCTGGCCGCAGTAGTATTGGGAAGAGAGATTGAAGGAGATATTGGGAGGAAGCTTGCGTGTGGAAATTGTTTTACTGTGTGACAGGAACAGCTTTGCAGTGGAGAGAGTAAGAGCGTGAGAGAGTGAGAGATGAGTGTGAACTGTACCCCTACTGACAAGGTCACATGGGTATCAAGAAATTGAGAGCTAGGCAAGAAAACACATGGCAGCATTTTATTGGTTGGGGGCTTTTGGGCGGGAAGTGGATCATTTTGGCGCCAAAATGCTGATGTCATGCTGGCATCAGACTACCCCAAGATGTAAATGTAGAGATCAGCACTTCAAGTAGCACGATTTCTCTCATTTTCTACCCTTTTTGTCTTACCTTTCACGCAATAGATGAACGAAAAAGTGTATTAGCTTTATCAATTTTTTTAGTTATAGTTCACAATTCACTTAGGGTATGTGATTTGGGAGGGTTTTGGAAGGCTGCTTGGTTTATATTTTAATATTTATTTAAGATTTTAAAAAATTGAAAGAATAACATGATAGATAATGATAAAACATTAATCACACTTCATTTTGTTTAGAAATATTTTATAGTTTCTTCAATTTAAAATTAAAAATCAAGCTCTCCCCTCCCCCTCCCCTCCTAAACCCTCCATCCAAACTCTCCCTTAAGAAAAAAACTTCTAAATAGTTTGTTGTTCACTCTTGTATACAAGTTCTCTAATTTCATTTGTTATCATAAATCCAAATAGAATTTATTCAGCAACTAACAAAAACAAGTTGCAAGAGTTGTTTTAGAGGAAGTCACGATTTTTGAAATTTGAAATAAAAAACAAATAGGTTTCCAAGATTACTATTTTTCCGGATAGCTTCGAACAAGCATGATAGCTATCAAAGCCTTTCCATAATCGGTTTCCAAGATTACTATTTTTCCGGATAGCTTTGTTCGATGCTTCCGGCAGATAGCTATACAAAAAACCAAACAAACAAAAAACGCAACCCTAAATCAACACAACAAAAGATACAACATGGAACATTCTTATAATGAAATATTGTTACAACAAACTTCTTTTCATAGAAGCAATAGTAAAATTAGCTCATAACACAAAATGTGATGATGAGGTCCATTCATTATTCTCACGTGTCCCTCACTTTCTTAATTAAATGTGGAAGAAGAGTTTTAAAACAAGTCACTTTCTAACAAATGAAAGTGATAATCGGTTGCTGCCCATAGCTATTTAATTCAATGAACTCCATGGTGGTTGTGTTTTGGAATTGTTTGACCATAGCTATCTATATATAGCTATCTACTTCATTGAGTTTCATGGTGGCGATGTTTTGGGATTGTTTGGCAGTTAGAGATGGAGAAGTGGAACTGAAATTGATGGGGTTTACGACTACGACGGAGGTTGAGAAGTGAGGGTTGTGAGAGGTATTCTCTGTTGGATCGTTTTTTATTCCCACAACAGTGACTTACTCTAAAACAACTCTTAGCAACTTATTTTTGTTCTGAATCAATTCTAGCTATTTGAACGTCTGATACAAAAAGTAACAAGAGAACTCACATAGATTGAAGACTGAAATATGAAATATTAAAAAGGTTATTCTTAAGTGAAAAGTGCTAGAGCTAAGAAGAAATTGAAAAAACAAGGTAGATGGAAAATTTGACTATTCATTCCTCCTCTTTTAAATAATTCACTCTTCTCTTGTCTATCCTATTTTTGAGGTGTTTACAGAAATCCAAAAAAAATGTCTTCCGAATTTAAACTTATTTTCGAAAATTTCTAAAAAAACCATTTTGTCTTTTAAAAATTAGAGGTATTTTGGGAATTTTTGGTAAAATAAAAGCATAGGGGAGATTTGTCAAAAAAAAAGCATAGGGGAGAAGGAGGAAAGTGCGCTTGTGACCGTTGTCCCAAAAAAAATGTTTTGTATCTATGGCCTATATAATGCACGCTCCATCACGTTTCCAAATCCATGACCTGATTATTTACTAAAAAATCCGTAATTGTGGCATGAGGGAGAGAGTTGGGCCTTGAAATTAGCACACGTGGCGGAATATGATAGGACGGGAACTTTAGAATGAGACAAATAAATTCAAAATGAGAAAGACCAATATTTTATGGAGCCATTCTCCCTCCTAGACCCTCCTCGAGTGGCCACTACTACTACTACTACTCCCCCAGAGAAAGTGAACGACGAATTAAATCAGGTAATCTACCTTTCTATTTCCCTTCTTCGTTTTACTTTCATTCATGCAATGGATGTTTTAAAGTTGAAATGCCAGGAATGCCCTTGTTCTGTGACCTTGCTTTTTTGTGTGTTGAAAATTAAACAAGAGGCGGTTTCAGTCTCTTAGTCGGTGTGTGCGTTTGTTACATCACATCACGCAAATTCTGATATGTGATAATCTTTGTGTCTTTCACTCTTATCTTCTCGGTAACCCACATTTATTTATTTTTAAAGCATGTTATTGAGACATTTTTAGTTATGCTTCTGCAATTTTTATATGGGAAATTCATTGTTTTCTTATATTTTTGTTCATACTTAGAATCTTGAGGATCAACAAGAAAATAGTGAAGGAGAAGATGGCTGGAATGAGCAAGAATCAATGGTGGATGCTTGATAGCCACACCACCACCAAACGATCCCCATGGCTTCAATCCACTCTTACTGGTACACATTTTTTTCTTCTGCCTTTCCCCTTAATCCCTATCAATTTTGCTACAACAATTTTTTTCACTGCCTTTGATTTAATGATAGCTAATAGGTATTCAATGAAGACACAGAAGGTAAGATTTGGTGATTCCTTCCTTTGTTAGGTTATCATCATAAATTGTTCTAGTTTGGTAAATGAAAATTTATTATTTCGTGTTAATAGAAATTGAGAAGCACTAGTGTGAATCGCATAAAGGTTATGGGCCACCTTATGATTAATTAATCTGACTCTTGCTTTTCAAGTTCTTTTTCTTTTTCAATGGATTTAGCCGTTGGACACTTTTGTTAACTTTCGTTGGGAAATCACCAATTTAGTCTATTTAATAATAATAATTATTAATATTCTATAATTAGAATAGTTTGTTGACTGTGTCCTACAATTTCATGAACTAAATTACTGATTCATCCTTTAATTTTTGAAGGGTGAAAAGAGATAAAACTGATGTGAAATTTTCTGCTTTATGTTTATCTGATCTCAGAGCTAAATGAGAAGACAAAGGGAATGTTAAAACTAATTGAAGAAGATGCAGATTCATTTGCACAACGTGCAGAGATGTATTACAAGAAACGACCTGAGCTTGTAAGAATGGTTGAAGATTTCTATCGAACACACCGCTCACTAGCGGAGCGGTATGATCAAGTCAAACCCAACACTTTCAGCTCAGGAGGATCGCCTTTTGCTTCGGCCAAATATCAGTTTGAGAAGTTGATGAATTTTCCAGATAATGGTTATGATACTTATTCTGATAATTGTGATTTAGATGAGTCTGTTGAATCTGAAGTTGATGATCCTGATCAAGAGGAAGAAGAAATTAAGCGAGTTGTAATTAAGGCGGCTAATGATGATAATGAGGAAATAGTGAGACTGAGAGATGAAATTAAGAGACTAAATGAAGAGAACAAGGTTCATAAAGAGCAACTGAAGCAGGAGGATACAATTTGTGATGAAGTTATGATGTTAAGGGAAGAAATAAAAAGACTGAGAGATGAGAATGTGGAACAGAAGAAGCAGCTAAAGCAGAAGGATGGAGAGAAAATAGAGGTTATAAGGCAACTGAGTTTGGCAATTGATATGCTGAAGGAGGATAATGGAAACCTGAGAAGCTTCATTGCTAAAGAGTCTAACAAGAAATGGAAGTTCCCATTTGAGTTCAACAAACTTGGAGGAGCATTGTCTGTGAAATTGTTTAATGCTACTTCAAAGAATCAGCCCAGTGTTGAGCTCTCTAGACGTGGTTAACTAAGTTAAATAGCCTAGTTATGTACAACAGTTTTTATACAATATATATATGTTCTTAGTAATTTTTTCTTAGACTTCTAGTAGTGTGGGTACTTATAGTTAATTGTATTCATCCCAATTGTTACAGTTTTTTTATTCCTTATGCTTATCATTATTTCATTGTATTGTACCCCAACTTTGGCAGTTTTTGTAACCCCCTCCCCCCATTAAACCATATACCCCTCAAAATGACCAAACGGACGAAAATACCTTTTAAATTTCAAAAATTCCCGGAAATACTTCAAATCAAGATAAATCTGGAAGTATCTTTTTTTTTTATTTTCCGGAAATATCTCATTTTATGGTATTTCCGGAACACATTTTACATTCTGGAAATACCGTAAAATAAGATATTTCCGAAAATCCCTAAAATTTGCCTTCCGAAATTATGTAAATTTGAGATTTTTCCGAAAATCAAAAAAAATTGTATTCCGAATTTATCTAAATTTGAGGTAATTTCCGAAAATACCTCAAATTTGTCTTCCGAATTTATCATATAATAGTGTTTCCGGAGTGCAAAAATAAAAACTCAATCATTCATTTGATTAATTAAAAACGCCTTCTATATTGATTTAAAATAACGGATTGTAACAACAAACAAAACGAAGACATAATAGAAACTAACAGATTGCAACAACAAACAAAACGAAAACATAATAGAAACTACTGAGATGGTGGTGGAGTCAAATGACAAAGGATCTCAGCGACGATCCTTCTGGTTTTGACGTATAAATGCAGATAACCCCCCTTCCATCTAAACATAACACGAATGGCCATCATGGCTTGGACGTCATCTTCGTTGTTGACATCCATTGCAGACCAGTGCACATTAACCCAAACTGGTTTCCGATAAATTATACTAATTATTTAATGCTCGTCGCCCTCCGGTTGCAACTTACACAGTAGTCGTTGGCCAAATTCCTGGTACACCTATTTCATGCCCACATCCATCTACAGAGACGATACTATAGGGCAACCGCTGGAGAATTTTAAACATTTAGTTATATTATTTTTTGTATTTTTACTGTATTATTTCACGTAATTTTATTTCACATTCAATTATAATTATATTGCCCGATTTTAAATAAAACAATTTTTTTACAAATTTTGAAAAAATCACACATTTCATCATGCAAAGAAATTTTTTACTAGATTTGGAGGGAGCCGCGCGAACGCAGGCCCCCACTACCACAAATTATGATGTAGGCTCCACCACTTGGGTAGACCTTAGGTGGGCACCCCTCCTAAGTGCAATGGAGGTCACCAACCTAGGCCATAGGCCTTCTTGATCACCCATTGACCCCATCCAGGTAAGTATGTTGCAACGTTGCTACTAACACTTATTTTATACACTCGCTTCTCTCAACAGCTATCACCTACTTCCGATGTGGGACTCCTCATACATTACATAAACACTACTATACAAATTGCCGAATCATTCATCAACCGTACCCGTCTCCAAAAGAAGATTCACACACATCTCTTATTTGTATTGCATCCCATTTCCACTTGATGATTGTATGCACAAACACAATAGATACAATCGCATCAACATTTTGAAAGAAAAGTAAAACTGCTTCTCCCTATGGTCAATATACCAAATCCCCCCACATTTACAAGGTTGAACTTCTCTGTACTTGGTGGTGTATCATCAGTGAGCACTTTCGGTGATTAATGGCAACGCATGAGTTGCGACTTTTCCAATCCGCAAACATCTAAAGTATGAAGGTTGATTAGCTTGTTCTGTTCGTAGTGGGAAGTGTTCTATAGCCATTTGTGCAGAAACAGTTTTTTATTCCAAAATAACATTACACAAGTTCTTATATATATATATATATATATATATATATATATATATATATATATATTGTTGGGAAGGTTCCATGTATTTGTTTCTTAAAATTGATCAATGGTTAGAAATTAGTGTATTTAATTATGTTTAAATTCTATAGCACTCAGCGGTTAAACCAGTAGCTCTGTATCTAGGTTGTTTATAACTGATTGTGCTTCAATTAGAACATTGTAGAAATATTAACGGTTTGGGTTTGTCTAGTTGCAATCAAACCATTAAAACTTAAAAGAGAAGGACATTCTCGTCATGCTCACATTTCCTCTCCCAATTTTTACTCTCCACTAACCAAATTCACAAACTAAATATAGAACAAATGTAACATCCATTCTCTCTCTTCTATGTCCTAATCAAAAGGGGGGGAAAATAAGAAAGCAAAAATGATGAACCAACCGGTTCTGGGCGGTTCAATAGGACTGCGGTTCAAATGGGGTTGAACCAACCGGCCGGGGTCCGGTTCCCGGTTCAACCGGTTGAACCGGCCGGTCCGGTCCGATTTTTAAAACATTGTTTAAAAGTCAATTTGTCAACTAGGAATGTTATCTCCTAAGTTAGTCTTTGGGGTTTGCTTGGATCAGGTTTTTGCAATTTGTTTTGCAGTTTATTTCAACCTTTCAAGTTTTCGTTTTTACTCTGCAATCTTCTAATGCTATATTGTGCAGTTTATATAGACTATGGCATTAATTGCCTTCTAGGAAAATACTATACAACTTAGCTGAGATTTTAATATGGTATTCCGTAATATTTGCTTTGCAATCTTTCTAAACTATCCAAGTTTAATTCATAACAACTTTGAAGATTTAACTTCATTTACAATATTTCTACTCATCTATTATGTTTATAATTGTGTACTAGAGAATCCCAGTTTACCATTGAAGTGAATTTTTCTCAGGAAAAGCGAATTGAGGTGCCAGCAACTATAAAAGGCAAAGTCAAAACGTAGGAAGAGCTTATGGTACTTGATATGTATTCTTATACATGTTTATAGTTTTTGAGCCTTTTCCCAAACATATAGATGGTTCAATGAAATTCAAGAGTGAGCCTACTTTGTGGATTTTCTTCTAAATGGATATGGTTGGATACAAAAGTGAAAGAACTAAATAAGATTTGTCTTCCTCATTGAAAAATACTTTGCAAACATACTCTGCACATTTTGATTCTTGATTATGCTATTTTATTATTGTTTCCATTGTTTTGATATCTTTCATTGTAGGATATGGTTGGTACTCTTAAGTTCTATTCTTTTATATTGCTTTGCTACATTCCTTGATTTCGATGTTATAAGTATGTGGACCTTCTGTACCTCCTTGAAGGTATACATATTATGTATATTCATTTCACTTCTAATAGTTCAACATTCTCCAGTACACACTGAAGATTATATTCTATATATTTACTAGCAGGATTTGCAAGTATACATATATACTTCCTTTAAATAGTCTTTTATTTTCTTTGATTAAGTTAGCAAATTGATAATGGAGTTTGCATGCATTGCAGGCCAGAAACACTAGAGCGAACCAAATTGTTACAATTTTTTTATTCATCCCAATTGATCAGTCATAGTTGTATTCATCCCAATTGTTACAATTTTTTTATTCCTTATGCTTATCATTATTTCATTGTATTGTAGCCCAACTTTATTGTCCTAATTATCACATGTTAAAATGCTCTCTCTCTCTCTGTTTCTTAATGCTGAGTGTATTCGATCTGTATGTTAGAACCTTCTCCTTGAGGGAAAGGGACTCACTCGTTTTTAGTTGGTTAATTTATTTAATATATGTAGTAAATCATTAAAAGTGCATTATTCACCTTCAAACCAATTTAATTTTATAGGATTAAATAGCACTAGGATTGGTTAGGATCATCAGTTTAACTGTGTTATCAAAAACAGTTAGTTTGTTATCTTTCTGTTGCTATACATTTCTTTGTATGTTCATTTTTTTTAGTATAAAAGCAATAATAATTCAGTTTATAATACATTCATATTCCGTAAATTCCTTATCCTAATTTCTGTGTTCTTCTAATAATGGAGCACATGTTCTAATTGTTAGGCCCACATTATAAGACAACCTTAGCTAACACGTTAGCCCGACACTTGTAACTTGTAAGAGACACATATTAGTGTGCAGTGTCGAAAAATAGCACCCCTTTCAACCACAAAAAAAAAATACTAAGATTTATCGATTGGAATTTGGAAATTGGAAACCAACTTGTTCAAGTAATTGAAAATCATGTTTACTGTGACAGTTACATTCATTGACACAAGCGCATATAATGTTACAAACTATTCATCATTATAATTACTATGTTTGTAAACAAAGAAAGAGTATCTATCTCTCACCTACTTACTATCTAAAAAACAAACCTGAGAAAAGAAAAAGGACAAAATGCAGGAAGCATCGGTGATAATCATCGGAGCTGGAACTTCCGGCATAGCCACCGCCGCTTGCTTAACAAAACAATCAATTCCTTTCATCATGCTTGAAAGAGAAGACTGTTTTGCTTCTCTATGGCAAAAATACACCTACGACCGTCTACATCTTCATCTAAGAAAACAAGTTTGTGAACTACCTCACTTTCCATTTCCATCGTCTTATCCACACTATGTTCCCAAGAAACAGTTCATAGAGTATTTGGACAACTACGTTAACCACTTCAACATCACACCTTTGTATCAAAGAGCTGTCGAGTTAGCAGAATACGATGATGAGAAATGGAGAGTGAAAGCTAAGAATAAAAGGTCTGATCTCGTTGAGGAATATTGTAGTAAGTTCTTGGTTGTGGCTAGTGGTGAAACCGCTGAACCTTTTGTACCTGAGATTGAAGGGTTAGAGAGCTTTAAAGGGAAAGTGATTCATTCAACTAGGTATAAAAATGGGAAAGAGTTTAAAGATGAACATGTTCTTGTTGTTGGATCTGGTAATTCTGGTATGGAGATTTCATTAGATTTGGCTAATTTTGGTGCTAAACCTTCAATCATTGTTCGAAGCCCGGTTAGTATATTAATTTAGTTAATTAGTTTTTTAATCATTATTTCTTAAATAATATAATATAATATGCATGTGGTGTGGTGTTGTAGGTTCATTTTCTTTCAAGGGATATGATGTACTATGCGGGGGTTTTGTTGAAGTATTTGTCACTAAGCACGGTGGAGAAACTTGTGGTGATAGTTAGTAAGATTGTGTATGGTGATTTGAGCAAGTATGGGATACCTTTCCCTAACGAGGGTCCTTTCACTATGAAGAGCAAGTATGGCAAGTTCCCAATTATTGACCTCGGAACTGTCAGTAAAATAAAATCTGGAGAGATACAGGTTTGTGTGTGTGTGTGCACTTCTGATTAATTAGGAAAACAGAATATTAATCATACTTCAATTTGTTTCAATGAGTGGCAGATATAGAGAGCATTTCTGATTAATTAGGAAAACAGCTTTATGTTTTAAACTCATTCGATGTCTTAACTCTCTGACCTGAACTACTCCTATATGTATAGGTGTTGCCAGCTGAAATAGAGAGCATTAGAGGTAACGAAGTGTTGTTCCGGGATGGCAAATCGCACCCCTTTGACTCCATTATTTTCTGCACTGGATTCAAGAGGTCAACGCAAAAGTGGCTAAAGGTATGTGATAGACTCTATAGCACCGACACGTGATGTTGAAGACGTGTTCGTGTCTGAGAGGCGTGTTTTGTTGGACACCAACACCAATACTGACACTTCAATTACTTCCATTTTTCAAATAAAAATCGGTGTTAAGTGCTTCATAGGTGACAGACAAAATTAGCTAATGTTCTGTTTTGTTCTATCTAAACTAACTGATGTTCATATATTAAAATGGCCTTGGTGAGATGACTATTATTAGTTTTTGTTTTTGGAATAGGGAGGTGATGATCTTTTGAATGAGGATGGTTTTCCGAAGCCAAGTAGTTTCCCAAACCACTGGAAGGGTAAGAATGGTTTGTACTGCGTTGGACTTTCAAGGAGGGGATTTTATGGAGCTAATCTTGATGCTCAAAACGTAGCAAATGACATTGCCTCTTCAATTACTGAAGAAGAAAGAAAAGGAATTGTGTTGTCTGTGATATGATTGGCAGCTAAGTTGATTTCCAAAATTTGTGTGATATTCTAGGTCTTATACCGGTACAAATTTACGCAGATGTAACTAAAAATATTTGTTCCCTTTCCTCAATATGATACAAAATGTTAAAAAGATATATTTGTTTGTGATGTGCAATTTTTACTAATTAAGGGTGTGTTAGACTGTTAGGACTTAGGATTGTCTGTAAATTTGAATGATGATGGTCTTCCCAAGCGGAGTTACCCCATCCATTGGAAGGGAAAGATGGATTGTACTGTGTTGGACTATCAAGGAGAGGTTTCTATGGAGCTGGGGAAGATGCTCAAAATATAGCAAATGATATAGGCAACCTCATGCAAAAACTTTAGATATATACTCCATCTGTAATAAAAACATAAGCAAAAAAGTACACCAATTTAGTCCAAATTTAGACTATATATATATATATATATATACTTTTTCTACTTATATTTTGTTATGGAGAGAGTACATACAATTTGATTTGCGATGATAAGCATGTGGACCTGCATCAGTGTCGAACTTAAGAGTTATAACTTCCACGACCAGCTTGATCTGCCACAAAAACCCACCACAAAAACCAACGGTTTTGTTATATGAGATTAGTTTTGATAATTGTTTTTATAATGTTTAGATTAGTTTTGATTCTTTTACGGATTTTTAGTGGTGTTTTCATAACTTTTTTTTTATGATTTTAGTGATTGTTCTCTTCTCCCTTTTATCGGATGTTCTGTCGTCGTGAATGTGTCTAATAACCAAAATATCACTGGTATCTATATCTATTCACTGGAGTTCATCCATGACAACATGGGATAATTTTTTCATTGCTACCTCTAGTTGGGGCACCGCAATTAAATTACAAAAAATAAGAAAAAAGAAATAAAAAAACAAAATAAAAAACTCAACTACAAATTTATCTATTTAATAGATAAATCTGTAGTTCAAAAAATCAACTACAGATTTATCTATTAAATAGATAAATCCGCAGTTATAAAATCAATTACAGATTTATCGATTAAATAGATAAATTCGTAATTAATTTTTTAAACTACGGGTTTATCTATTTAATTGATAAATACGTATTTCAATTTTTTTTAACTAGAGATTTTTGTGGGGGTATAAGAGCCAATTGGGGGTACAAAAATTAACATCCAAAATATTTTGGCCCATCTTTTGTCTAACCCATGGAGTGGGTTGGTTGGCCCACTCTTTCAACCTACCGAGGCTCGCTTATGGTAAAAAAAAGTGAATAGCAGATAAGCCAGCTTATAATGGATGTGTTGATAGCAGTTAGCCGATAACAGATAAGTTAGTAGATTGAATTTAAAGTGTTTGATAAAATTAGCGGTTGAACTAGCTTATAAATATATAACGACATAAATGGATATTTGTAATTATTTGGAATTAATACTTAAAGATGAGAGAGAAGATTCATTAAATGGAAGATAAATGAGAAATTTAATTAGAATAATATGAATACAAATTAGAGAAAAAATGAAACGCTATAAGCTATAAACTCAAGCGCGGCTTCGAGCAACGTTTCAAATAATGTTGTAAGCTAGTGGAAAAATGCTATAAGTTAGTCTTAACCAAAAAACCAACTACATTTCACTTTCTCTCACTTCATTCCCAATTAACCATTTTTTTAAGCAATCAGGCAGCCAGCGCGAATTTATTAATAAAATAAAGAGAAGACATAAAGAGCACAAGGGGGGACTAGACCAAAACACTTGGTAACGATGACAATAATAGAAAGCCCAACAAATGCCCCTAAAATAAACAACCAAAGAGCTCTAATAAAAGAAAATCTAAGGCGACGAGGACGACCCGAAAAAGTAAGCAGGGCAACACCTGAAGCCCCCACAACCTCCACCCACCGCCTACTGAGCACACTCCAAACCACCACAGCCAGAACCACCTCACTATCCTCACATTAAGCACACTCCCAAAGATCGAGGTTAGAGGTGGAGGCCAGGAGACGATTGGGACGGGGTCAAAGGCTGAAGGCAAAGGAAGGAGCCCGGCGAAGAGAACTGCTAACTGTAATCTAAGAACCCAAACTCCGAAGCAGGGCAACACCTGAAAGCCCCCACACAACCACCACCCACCGCCAATTGAGCGCCACACCACAACACCCAGCCTCACCTCACTATCCTCACATTAAGCACACTCATATCTGATCGAGGTTAGAGGTGGAGGCCGGGCGAGAGACGGGGTTCAGGAGCTGAAGGCAGAGGGGAGGAGCCCGTCAGAGAGAACTGCAAACTGCAATCTGGCGCCCAACAATGGCATTGCGACAACAGCCACCAAAACAAATCTGATAAACACACAGAGAGAACCCACCAAAACAGCACCCACCGAATTAGCACACCCCCTGTCTTCCTGCGTCAAACCACCAGCCACCACCGCGAAGCCGTGTCACCGGCCAACACCGCGACACAACCGAGCTTGACCGAGGTCGTCGATCACCAGCCATCACCGCGGCGTTGCGCCACCGGCCAACACCGTGACACAACCAAGCAAGACGCAAATCAGCGACATTCAGCGAATGTCGACGACGAAAGACGAAGAAGCGGCATCGAGGGAGGATGTTGCCGTGATTGCGGATCCAAGAACGATCTACCAGCCACCATCGCGATCAGCACAGACCCCTTCCCGTTCAAATCAACAAACCATCGCGAAACAGAAGCCCACCATGGACCTCCTAAAGCGCACAGATCCACCAAAAAGGGAGATCCAAACCAGCAGCGCCGCGGGGCAGGGACCGTGAACAGTTCAGAGGATAGAACAAGATCACGATGCTGAGCAAGCGGACAGCGGAGATCCAGAACCATCGAACCTTCGCAGACCAGAGAACAACAATCGCGGGGGGAAGATCCAGAAACCGAACTGCGAGCTTCACTCCTCTCGGATCAGAGAAACCTACGCAGACCAGAGAACAACCGCAGGAAAGATCCAGAAACCAACCAGATCGTGGACTCCAACGATCAACCCAGATTGCGAGCTTCACTCCTCTCGGATCAGAGAACAACAATCGCAAGTATCCAAACCAGCAGACGGGCGGCGTCGCGGGATCACCAGCGAAACCGATCTACAGAGCAAGGCGGACTGAGTGGAAGGGGGAGACGCCCAAGGAAGGGAGACCCCCCCCCCCCCAGCGGCGACTCAATCTCTCTTCCATCAGAAGTGAATCCTGGAGTAAGCCCAAAGTTTAAGCTACGTAACCATTTGAACTAAACACAAAAAAAATATCACTACAATACATCTCTTTCCATAAGGCTCTGTTTAACAAAAACAACAGATATTGGATAAGTTAGTAAATAGTGGATAAGCTAGCTTATAGGAATTGAATTTAAAGTTTTTTGTAAAATTAGCGGTCGAAATAGTTTATAAATTTAGAATGACATAAATAAATATTTGTAATTAATGTTTAAATATGAGATAGAATATTTATTTAATGGAGGATAGTGTGGGAAATTTAATTGAAGTAGCAAGGGTAAAAATGAGAGAGAAAAAATAAAACACTATAAGCTATTAGCTCAAACGTTATTTCAAATAGCGTTTAGAAAAAAACATTATAAATTAATCATGTCAAACACTAAAAGGCTTTTCCGTTGTAAGCTGGCAGATTAGTATTTCAAATTCAAAAACTAGTTTGATCTTTGAAATTTCAAAAATATTAAACTTAATCATCGACATTAACAATATTTCTAACTAATATTTTTAAACATTTGTCCCTTAAATTCAAATGTCACCTTTGGTATTAAATTTCTCAAGGGGCAGCCTCATCCAAAAAATTCTGAATGGATGGTCCATATTGGTAGTTCCTTTTTTATTTCTGAACAAGTAACATACCCGTGGCCGTGGGACTCAAGAATTTGTATGATGACAGCCTTGAAATTGAATCTATGTCCCCGCCGTTTCACTTGTTTGAGTCCCACCGCCACCACCACCACCACCACCGCATTCTTACCTTCCTCCGTCACCGTAACTCTGCCTCACCAACTTGATTTTTCTTTATCATCCATTATTAGTCATACAGCTCTTAGTACCCATTCACCCACACTGGTTAGGTCCTCCCTATCTCCTCCTTTCCCTGAACCCGATGATCAAGTTGAAGACCTTCGTGTTCCTGACCATTGGTTAATCCCAACCACCGCTTTGCAGGTATGCAATTCTTATCAATTTTATTATTATTATTATTATTATTATTATTATTATTATTATTATTATTATTATTATTATTATTATTATAGCGGATAGCAAATGAACGAATAGCGGATAAGCTAGCCGATAGTAAATGATGTGTTTGTTAAAACTAGCGGTTAAATTAACTGATAAATGTAAAATGGCATAAAAGAAAATATTTGTTTAATTCATGATTAAATTGTTTCGTTTATTTTAACAAGAATAGAGAATAAATTTAAGAAAAATAATAAGGATAAAAATGTCAAAAAAAAAGTGATATGCTATAAGTTTGAAAAAATACTAAATGCTACCGAAAAATGCTAAACGTTAGTACTTACCAAACATGTGTACTTGTCGCCCACTAGTCAAATCTGCTAGTCAAATCCTCTAGCAGATGAGACTTGCCAAACAGAGAATTAATATTTAGTTTGTTGCTCAGATTTTCGAAAAGTTCAGTTTAATATTTAACATTAATAATAATTTTTAATTAGTCTTTAACATTAACAATAATTTTTAATTAGCGTTATTCAATTTAATCAGTTAAATTTCCGATGTCCGTTTGGTCGCCAAACTGATACTAAGCTGTACAAGCCAAAGGCTAAAACCACATCTAGAATTTGAGGATCAAACTCAATAATGTTTGAAAATGTCAAGAGACTAAACCTTTTTGACATTTAAGGAACCAAATTGACAATTTTAGAAATAAAAATAAGTGGTTGGGATGATGAATACTGTCATGATTAACATGTTATTGATTTTCATTTCACACTTATGAATTGATCATAAGGAATCAGAGTGGCTTAGAGTAACTTTACATAAATGGTTGGATGATGAATACTGTCCTGAGGAAACCAATGTGGAGATAAGCAAGGTTGCTGCCAACTCCTACTACAACTCCTTGCTACAAAAGCAAACAGATCTTGGTGAGATTTTATTGAAAATGGCAATTCAATTGGAGTCTATTTCTTACAAAGAAAGTTTTCATGGAGCTTTCTCATCTGCAAATGCTGCTGTTAACCTAATTGCCCAACGGATTGAACACTTCTCTCAGCCAAATTGAATTTCATGGAGAGATTAAGACCTTCAGTT
The DNA here is from genome assembly GCA_039519185.1 of Astragalus membranaceus. Classification (NCBI taxonomy): domain Eukaryota; kingdom Viridiplantae; phylum Streptophyta; class Magnoliopsida; order Fabales; family Fabaceae; genus Astragalus; species Astragalus membranaceus. The sequence goes on along the minus strand of CM076854.1, from coordinate 162,775,476 downwards.
TTGCAGTGAAATCTTTGTTAGCATATTCTAGCAAACCAGGTTGGTTAGCATGCAGAGATCCTATGTGTAGTGTAGGCCATGTAGCTCTTCTACTAGCAAATGGGGATCAATCATGTAAAGTCTCCAAACCTAACTTTGAATTGTATAATTTGGGGACTCACCCTGACTTAGATCCTGTGTGGAATGACTTATCTAGTGGCATAAGGACTTATGATAATATTTGGGAGAGTCATAAGCTGTTTTCAAGTTATTTCCATAAACTCCTCAAGATAGTTTATGAAAAAGATTATAGCTTATGTAAAAATTGTTTGATTTCATTTTTTGTTTTGTTTCATAAGTAGCTTATACATAAGCACCCATATGATAAGTGTTTATACTATAAGCACTTAATTCAGTTGTTTATCCAAATAGAGCCTTTACGGTTAGCATGCGTGTGTTTGGATTTGCGTCCAACTCGCCAATCTTGTGTCCCAAACCCATTTCATCGAATTTATTTGCAGTGTTTGTAGGTGAATTCTCATCGTGATCCCGCCAAACACCGCTTAATTTTCTATCGAACTCACTAGGAATGTGTAACCATTTCTCTTGGAGCGACGATAAATTAATAAATTAATAAATTTTACTAAAACATGGGAACCAAAAAGGTATTTTCAACAAAGGAACCAATGTTTTTAGCTTAGGTTTTTCAAACAACTCCGAATGAGTAGAGTTTTATGTGGTTTAAATCAAAATGACATAGGTTTGTACAGTGTTGTTTTTTGATATGGATCATTGGACAGATTCCATTCCAGATTTTGATTTGTTTGTTTGAGCATCTTCTATAGTATGGTTCACTATGTCAAGTATTCCATAGTTGAGGCTTCTAAATGCTATCATAAAAAAGGCTTATTGATAGAAAGCTGGATTGGTTACAATTCCAATTGTGAGGTCTCTGTCTATTCAAATTTGACTTTAACTACAATACAAGCATCCAATTATATGCTAAAGTCTAAAGGTAACTAGAACAAGAACAAACTTCTACTGCACTTGATCTGGTGCAGGAAACCCTAAATTCTTAAAAGAAGTGAAACCTCCATCCACAACCAAATTATGCCCACTAACATACCTAGCATCATCAGATGCAAGGTAAAGTGCAGCTTCAGCAATATCATTAGGTTCACAATTTGCTCCTTTTAAGACACCGACATTATGAACAATATCCACAAGTCCTTGAGAATCAACATTTGGATATATCTGACTCATTTCGCTCATAACAAAAGGAGTAGGAATCGCGAAAGGTGATATACAATTGACTCGGATTCCATGTCTGCATAACTCAGAAGCCATAGATTTAACAATGCCTATAACTGCAAACTTGGATACCGAGTATGTATGCTGCGCCATTCCTCCCATTACTCCGGTAACACTAGCAGTGCAGAGAATGGATCCGGTTCCACGCGGAATCATCACACGTGCTGCATGTTTCATGCCTGTTATAACCCCGCGAACATTTATATCCATAACTTTGTCAAATAATTCTAGATCAAGGTCAACAATGCTTGGAGGTGTTCTACAAGGTATTCCTGCATTGTTATACATGATATCAAGTTGTTTGTATTCAGAAATTGCAAAATCAACAGCATTTGATATATCTGATTCTTTTGTAACATCACATGTTATGAAGGTAGCATTAGGCCCTAGTTCTTTTGCTGTCTCTTGGCCAAGTTTTTGTTGGATATCAGCAATAATGACTTTTGCCCCATTATTTATGAATTTTGTTGCTGCTGCTTTTCCTATTCCACTTGCTGCTCCAGTGATTAATGCTACTTTGTCTTGTAGCTTCCTGGACCACCACATCAAATGTGAATTAAAGACATAAATATCAAAGATCCTTTTCATAACATTTACATAATGCTGAACATCATTTGATAATTTATTAAATAATTTAATAATTGGTGGCATCAGAAACATGGCCTTACCTTCCAGTCTGAGTAGACAATAACCTGTAGAACCTCTCAGCAAACAAAGGCCTTGAATGGGAAATGTTTTTTCTGTTTAACAATTACCAGGAACATGGTCAGCTGAAAATTGTTAACACTGCACATTTCTTTCATGGTTCCACCCAACAACGTGGACAAGTAAAGAACATCTATGGCCACTTTGTTGATCCTAAATATTAATAATAACAGATAGCTAATTCAAGAGCTTCAATAGTAGACAGGTGGAAAATACAAACAGAACATCATATCAGATACTAGTATTTCATTGTTTTAATCATCAAAGGAAACTAAAACAGAGAAATAGGTGAAGGCAGAAAAATGAAATGGGAAACCTACCTCAAACAAGTTCTTAACATGATTTTTTGAAAAAATGACTCAGATCTCACACACAGGAGGGTATTGTAGTTTTAGGCTTTGACCTTTTGCTTTGAATACCTATTAGATTAATCAGGAGTTGGAAAGAAAAATGTGGTTTTCGGAGCTTGTTATTATAGTGATATAAAATAATACAAGGGTAATTTGGTCATTCTGGCTAGAGAATATATATGTTATATATGGACATTTTTGGGGGGGATAAGATGCATGTCCCGTGATGGACATTATAGAATAGTTTTGTTAATAAAGGAAAATTTTTAAGGAAAATTATAAATTTAAAATGAATAATAGAGTAATTTTTAATATATATTAAGAGAGTTTATTAAATAATTTAGTCTAATAATTCACTATTAAATGATTTGCCTATTTTAAATTAGTATATAATTCACTATTAATATTCAATTTAAATTTTATTTTTAATGCTTGCCTATTTTAAATGAGCATATTTCTTACTACTAATACTCAATATGTTAATATTTACATAAAATTTTATTTAAAAACATTTTTAGGTAAAATATATCATCAAAGATTAGTTATTTTACATGAGATAAAACTAATGTATAAATAAAAATATGATAAGTTGAAGATAGAAACATATCACAAGGAAATGATATTTTTAGGAAATTGAATATTTTATGGCAAGTAATTATTCGGTAAATCACAAACAATTACGGGTGAGAATACGTCGGGCAATCGAATGAGACCTACGACACAGTCTATGTCAGGTCAGACTTTTGTTTAAATGGGCAAGATAAGACTTCTTTTAGTAGTCTGTTTAGCTAAAAGACCATATTATAGACTAACAAAAAAGCGCTTTAGTCTTATCAGACCAACTTACTTTAGTATATATAAATATTTTTATTTATTATTATTACTACTATAATATTAAATTTTGTACTTTATTTTAAAACATAAATTTACTGCCCAGTGGCTTAATCTACCTTGGGACACGGGTGGTCGATCCTCCGGTGCTCCCGGGTTCGATTCCCGCAGTGGACAAACTCGGTGTTGGCCGATGCGAAATTTGATCCTAAGCACGAGCGGAGATTAGTCTTTCATTGAAAGCGTTGGGACACTCTGTGGGTAGCCAATAATGGTCCTAACCAAACAAAACATAAATTTACTAATATTTTTTGTAATTTAAAAATATTGACCAACATTAGTTTTTGCATATTTAAAGGTGTTATTATAAAATATAATTTAAATAAGATATTTGTTGTCGTCCAAACTCTTTTTCCTAGTTGCAGTATCAGCCTAAGGTTTGAGACAGTGATTCCTCTGTTCTTCAAGTAATTGCGTCGAGGACAGAACTTTGTTCCTCGACTAAGGGTTTCGTAACTCCTCCAAAGAGTGTTAGGCTAGGTAAGAGGGACGTGTGGTTAGATTATCTACGAGGCGAAAACATAAAGAAAGCAGTAAAGAAAAAGTAAAGACTTTGCGAAAAATAATAGATTTGATTTGATTTGATTTGATTTGATTGATGTTGTTTTTTGAATGTACAGTACTACTATTTCACGACCTCACTTGCACTGGTTAGTGGGGTCAAACTACTTCGCTCCTATTTCCACGGCATTCCAATCTTCACTGACCTTATTCGCTTCAACGTTGTGTCTACGTGCATTGAATTCATGCACTCAAAGTAAGCCTTCTTTTGTCGTTGGTGCCCTAGCCGAGCTGCCCTATAATAGAGGCATTCTCCCACTGAGTTCCATTTCACCTCGACCTATATTTTATCATTCCCTCGGGGACTCAGCCTCCTTAATATCTCTCTTATGTATTCATACCGAGCTTCCCCCTTAGTCAATTTTTTGGCAAATAATATTCTCTATCCATGCTCCAATGTTTTATAGCTTGCCTCAACTTAACCCTAGCCTCAGACTCTTTATTTTCCCTCGACCAACAACTTAATTTATTTTAGGTGTTAACAATAGCATATAAAATATAAAGATAATTCTGTAATTTTTTCACAAAATGGATAATTCTTTAAACGATCATGTTAGATCTTGAATTAAAACTTAATTTCAGTACCTATTAGCTTGTTAGTCTATTTTTCATGAAAAAAATAGTGAAATAGACTCTTGAACAGACTATTAAGTTTTGATAAACTTTCAGAAAACCACATTAACTCCTAAAAGCGAGTCTATAACAAATCACACACCATACTCATTGCAAAGCCCAAACCAGGTTTATTCCCACCCCTTATATACAATGAATACTTGTTGTCCAAAAAAATATACAATGAATACTTTATATTTTATAACTAAGTTTTTAAACTCCAATGCACATGTTTTTGTTATTTTTTTATACTTTTTTATTTATATTGTAATTCTTTGGTTTTTTTACCCCACCATATCCCTCTATACCCCCACAAAATTTGTTATCCCAAAAATGCCCCTATAAATTTATTCTCGCAGATTTATCTAATTTAAAGATAAATCTGTTTTAGTGTTTTTTCCAAAACGGATTTATCTTTAATGGTCCCTTCTTGGGGAGTTATGATCCCTGGTTTTTTTTTTCGAATTTAATGGTTGTGGTTTCATTACAATCTGAGTAGGTTGCCCAAAAACCGTGTTTTTAGCTTAAATTATTCACCCGGCGTACAACATCGTCACGTGTTAATGAATATCTACACACTAAACGGAACAAAAAGACGACCGGTATTCATATCTATTTTTTTTTTAATTTTTTAACAGATTTATCACTTTTATTTATTAATTATTTTACATAATAGATTTATCTATTTATTAGATAAATCTGTTATTAAAAAATAACAAAAATGGATTTAAGTATTGCTTAGGTAAATTCGTTTTGTTATTTTTGAAAATCGAATTTATCTATGGTGGGGGTTAAATCTGTTATTCATTTTTTAAAACCGATTTATCTAACTAAAAGATAAATCCGTTAAGTTATTTTACTGAGGGACATTATGGGAATAACGAAAACTGTAGGGGTATAAAGAGATATGGTGGGGGTAAAAAAAACCCTAAATCACACACCATACTCATTGCAAAGCCCAAACCAGGTTTATTCCCACCCCTATATACAAAGAATACTTGTTGTCCAAAAAAAAATACAATGAATAGTTTATAAAAATTATACATGAACATAACTTTTTATAACTAAGTTTTTAAAGTTCAATGCACATGTTTTTGTTTTTTTTTCTACTTTTTTATTTATATTGTAATTCTTATGATGATTTATATGATGAATGTTTAGAACTATTAATGATATTATACAAAACTTTTTTTTGACTGGATTATTCAAAAAAAATTCTCTATTCCATTTTATTTTTTTTATAACACAATTCATTTTTTATATTTTAAAATTAAGTTTTTTTATTTGACAAAATTTTAAAATTAAGTTGCTCGTATATATTTACATTTTTATTATTCACGATACATTTTTGAAAAGCTCAAATTCTATAATAATTTTTCTAAAAACTTATGAAACTTTTACACATATATTAAATCCGTTCAAAATTTGAGTCCAATATCATTAACTCTTGGAAGACAAGAATTGTTGTCAAAAAAAAAAAGGAAGCACAAGAAAATAACCAAAATAACAACATTTTTATTTATCTACAAAAGAAGAGGGGCATTCCGAGAATTGAACTCGGGACCTCTCGCACCCTAAGCGAGAATCATACCACTAGACCAAATGCCCACCTGTTGTGAACTTTCTGATTGTCGCGATTTACATCTGCTGAAGACGTAGATTTTTCCCTCCAAAACTGAAAATCGTTCCATTTTCCCAATTGGTTTTTTAATTTTAAAAATTTCCCTTCAACTCATAAATTGCTTGCTGGGGTTTTAGAACTTCGCCTTCTTCACTGTCAACAATCTGATCACTACTGTATTAGGGTTTTACTTCAATTTCACCATCACCAAAATTATCATCCATTTATGCTCCGATTTCAAATAAAGGAGCTCACATTGCAATGATCAACTCTCAACCTTCATCTACACCTGGTGGTAATTTTCGATTCTTCGGTGTTTTTTTTTACTATATATCATTAATTTACTGTTAACTTATTTGTCTTTTGCTTTGAAGATTTGGTCATTTCTTTCGTTGTTGATTTTGGCATAGAAAAATGGAAGACAACAATCGTTTTGTTTTTTGAACGTATTGAAATTTCTGTGCGCTTTGAAATGATTCGGAAACTGCGTTTCATGTCTATTTGTTATGTAGTTGGGTCTTGATTTTCGTTTCAAATTATTATGCATGTTTGTGGTCAAAAGAAACACACCAATCCCATTCACAAATTAATCAAAAGATAAATAAACAATGCTTAGTGTTTTGGGTACGTAATCTGATGAACAAACTTTGTTCCAGATCACCCGTTGAGTTGAAAAATGTGAAATATATGTATGTAAAAAGTAAGAGCTTAGAAGTAATTGTGAAAGCTATTGCTTCTATTTCTGCCGGAGGAATATTGTGGAGTATGGATAGAATTAAACTACCTTAAAATAATAAGAATTTTGTTTGGATACAATTAGGAGATGAAGTCAAAGATGCAGATGAATATGCGAAGTATCAGGAAACTGAGCTCTTTGAGGACACTTTAGTGCTCAATAGTCCCTTCAGTGAAACCGAAGTGGAAAAACTCAATCTGGATACTGAGGTTATAGAGGATTCAGATCCCTCGGAGAACATGACAACTGGCATAACATGTGAATATGAACCAGAAGTAGTGCTTGATAGTGAGGATGAAGAATTGAATGATAAAAGCGCACCCACTGTTGCCGGAGGATTTCTTGAGGGTGGAACTAATCCGACAGTGAAAAATCCTTCGATGCGCTTCCAGAAGAGATGGCCTAAGCTACCTCGTGAGCAAGTAGACTCAAATGCCACCACTAATGGGAAATCTGCAATTGGTATGTGTTTGTTATCAGTTATCACCATTTAACATTTTTTTTATGGACACCCTTTAACATTTAAGAGGCATCTTTTGGTCTTTTTTATAATTGTTGCTTAATTTTTTCTATGGTATCTCTGTAAGACTTCTTGATTTGACTTATCTTTATACCTTGTAAATAAGTAGTGTACGTACTAAGTAGTTTCTTCTTGAGCACTTCAATAATGACTGACTTTTCAAGAATATAATGTGCTTGAAGGGGAAGGAGGAGCTTCAACCGATGCTGAGAGCTCTGATGACAACAAACATCTCTATCTACTTGGTAGGTTAAATCACACTCACTCAGCAGGGCCTAGGGATTCAACCCAAGCTGCACTAGGCTTCGTTGATCAGTACTTGTCATCAAGCAACATGGACATGTTTCAAGGAACTCAATCTAGAAAGATCACTAGGGAAAAATCACCTCATGTCTTGAGTGTAAGAGGATCATTAAGTCTGGCTAAGAAAATTAAAGCCCGGACTCGAAATGAAGTTAAAGAACCTTTCAATTGGGCTGACAGTAATCAAAATGACAAAGAAACTGGTATTTCCTATAAGAAAGTCAAAGCATCTTCAAATATTCGAAGCTGCGGGCAAACATATAAGAGAAGGAAGAAAAAAGGTAATCATCTTCAGAAGAATCAGAACCAAGGAAACTGCAGTAATAGATGTGATGAGAGTTTAGTGAAAGGACCAAGAATTGCAACTGAAAATTACAACTCTCTCAAGGACTTGGATGTTGAAACATGTGCTACAAAAGAAAATGTTAATATTTATTCCAATGTAGCACGTACAGAAGACATGTCTGATATTGGCTTAGACACTCAAATAGCTGCTGAAGCTATGGATGCCTTAGCCTATCCATCCCCTCCTGGCTTTCACTTCAATGATGCTCATAGACAAGAGGTTGCCTTTGATGGATCTATGAGTGATGTGAAACAGGCTCATCAGAAAAACTCTTCATGTAGAGAGAATCCCGGTTTACATTCTATCGCACTAAAATCAAATAACAGAAATGAATCTTCCTGTAGAGATGTCGGGTCACGTGCTATAAGAGAGAATGTTCATATTTGTTCCAGTGTAGCACTTACAGAAGACATCTCTGATATTGGCTTAGACACTCAAATAGCTGCCGAAGCTATGGATGCCTTCGCCTATCTGTCCCCTCTTGGCTCTCATTCCAGTGATGCTCATCAACCAGAGGATGCATTTGATGGATCTTCGAGTGATTTGGAACAAGCTCATCAAAAAAGTTCACGTACCAAGAATCCTGGTTTACATTATATTCCACTAAAATCAAATCAGAGAAATGTATCTTTCTCTAGATTTAGCATAGTAACTTCTACTTCCTCTTTGAAGCGCACTAACAATCAGGAGTCGAATCCCGTCCCAGGGAAAACTAAAAAAATAATGGGAAGCAGGTCAACTGTTGAGAGAAAGTTCAAAAATAATACTAGTAGTTTATCAATAAGCAGGGAAGGTGTATCACATGAAGAGGTTTGCTTATCAGGAGAGTATACAAGCTTTCAACCTGGTGCTCAAGAACCCAAAAATTGGAATAAGAGCAGTTTGACAAGAATCAAACAGCAACCAAGCCATCATACGGAGAAGAACAATAATGTCGAGGAGACAGATATTATCAGATACAAGAGGAAGGGAAGTTGTCTACTGGAAGATCCAGTGAAGTTGGATATTAAGACAAAATGTCCTAAGTTGCCTACTAATTCGTGTAGGGTGGCTAGGCAGAACAGATTGTATCCTCAGGTTCAAATTAATCCACAACTATTGGCAACCGGCAGTTTTTCAAGCATTGATTTTTGGAATTATCCAAAAGGACCAAGAGGGAAAAGAAAGCGGGCCAATGCACCTAAAGTTTTGCGTATTGATGCTAAAAAAAGGATTTTCTACTCCACTAGATGTCCAGAAGGCCAAGATGTCGTGCAACCCTTGTTGCTGGCACATGTTGAAATATCATCAAACAAGAGTGTTGCACAATTGAGTTCAGAAATTTCAGCTGCAGTTGCTTCAAGTGAAGGCATGGAAACTTCCAATGCTAGCCATACATACAATGAGCATCACAAAAAGCTGTGTGAGAAAAACCTGCCAAAGACTTCACTTTTGAAGGAACTTATCAGATTAGGAGTTCCCAAATCCACATCTGATATGACATGGAAAGATCTGAGACATCGAAGAGATATGACTCATGTTCGAGTTCTGTTTAGCCGACATTTGAATGATAGTGTCATCAAGCAGCAAAAAAAGGTAAACTATTGCTTTTATGTTTATGATAGGAGATGCTAAATGATGCCATTGTCGACTAGTGATTTTGCTATTTCCTCCTTGCAGATCTTGTCACGCTTTAATATATCTATTGCGCCCACCTCAATGGAGGCCACACATTTCATAGCCGACAAATTTACACGTACAAAAAATATGCTAGAAGCAATGGCTCTTGGGAAATTAGTGGTGACCCACTTATGGCTTGAAAGTTGTGGACAAGCCAACTGTTTTATTGATGAGAAAAATTACATTTTGAGGGATATGAAAAAGGAAAAGGAAATAGGCTTTAGCATGCCAATTTCTCTTTCTCAAGCAAGACAGAAGCCACTCCTGAAGGTATTTATATAAACTTCAGTTATGCTCAAGTTCTTATGCACTCTTGCCTCAAAACCAGGTTGTTTGCCTCTACAGGGTAAAAGAGTCTACATCACACCCCACATCAAACCTAATAAGGAAGTGGTTGCAAGCTTGGTCACAGCTGTTCATGGCCAGGTATGATGTATGCATATTCATCCATGCATTCCACTCCACAGCTACAACTGATTTGTGGTTTCGATATTAGGTGTTTTGGATTATTTTTTATATTGTGTTCCTCACATGTTCTTTAATGATTTGTTTTCACTCTTCAGCTAGTGGATGAAAATCAGATATATGCAGACAAGAATGACAAAATTCTAGATGATCTGTTGATTCTTTCATGTGAAGACGACAATGCAATAAGTCGCCATTTCGTTAAAAAAGGTTTTGAATCCTTCCATCTTCTTGATTAACAATGTAGTTGTGTTTTATCCTATATGCATGTGTCATATGAAAAGACTTTAATTTGCAGGAGTTGCCGTTTACAGTTCGGAGCTTCTTTTGAATGGAATTGTAACCCAGAAATTGGAACTTGAGAGGTACCATACTAGGATATGATAATTGGAAATCATTTTCCTTCATGTTGATGATATCATACTAGGATATGAGATGTATGATGATAATATTTGGAGCCTGATATATTACCCTAACTATACAAATGCTACCCTTGAACCTATCATTTCCAATCTTTCCCCACTTGAAGTTATGTCTAAACTAGAAACTCACTAAAATTACATTATCTCTTAAGTGAACAAATAAGGTTATATTTACCCTTCAATTTTAGTGTGTTAGGATCAAAATGCACATAAAGGGCAAATACACTCTTGTTCGCTTAGGGATAAATTCACTCTGGAAGGACTCTCTTAGGCACATATAAGCACGTCCAAAAGCAGGCAATTTTCAGACAACTTCATTCAGAATTCAGATTGAGGAGCCTAGTAACCTTTTCACATATTTGTATGTATTTAGTCTATTATTCAGCTCTGGGGAAAAGAAAAAAGTGTTTTCTTAAGAAACTGATAAGTAAGCATCACCTCAACAATCTTGTTGAAATATAACAATGCTATGAATTTTTTTTTGCAGACATAAACTCTTCGTGAATCAAGTCACAAGGAATAACCCAAGTACGTTTAATCGGTTTGGGAAGGTCTACAAAAGGCGTCTGAGGTGTTTATCTTGACAATAGCCGTTATCTGATAAAATATTACCATGCTCTACGGCAGAATTGACAAAAACAATTGGCACTTTTGTGCCAGATGTTGACGTACTGACGCCACTTGATCAATTTCTTACAAATGCAACCTAATCTTCTTTCTTTATGTTTGGGGCATGTTCAGTTCTACTTAAGTGACTCAGATTGAAGGCAACGAATATCTACAGAACATTGTAAAGGGAGTTATTTTAATATAGTATATAAGTTGACCAAGGTGTATATGGATTCTGACAATTATGTCTATAATCTATCTGTTATTCTGCAGCAGATAGCTAGCTTTGGATGAAAGACTGCCAGCTGCGTTATTCTGTAAGCTGTAGAAAGAGTAGCTGTTATAAAAGAAAAACAAACCTAGCTGTAATAAAAGAAAAACAAACCTAGCTGTTAAAGTTCTTTTTTGTTCGTTTCTAGCTCTTAAATTATAGATCTAATACTGTCATGGTACCAGATTATTTCACTTGACGAACCAGTCTCAATCTTTCTGGCCAATAAGTTTTCTTTAGCTTTTGTTGTGGATAAAGTCTAATTTGTGAAGTATAACCAGTGAAGTTGTTTGTCCACCAAAAAAAAACGAGTGAAATTGTATTCATTCTTAAATTTTATTGGGTTGAATCATCCAACTATATAAATCCTAGATTGAAGCTCCAATTTTTTTCCGCCCCCATTCATCATTTTTTTGCAGCTTCAGCCCTCCAACCATTGATTAAATGAACGGCTGAAATGTTTTTTTGGCCTATGGGATAAACTGTTAGTACGTCAATGAGCTTCTTCACTTCACCTACCCATATGCTTGCTAATGTGTTAGATTGTAGATTGTATAAGACTAGTAAGGTTCATTGTGTTGTGATAGAAATGATTTTGAAGAATTGATGCTAAAATAATTGATTTTAAAAAAAGTGAGTTTAAAAAAATTAATGTGTTTGATAATGATGTTTTAAAATTGGGTTCAAAAGAATTGTGGGTTGGTGTTTAGCAAAAAAATCTCCATTGACCAAAGGAACATAATGTTAGCTTAGGTCAAAAGTATTTTTTTTATGTCTACTAGATGAAATGACAAATAAACACCACCCACAAATATTATCACCGCTCACCCTGGATCCGATGTCCTCATGTCGCTGAAATTGTTAAGGTAACAACCATTGAGGAACTTCAGTCAGAAATGTTTTGGGACGGAAAAATTGTTAGTAGTGTTTAGCACTATTACCACAAATAAAATCTAATCCAATTAGTCACTTAATGATGATGGGGACAATTGGGTTTGCTATTGCTCTCAACCAAAATCCATCTTTTTCACAAAGTAAAACTTGAGTAAAATTGAAAAATAGTGTAATTATTTTATCAAATTAATAATTTAATTTGATAAAATTAAAACTATCTAAATTCAAATTGATAAATGCGCGCCCACCCACCCACCCACCCAAATAGTAGTAGAATAGAACAATCCCAAAAGAGACAAGCATGAGACAATGTGGTTGCTGAAAATGTTTATGACAGGCTTTTACTGTTTTTTCTTGTTCAAGGAAAGCCATTCCATTGCAAATATGACAGCCGTCATTGTCTTTCAACTCATTTCCTAACGTAGCAATCGCATCGCATGCACAATAATCAAAAGGGTCCCAGCTGGATCTTCATTTGAGCTGGTCCAATATCTATCTAATGCAATTACAAAAAACTGATAATTAGTTTCCCTTTTGCTTCAAACACGAAAGGGAATTACCCTTTTCTTCTTTTGCAGGTCATTTTTTTATTTATGTATAAGTGGTTGGGTAGTTAACTAGTTATCATGTCATGTGGCCAGCAATACTTGCAAAAAAATCCAAATTGCTTCACTCACTCACCACTAAAAAGGCAAACGCCCTTTTTATTGACCTGAAAGTGAAAAGGAACTATCGAACTATCTTTGGTTTAGTGCGAATGATTCTGGTTTTCCACTTATATATTTTTGGAGCATATAATATTAACGGGAAAATAACGTTCTTAATTTGTTGAATTCGATCGTTAGGCATTGACATTTTGTAATTTTAATTAATCAAAGATATATTGAGTGGGCTCGATCGGTTGTTTCTTATACGACCATAAGACAATTGAAATCATTCACGTGACATGTGCGGTACTGTAGATTCTAAAACCTTAAAAACAAAGAGAGGAAAAACAGTCCATTATGTGGAAGTAATAATTTATTCATATAAAGAATCATGATATATTGGAAAAATACAAAAGAAAGTAATAATAGAAAATAACATGCAAAATTAGGTGGATTTATTTCTTTTATTGTTAGCTCTTTTTTGTTTCTATTTTTTAAAGTGTGTGTTTATTTTAACTTGCTAATAAGAAGATAAAAACTATTGAAGTGAACTATTGCAATAGAAAAAGATAAATTGCTAGTCATGAATTATGTATTTCTGTTTTTTCACGGTAGAAGAAGATGTCGTAGACTCGTGTTTGAGATGCATGCGAAACATGAAACCAAATATGCACCCAACATTGCTTTACTAGGTCAACCCATTTGGGTTTATTGGATTTTATTTCTTTCATATGTGTTGTTTTTTAGTTTCAGAAAATCAATCACCAAAGAAATTACTGGGTTGAGTCGCGGACTAGGTCGCTCTCTTTAAGACGTTCGTGGAACTGATATCACTGCACGGTGAAATTTCACGAGAAATACACCTTCATATTATGGTCCAAAATCCTCAATGTGTGGTGGTCAGTTAATGTGCGTGCTATCCCTTTTACAAAACTGGGTACCCCTTGGGCCCCAAACCAAGGTGTGAAGTCCACACTTATAAGCACTCTTAAAGTGTCTAGTCTTAGCAATGTGGGACTTTTTCAATTCACCAACACCAAGGTTCCAACAATCCCCCACTTGAATTTAAAAAGAAGTTTCAGGAGTAGCGTCAAATGCCTCCATAAGATTGTGCATAAGCAGAGGTGTCATTCGACTTGAACCTTTGCATAGCGGTTAAGATTTAGATTCAACAAGAGTGACTCGTAGTCTTGAACTCTATCTCTAATCATCAAAACCACACACAACCTTTTCCATAGGTGTATTCTCAAAATCCCGTGCTTTTATGACCCTGCACGTCTATCCCAATTTAGTGAACGCTCTAGGAATTTCTGCCAAGAATTCCATAGGAAGCGGCCCCACTTCCACATTCACAAAGGTGAGTCTATCAAGAGTACTCCTGTAGCTAGGTACTCCACTCCACATAGAGTATAGATCTCATTAAGAGTTTCTATTACCTCAACCTTACATCGCTTCAGGAATCATGCTTCTTTACTTATAGTAGCATGTTCATCTCCTATCACTTCACAACTTGTTATTACCCATTGAACCTAATTCTTGGGATCTCCAGTCTTTTAGGTCGGGTTACCATCGTGAGTGACTCACGGTTCTAATGGCGGTAGTCTCATCTTTTGAGATGTATTTTGGACTTTCTTTTTGGCTAATCCTTTCGTCAAAGGATCACCTAAGTTCTAATCAGTGCGTACATGATCCACTCTTACAGCTCCTTTTGAGAGAATTTCTCTAACAATGCTGTTCCTACGACATATTTGTCGCCTTTTATCGTTGTAATAAGGATTCTTTATTTTGCAATAGCCGCGGTACTATCGCAGTGGATCAACACAACTGGCGTCGGTTTTCCCATAAGGAATCTCTGCTAGTAAGCATCTCAACCAACTAGCTTCTTCACTGGCGGTTGCCAGCGCTATCATTTTTGACTCCATAGTGGGCTGAACCAAAATGATCTGTTTCTTGGATTTCCAGGAGACACTACCACCATATATACTAAATATATAGTCACTAGTTGCTTTGGAATCATCTGATAGAGTATTCCAATCAGCATTACTGTATTCTTCAAGTCACTACAAGAATTACTTGCATTACTGGCTAGACATTTCTGGCGGAATCAGTCAGCCAGTAAGTTTTCTGGTGGAATTATGCGATTTCTGGCGGATTTAGTCTGCCAGTAAGTTTCTGGCGGATTCCATAACATTTCTGTCGAATTTAAACAGCCAGTATATTTACTGGCGGATTGAGTAGGAATTTCTGGCGGAAATTAATTGAAAAACTAAAATAATTTTATAAATAAATATATCCGCCAGTAATTGCATTTACTGGCGGAAATTTCAGCCAGAAAATACCCTCAAAAGCTGCGCATTGACCGTTAAAAATGGCCAGTAATGCAGTTCCGCCAGTAAAGCCTTATTCCGCCAGTAATATAGACAAGATGGCAGTGAGATGTCGCGTCACAGGCCAATTCCGCCAGTAATTCAAATTTCCGCCAGAAAACCGACTGCAGCTAGTCAAATCCGTGGGCTGTCAGCTGCCACAATTCCGCCAGAAACTGCCTTTAATCCGCCAGTAATATTTCGTGACTTTGAAAATTTGAACCGAGCTCCATTCCTGCCGTTGCGTCTTCTCCTTCTTACCTCAATTATAAAATCTGAAGCCTCTCATTTGTTATTCATTCCACCATTTCTCTCAAATGTGTCTAAAATTTTTTTCATTCATTCACACCATTTCTCTCCAAGTTCTACACGAAAGTTTCTAGATTTGTTGAAGGTATGTTTGTAAGAATATATTTCATATTAGGTTGTTTTCGTTAATATTTTGTTTTAAAAGCTGAGTTGTTAATATTTCTGATATATCATATTTGTTAGTTTGCTTAAGTTTGGTTGAAGATTTGCTCAAAAGAAACCAGAATTAGCATCAAGCCAGAATCTTCTCTTCATTACCGGTTAGTTATCAAGTTATTTCTTACTAAATATTTATAGTTGTAAGTTTTTTAAAATCTGTTAATTAAAAACGAATTACTGTGATATATTATAAAATAATATATTGTTGTATTTTTTAAAATGTGTTTATAATTAAAAAATTAGTTTTTAAAATCTGTTTATAATTATTGTTAAAAAATGAGTTTTTTTTTACAATCTGTTTATTGTTGTATATTTTTAAAATCTGTTTATAATTAAAGTAAGATTTAAATAACATATTATAAAAATATATAATATACTGATATTTTATAATATATTTTAAAATTAATTATTATAATGGTATACTGCTTTTTTAGGATATTTTAAAATAAAATTATTATTTACGGATTAAAATAAATATAATATTGTATTTTTTTCCAAAAAATATAATATACTATTATTATAGTCTTTTATAGTATGACAAAAAAATATAAATGTGTTATAATTATTATTATTAACTAATATACTGTTTTTTTTAATATACTGATATTATAGTGTTATTTTTAATTAATAATTATTTATTAAAAATAAATAAAATAAAATTAGATAAATTCAAATAAAAATTGTTTAATATGTAAAATGATATAAAATGTTATTATCTTTTTTTGACAAGATAAAATGTTATTATCAAAAAATAGGAATTAAATCAAAATAATGTGTTGTTAAAATAATATTAATTATATTTGTATCATAGATATTATTTAGTATAGTATAAATTGTGTTGTTTTATGTTGTACTTATGAAAATAAAATCTGTGTTATATTTACTATTAATAATTATGTTATTTGTAATTATTTTGTTTATTTTAATAGTTAGAATCACTATAGATTAATAAATAATAGTTAGTAGTTATTATAATTTGGATACGAATGTGTATTGTTCTAATACACATATTACTATGTTGTAGTGGCTGATATTCAGCCAGTAATTACTGGCGGATTTACTGGCTGAAATTCGGCCAGTAATGACTGGCGGATTTACTGGCCGAATTTCAGCCAGTAATTACTGGCTGAAATTCCGCCAGTAAATCCGCCAGTCATTACTGGCTGAAATTCCGCCAGTAACAATTACCTGCGGCCGTTTTTCTGGCTGATTACTGGCGGACTAAATCCGCCAGTAATGTGCAATTTCTGGCCGAATTTCAGCATTACTGGGGGATTGAGTTAGCCAGTAATAACTTAAATTCTTGTAGTGAGTATAGGTGGAAATCTCTGATAATGTGATCCGAGATTCATGGTCCTTTTAAGGTATCACATGACTCTCTCAATAGCGTGCCAATCCTCTATACTAGGTCGGCTAGTAAACCTGCATAGCAATCCCACGACATAGGCAATGTCGGGTCTAGTACAATCAGTGGCATATCTTAGGCTGCCAATGATGCTCGCATATTCTGTTTGTCTAACACTGTTACCGGTGACACTTGGATCGTATGATGAGCAAGAAGGTTTACAACCAAAGTAGTTATATTTCTTTAAGATCTTCTCAATATAATGAGTTCGATCCAAAGAAATTTCTTTCTCGGACCTAGTATTCTTAATACCAAGGATTACAATTGCTTCTCCGAGGTCTTTCATATCAAAGTTGTTGCACAACAATGATTTCACTTTATTTATAGCATGAATGTTTGATCCAAATATGAGTAAGTCATCTACATAGAGACATATGAGTGCAAATGTCATTTTCAGTTTTGTAATAAATACATTTGTCACTTTCATTCACTTTGAACCCATTCAATATAATTAGATAATCAAACTTCTCATGTCACTGTTTAGGAGCTTGTTTAAGACCATACAGAGACTTATCCAACTTACAGACCTTGTTTTCTTGCCCAAGAATTTCAAAAACTTCAGGTTGCTCCATATAGATTTCTTCTTCCAATTCACCATTTTTAAAAAATCAGTTATGCATCCATTTGGTGTAGTACTAAATTAAAAACACGACCAAAGAAATTAGTACCCTTATGGATGTATTTCTAGTAACGGGTGAACATGTGTCGAAGAAATCTATATTCTCTATTTGACTAAAACATTTGGCTGCAAGCGGGCCTTGTCGTTATCAACAGTGCCTTTGGATTTTAGTTTCTTTTTCAAAAAAAACATTTACAACCTATCGGTTTGCAACCAGGAGGCAAGTCAACTAAGTGCAAGGTCTTGTTAGACTCTAGAGAATCCATCTCATTGTTTTATGACTTTTTGCTACAAATCTGCATCCAATGAAGACAAACTTCTTGAATGTTATATGTATCCTCCTCTAGTTTATGGACCGTATAATAGGTTCCATATTCTTTAGCAACTTGTGCTTTCTTACCTCTTCGAGGTTCTATTTCCCTTTATTGGCATAGAAACTTGACTAGTTCAGTGCCCCCACTATTTCTTGATTTAAAAGGGAATTTATTTTCATAGAAGTCAACGTCATTTGACTCTATGATCATGTTTGCATTAAGGTCATAAAACATGTATGTTTTGCTATTTACTGCATACCCAATGAATACACATTCATAGGCTCTACTGGCGAGTTTAACTCTTTTTGGGATTATGACATAAGCCAAGTAATCCCAAATTCAAAAATAAGACAAGATGAGTTGTCATTTCTTCAAGATCTCCGAAGGAAATTTTTTATTTCTTTAGATTCAGCGAATCTATTCATAACATAACCAACGGTTTAAAAAAAATTCACAAGAGAGATCAAGTGCTAGAATTCAGCAAAATAGCAAAAACCAATTCAATAAAAATTTTATTTTTCTTTCCGCTTTACCATTCATTTCAGAAAAAATATGGTGGAGTCGTTCAATGTATAATTCCTAAAAATTAATGGGAATCATACTCTACTCCTCAATCGCTATAAAAACTCTTAAGCTTTCTACTTAATTGATTTTCAAAAATCTGTAATGGAAAACTTTGAATATGTCAAGCACTTCACTTTAATTTTTCAAAAAGTATACTACAACGTAGTCAAAGCAATTATAAATAAAAGTTACAAACTATCGTTTTCCATTTCTGGTTACTGTTCTATCTTATTCACATATATCTGAGTGAGTCAAAACTAATACTCAGATTTCCTTACTGATTTATGCGAAGTCTTGAAAGTTTTTGCTTGACTACAAAAATCACAATTTTTTTCTTAAATCATTTAAGAAAATAACTTTTGAAAATTGCTATCTAGCTCTTATTGATAATAATAGTATAGTGTACAAAGTCAAAGTCAAACACGTGTAAAAGTCAAACACCGCGTAAAAATTCATTGTTTAAAGAAAACTTCCGATAGACGAAGTAAACACTCCGTTTAAAAAATCATTGTTTAAAGAAAGTTTTCACCAAACTCAGCATCCTTTTCTTATTTTCAGCAACGGTGTATGTTCAAAACATAGTCAATAACCATCCACCAACCTTTGCATTCACCAACAATGTTGATTTCAGAAATTATAGCAACAAATTGCTATTCAGTCAGGTTAGCCTCCAGGGCCGATCTTGGCCTATTCATACACTTGCGTGTCATATGACCTGGTCTCTCGCAATTGAAACAATTAAATGGAGGAGCAGCGTCATTTCTAGGTGGTAGTTGAAGTTTAGAATATGGGAAATTTGGGGGGTCGCATTCGAGTTGCTGTTCCTTTGAGCCTGATTACCGTTTTAATTTTTGAAAGGTTTTCTAGAAAATTATATTGCAATCAGTATTATATATTGCAATATATCGTAAAAAGTATAACTTTTCAAAATAATGTTATTGCTAAAAAGCAATTCTATGATTTAAAATCATTAACCGTTAGCGTTAACCACTAACAGTAACAAAAGATATGAATAATGAAAATATGCAACTTCAAAATTGTTGGTTCGAGTAGGTTCCCAGGAAAGAGAGGTGGGTCACAATGGACACGCTTAAATACCAAGTCTTTCCTAGCCAGAACGTTTCCCAAACAATATGAATTAAAAAAATTCATTCTTATAGATATGATTTTTCTCTATCCGTAGATTTAACAATAATATAGAGATAATCATTCTCTTTCTATAAGACAGTATAGAGAAAATTATTCTCTTTCCATTGATAAACTGTATAGAGAAAATAATTCCCTTTCTATCGATAAATAGTATATAGAAAATTATTCTCTTTCCATTGATAAACCGTATAGAGATAATAATTCTCTTTCTTTTTATACTATATATTTTTTTTATTTGTATTTTCTATCTTTTATTCATGTATTATATTAGTACATGTACTTTGATTTTTTGAAAAACTATACCTACACCAAGATACCGAATACCCAAGAGCACTTGGATGGTAGAGGTATTTTCCAGCTTAACCAATGTCTTGGGTTCGAATCCTGTCTTGGACATGCAGCAGTGCTAAATCTCTAAGGGAGAGTTTTGCCGTCCATTGTGGCCCTACCCGGCTCGAAGGATTAGTTTCTGCAGTTGCGCGCATATGATACCTGATTTATTAAAAAAAAGATACCGAAGCCGGCCCAAGGCCCAAGCGGCCCAAGCAAGGGCTTGGGGCCTCAAAAATATAATTTTTTTTTATCAAAGAAAAAGGGCCTCAATTTTCCCTCTATATAGGCCGCAATGGTAATACATTATAATAATTTAACGTAGCCCAATTGGTAAATGTTAGTAGCACTATCCTCATTAGGTACAAAGTTCGATTCGAATCCCCTAGACGTAAAAATGCTAATAAAGTTAACTACCATTGACGCAAAAAACAGCTTTATTCTTAGGCATATCAATAAATATATTTTTTTTGACAATATATATATATATATAATTTCATGTTTTATTCTTCACATTTGACTTATTGTAAATTGGATCAAAAAAATACTTCCATAAGCTCTAAGCTCCAATAAATAAAATTTGCAAAAACAACTCCAATAAATATAATTCAAATAATTTCAGACATTTGATGCTATATCACATGAATGCAATTTTTATACAATTCATATAAACTTCGTCAATAAAAATACAATTCATATAAACATTATTTTAAAATTACAATTAAATATCCAAATGAAAAACAGTTTAATCTCACACTATAATACAATTTTTACCACAATATTTTATCTCACGCTAAACGATTTTGGACCAAAAAACTGTTTCATTCCTACTCCAATCTCAAATATAAACACTAAAACTATTATATTATCAGAAGTGCTATATACAGTGAAGCAAAATCTTTGTGAACTCCACGAAATGACGTGGATATGTTTTTAAGTAAATAATAAAAGAGATAAGATGTTGTTAATTGTTTACCGCCACTGCTACCCTATTTTACAATGTGATAGACTTTGTTATGCTACGTACTTCTACCTACTGTTGAATGTGACCGACTCCCTCACAGAGACCGTTGCTTCGGCATAAAGAAGCTTTTCAAAACTAAAACTAATAAAATTTTACTTAAAATCAACAATGTCTCAACAAAGATTACATGGATTAGCTTTTTTCAATCGAAAAAGAAATATTAAGTGAAATTGATTACAATAATTTGATAAAAGATTTCGCATCACAAAAAAACTCTAAAGATTAAATTTCAATAAAAATAAAATAGTTTTACAAAAAAATTTCACTAAAATATAAAAGGGCCTGATTTTCAGAGCTCGCCTCGCTTAGTGTTGTGCCTCATTTTCGGAATACCGCACTCGTATTCATGCAACATAGCTCCAAAATGTAAAAGGGGAGAGTTTGGGTGGCGTGGAATGGTGCTGTGATTACGGAAGGGGGTAAAAAAAACATGAATGCTCATTCCTTTGTCTTGATTCGTTTTGGACAACATTGACAATATAGCATTTGTTGGCAGAGATGAAATAAAACTTTGGCGGGACAGTCTGGCGTACTTATCTTTATACCTCGTTTTTATCGCTTATTACCAAAATACCCCTTTTCCTTTTATTTACTTAAATACCCTTTTCTCCACACATTCATTGAGATCCCTTTCTATCCGTAGATTTCTTTATTCTTTGGTCGTGTTTTTTTAGATGAATTCTATGGTCGTGTTTTTCTTTTCTCTTCACATGGTCGTGTTTTACTCAGTCACAAAAATAAACTCATAGTATTTTTATGGCTAAATTATAGTTTTGGTTCCCATATTTTCAAAAATTCAGATATTTGGTCCCCCTATTTTAAAACTCAGACATTTGATCCCCCAATTTTAAAAAATCAAAGACATTTGGTCCATCTTTGGACTAAATGTATTTGATTTTTTAAAATTGGGGGACCAAATGTCTTTGATTTTTTAAAATTGAGGGACCAAATGTCTTTGATTATTAGCCATAAAAACTGAAAATTCCTCTTGGGACTAAATGTCTTTGATTTTTTAAAATTGGGGGACCAAATGTCTGAGTTTTAAAATAGGGGGACCAAATGTCTGAATTTTTGAAAATAGGAGGACCAAAACTATAATTTAGCCTATTTTTATTTATCAAAAGTCACCAAAAAAAACTCAGTTGTTTACACACACGCAAAGCCATGTGTTTTAATGGTAACGAACACCTTTCAATTTTTTTCTAAGGCTAAATAATCATTTCACTCAATTAGTTCATCCTCTAGTCTTTTTTTTGGTACAACAACTTTTAAAAATTTAAGGAGAACTACTAAGAGCATATTTAGTGGAGTAACCAAATAAAAGAGCATCTTTAGTGGTGTCAATTATGTGGGTTTTTCCCCTCAATTTACCTTTTTTTTATAGAAAAATTCACTATATAGTTGATATTAATTTAACAGAAAAATATAGGCTAATTATAGTTTTGGTCCTCCTATTTTCAAAAATTCAGACATTTGATCCCCTTATTTTAAAACTCAGACATTTAGTCCCCCAATTTTAAAAAATCAAAGACATTTAGTCCCAAGAGGAATTTTCAGTTTTTTATGGCTAATAATCAAAGACATTTGGTCCCTCAATTTTAAAAAATCAAAGACATTTGGTCCCCCAATTTTAAAAAATCAAAGACATTTGGTCCCTCTTTGGACTAAATGTATTTGATTTTTTAAAATTGGGGGACCAAATGTCTGAGTTTTAAAATAGGGGAACCAAATGTCTGAATTTTTGAAAATAGGGGGACCAAAATTATAATTTAGCCAAAAATATAATTATTTATTTCTCCACCAAAAAAATATATAAATATGTGAGGTCAAATATGAATTGATTATATGTTTTTTTACAGCATGAATAGATTATGTGTAACCATTATTAGAATAAAAACTAGTATTTTTATGTTTATGAATTGCTTAAATCTTATGTGGCAATCTAGACTCACGAAAAGTAACTCATTTGATTGCCCTTTAATAGAGATGTTTCGAGACATTTTTTGTTTTACACTCTCAATTATTATTTGAAATGTAAATAATCTAAAACTAAATCATGTAATTTCCATATAAATTTAATAATCTCATTATGGTTTTGGCCTAGTCCCCCATTGGTCTTTCCTTTATTCCACTTTTTTATTTCTTTTTGATAAAATGAGGTAAAATGCTCTTTTCCTTTCTGATGATTTATTCCTAACGAGAGTTTGCATCATAAGGTTTTAGCGAGACTTTTTTTTACCCAAAAAAACAATAAAAACAATATTGAATAATGTGTTTTTAACAAAAATTTTAATACTTTACAACTAGACCAAATAGATAGCTAGGACTACTTATAACATGTTTGAAAATGTAATATTGTAGAAAAAGATTAGTGTTATAAATTGTTTGAAAAACAGTTGTCAAAAAACAGAAAGAATTGTTTGAAAAACTAGTTTTATTAATTAAAAAGTAAGCTAAATTAAACAAGTGTCAATTATCTCTTCATCCACTACTACCTCGCGCTTGTCTTATCTTTTGAGATTAAATAAACAAAGTCAGCATGCTAATTAATTGGAATTTGGCGGCATTGGTGGGTTATAGTGCGCCTTTTTCCATGTTTAAATAGCCACCTGATCAAAATTAGTTCAAATTCTTTTAAGATTATCTATAATTATAAATATCTCAAATCTGTGGTGTTTGTAATATGATATCAGTTCCTTAAACAATGATACTGGTAGGCTCCCTTACTTTTGTCTATGATAGAAGGAGGAAAAATTATATACCGTTATGGTGATTACACTGTTTTCTATTTACACCCCCCTCTCCAAAAGCCCAATTGATGAGAAGCCCAATCATATTGAGAGAGTCCAATCTTCAATGGCCAAGATCAGCCCACAAGATCGGACGGCCCAAAAACGCCAACACAAACACATTCAAACTCTATAAATACCCCATTCAATGCTCATTAATGGTAAGCACTTTTTCTAACTAACACTCATTCACTCAAATACTGACTTGAGCGTCGGAGTATCATTGCAGGTACAACCTCGCCCCTCAAGATCGAACACCTCAAGATCGAACATCTCAACATCGCCTCTCAAGATCGAACCTGTAACACCCTAAAATAATTTAATTAAGTAATTGATTAAATTATTTAAAGTGTTGCACTAATTTTTTTATTATATTATAATATAGTATTTTATTTTAACTGAAGGGGATGGCATTGGAAATACCGGAATTGCAAGTGACGGCCCAAGAAGCCCAAGCCCGTTGGCTTAGGCGCTCCTTAGGCGCTAGGGGTCTAGGTTGTGCCTCATTAGTGCCAAAACAGAGAAAGAAAGTCGAAGGAGAGGAGAAGAGAAAGAAAGTCGAAGGAGAGGAGAAGAGAAGGAAGGAGGCGACTTCAAGCTAAGAGTTAGGGTTTCATTCCTCTTGATCCTAGGTAAGAGTTCCTAATCCCTTCTTATTCGATTTTCCTCCTCTTTCAAATGTTAGATTTTCGATTTTTCCTAACCCTTGCCATTGTTGATCAATTCGTGATGGTCCAAGAGAGAGAGAGAAAGGGCGTGATCGTGAGAAAGGGGAGATTCCTTGTTGCGGTGATTTGTCGGTGCTTCGGTGGAAAGAGCTCTAGCTTCGTCATAATCAAGGTTAGGGGAGTCTCACTCTATAATAGAGAATATAATAGGTTGTATGTAGACCATAGGATCCCACTTGATATTATTTATAAATTGTTAGATTGTTTGGGTTGGTTGAAATTGATAATTAGTGTGATTGATTCGATTCCCTATGCTAAGGTTAGATTTCATGTGTTGATTTTATGCCTTGTTGTGTCCTTAATGTATAAATGTGAGATTGAATGTTGTTGGTATGAGCATAATGTATTTTGTGATTTGTTGTTGTGAATTGATTTGGAAATTTGATGTTTGGTGGATGTTGGGTCGCATGGGGCGCCAAGTGCCTAGGGAAATGGCGCCCTGTGTACTGTAGCAGTAACTTGTGTTGTATGTTGTTGCTGTCTGGGCACTGTTCTGGCGCCTGGGGTGGCGCCAAGGTGCTGCCTATGCCTAAATGTGGCGCACAAATGGTGCCTAAGGGTGGGCTGTGATTTCTGAACATATTTTCCCGAGCAAAACTTTGTATTCACCTGACCAAATTGTATTTTAAGCACTTTGGCTAAAGAATTTCCAGATTTGCACTTGTTGTTTTGAAATGGTCCTATTGGGCATCGTTTTAGCTTGTGTAAAGGGGGTGTTGTGTGCAAATCAGTTTCTGAACATATTTTCCCTAGCCAAACTTTGTATTCACCTGACCAAATTGTATTTTAAGCACTTTGGCTAAAGAATTTCCAGATTTGCACTTGCTGTTTTGAAATGGTCCTATTGGGCATCGTTTTAGCTTGTGTAAAGGGGGTGTTGTGTGCAAATCAATTTCTGAACATATTTTCCCAAGCCAAACTTTGTATTCACCTGACCAAATTGTATTTTAAGCACTTTGGCTAAAGAATTTCCAGATTTTTACTTGTTGTTTTGAAATGGTCCTATTGGGCATCGTTTTAGCTTGTGTAAAGGGGGTGTTGTGTGCAAATCAGTTTCTGAACATATTTTCCCTAGCCAAACTTTGTATTCACCTGACCAAATTGTATTTTAAGTACTTTGGCTAAAGAATTTCCAGATTTTCACTTGTTGTTTTGAAATGGTCCTATTGGGCATCGTTTTAGCTTGTGTAACGGGGGCGTTGTGTGCAAATCAGTTTCTGAACATATTTTCCCTAGCCAAACTTTGTATTCACCTGACCAAATTGTATTTTAAGCACTTTGGCTAAAGAATTTCCAGATTTGCACTTGTTGTTTTGAAATGGTCCATTGGGCATCGTTTTAGCTTGTGTAAAGGGGGCGTTGTGTGCAAATCAGTTTCTGAACATATTTTCCCTAGCCAAACTTTGTATTCACCTGACCAAATTGTATTTTAAGTACTTTGGCTAAAGAATTTCCAGGTTTGCATGTGTGGTTTTGAAATGGTCCTATTGGGCATCGTTTTAACTTGTGTAAAGGGGGTCTTGTGTGCAAAACGATTTCTGAGCATATTTTCCCGAGCCAAACTTTGTATCCACGTGACCAAATCCTATTTTGAACATTTTGGCTAGAGCGGTTTTAATTTATCAGGTGACCTATTATGGTTGTGCGCGTGTGGGTTGTGTTGGGCGCCAAGTGTGGCCGCCCAGGGCGCCAAGTGGTGCGTCCGTGCTTTGTGTTTTGGTTTCGGTCCTAATAGTGACAGATTGGTCCCTAGTGCTAGCTTAGTCATAGAGACGTGATTGAGATGAGAAAATAAATGAGTTGATTGATGATGAGGCCATGGGGGCTACAACTAAGATTACTAAAGATGTGATATGGGGTGTATGGACCGTGTTGTTAAGAATTATGATTGTGGTTTTTGTCATGGAGTCTCATGCATACATAAGGCTGCGGTCCGAGTTTTATATTATGATGATAAGGCTGCGGTCTGAGTTCTAAATCGAAATGATAAGGCTGCGGTCTGAGTTGATAATATGATGATAAGGCTGCGGTCTGGGAAAATGGTACCACATGCATAACTGTATTGCATACATCCTCATGATAAGCATGTGAGTTGGTGATTGTATGAACTATGCTACTGTGTGACTGTATGAGTGCGATGCCATGATGGAATATACTTCTTATTATAGTCTTTATTATGTAGTTGAGACTCACCCTTCTGTTGTTGTTTACCACAGGTAGTCCTGAGTGAAGGCTTACTCCTTTCACTCCCGAGTCGGTCTGCTCTGATACGTGACACCTAGGGGGTTGGCTTAGGAATTCTAGTGTTATTCATTTGTTGTTGAATTTTATATGCATTGATTTAATGATTTTTGTTGAGGCTGTTGTTCGGCACTTTCGAGATTTATGTTATTTTTCCGCTGCGAGACATCTAAATTATAATGTGTGGATTTTGTTGGTGAAGTCAAGAGTACCCTAAATTATTTAATGGTGTTGCGTATTTATAAAGGTATAATGAAGGCTTATACTGATTTGATCGTTGTTAGAGTAAGATTATGTGTAGCATTCCATTGAAAAGAAGTTTTGAAACTCTGATCTCTATGATAAATAGCCGGGTAGAATGGGGTGTTACATAAGTGGTATCAGAGCAAAAGTTCGGTCTGTCCGACCAAGTGTGTCTGTCTGTCATATTGTGTATGACAATTAGGTGTTTTTAATTTAGTTCTGAATTGTCGTTTATGCTGCAGTGCTAGGTTGATATGGCTAGAAGGGATGATGCTGCTTTGGCTGCTGCTCTGCAAGCTATAGCCCAAGCTGTTGGAAATCAACACAATGCTGCTGATATGAATGCCCGTAACCTGGCAACGTTTCAGAGGGAAAACCCACCCACCTTCAAGGGTCGGTATGATCCCGATGGAGCCTTGTCGTGGCTGAATGAGATAGAGCGAATCTTCCGTGTTATGGATTGCACTGCTGCCCAGCAAGTGAAGTTTGGGACGCACATGCTGGCGGAAGAGGCTGACAAGTGGTGGTTAGGGATGCTGCATAGGTTGAACACTGCTGGTGAAGAGGTTACTTGGGAAGTCTTCACAAGGGAATTTAAAAGAAAGTATTACCCTGAAGACGTTCGAGCCAAGAAAGAGGTAGAATTCTTAGAATTGAAACAGGGAAATAAGACGGTGGCTGAGTATGCAGCCAGATTTGAAGAGCTGGCCCAATTTTGTCCTTACTACGCCAATGATGCTGATTCAGAGTTCTCCAAGTGTGTGAAATTTGAGAGTGGCCTGCGACCTGATATTAAGAAGGCAATTGGATATCATGAAATACGAGATTTTGCTAGACTAGTTGACATGAGTAGAATTTATGAAGAGGACAGTTCTGCTGCCTACAAGATTGGGAAAGAAAAGAGGAATACTCAGTTTAGGGGCAAACCCTATGATATGGCTGGAGGTAAAAATAAGTGGAAGGCAGGTGCTGGTAAGAAATTTTCTGAGGGTAAGAAGCCTAGTGGGGGAGGTGCTCCCGCTGATATAGTGTGTTACACGTGTGGCAAGCCGGGTCACAAAAGTTTCGATTGCAAGACTGAAGTAATGTGTTACCGTTGTGGGAAGAAAGGTCATATGGCGTCTCACTGTGATCGTAAGGAATCAGTGTGTTTCAATTGTGGTGAAGCTGGTCACTTTAGTTCTAAATGCACCAAACCAAAGAAAGAGAAATCCAATGGAAGAGTTTTCGCGCTAGCAGGCTCAGAGGGGCCCAATGAGATTCGAGGTACTTGTTTTATTTATGGTTCCCCTTTAGTTGCTATAGTTGATACTGGTGCTACGCATTCTTTTATTGCTGCTGTTTGTGCTGAAAAGTTAAATCTAGTATTGTCTGCTATGAAAAGGGAAATGGTTATCGACACTCCGGCTAAGGGTTCGGTGACTACTTCTCTATTGTGTGCTAAGTGTCCTCTGTCAGTCTTCGGCAGAGATTTTCTGGTTGACCTTATATGTTTGCCTTTGGGAGGGTTGGATGTTATTCTTGGTATGGACTGGTTAGTGGATAACCATGTGCACATCAACCGTTTCAGCAAGTCTGTGAGTTTTCTTCCTCCTGAGGAGGAGAAGTCTGTTTTGTTGTCTGGGGATCAGCTGCATAAGGTAATGAAGGATGGTGGTCAACTATTTGCTTTGATGGCGTCTATGTCTGCTGAAAACCAAGCTATGGTTGAAGGGTTACAGGTGGTGTGTGAGTTTCCTGAAGTGTTCCCTGATGAGATTCCTAGTGTGCCACCAGAGAGGGAAGTAGAGTTTGGGATTGACCTTGTGCCTGGTACTAGGCCGGTATCCATGGCACCGTACCGGATGTCAGCTTCTGAGTTATCTGAGTTGAAGAAGCAGTTGGAAGAGTTACTTGAAAAGAAATTTGTGAGGCCTAGTGTGTCACCATGGGGAGCTCCAGTTTTGTTAGTAAAGAAGAAAGATGGGAGTATGCACCTGTGTGTGGATTATAGACAGTTGAACAAGGTAACTATCAAAAATAAGTACCCTCTTCCGAGAATTGATGATCTGATGGACCAGCTGGTGGGTGCTAAGGTTTTTAGCAAAATTGATTTGAGGTCAGGGTATCATCAGATTAAAGTAAAAGACGAAGACGTCCAGAAGACAGCATTTCGAACGAGATATGGACATTATGAGTACTCTGTGATGCCGTTTGGTGTCACCAATGCACCAGGGGTGTTTATGGAGTACATGAACCGTATCTTCCATAGTTACTTGGATCGGTTTGTGGTAGTTTTTATAGATGATATTCTGGTATACTCCAAGTCGGAAGAGGAGCATGCAGAGCACTTGAGATTAGTGCTTGAGGTATTGAAAGAGAAGAAGCTTTATGCTAAGTTGTCCAAATGCGAGTTCTGGCTGCATGAGGTAAGCTTTTTGGGTCACATTATTTCTAGTGATGGCATAGCTGTGGACCCAGCCAAGGTTGATGCAGTGTTACAATGGGAGAGCCCAAAGTCTGCGACTGAGATCAGGAGTTTCTTGGGGTTGGCTGGTTACTACAGGAGGTTCATTGAGGGTTTCTCAAAACTAGCCCTTCCGTTGACTCAATTGACGTGTAAGGGGAGAGTTTTTGTGTGGGATGCTAAGTGTGAAGAGAGCTTCCAAGAGTTGAAGAAGAGATTGACAACATCTCCGGTGTTAGTGTTGCCCGTGCCGGATCAACCGTTTGTGGTATACTGTGATGCTTCCAAAATGGGTTTGGGAGGCGTATTGATGCAGGATGGGAAGGTAGTCGCTTATGCGTCCAGACAGTTGCGGACACATGAGAAGAACTATCCTACTCATGATTTGGAATTGGCTGCTATTGTGTTTGCGCTGAAGATTTGGAGGCACTATTTGTATGGCACTAGATTCGAGGTATTCAGCGACCACAAGAGTTTGAAATACTTGTTTGATCAGAAGGAGCTGAATATGAGGCAGAGGCGTTGGTTAGAGCTGCTGAAAGACTATGACTTCGGCTTGAACTATCACCCCGGCAAAGCTAATGTCGTGGCTGATGCTTTAAGTCGAAAGACTTTGCATATGTCAGCAATGATGGTAAAGGAGTTGGAGTTGATTGAGCAATTCCGTGATATAAGTCTGGTTTGTGAAGTGACACCGCAGAGTGTTAAGCTGGGTATGCTGAGGATTGGTAATGACTTCTTGGTTAGTATCAGAGACGCCCAGAAATTAGATGTGAAGCTGGTTGACTTGTTAGTTGCGGGTGATCAGGATGCAGATGGGGATTTCAGGTTGGATTCCCAGGGTGTGTTGAGATTTAGAGATAGGATCTGTGTTCCCGATGATATTGAGATGAAGAAGATGATCCTTGAGGAGAGTCATAGGAGCAAGCTGAGTATTCATCCAGGGGCTACAAAGATGTATCATGACTTGAAGAAATTATTCTGGTGGCCTGGTATGAAGAAAGATGTAGCACAGTTTGTGTATGCCTGTTTGACTTGCCAGAAGTCAAAGGTTGAGCACCAGAAGCCTGCGGGGTTGATGCAACCTTTAGATGTTCCGGAATGGAAATGGGATAGCATTTCCATGGATTTTGTGACTGGGTTACCGAGAACCGTTCGGGGATTTGATTCTATTTGGGTGATCGTGGATAGGTTGACGAAGTCTGCTCACTTTCTTCCTATCAACATCACGTATCCGGTGGCGAGATTGGCCGAGATATATATTCAGGTGATTGTGAAATTGCATGGTGTCCCGAAGAGTATTGTATCTGACAGAGATCCGAGGTTTACTTCGGAGTTTTGGGGGAGCTTGCAGGAGGCATTGGGGTCCAGATTGAGGTTGAGTTCAGCCTATCATCCTCAGACTGATGGGCAGACAGAGAGAACCATTCAGTCATTGGAGGACTTATTGAGATCGTGTGTTTTAGAGCAGGGAGGTGCGTGGGATACACACCTTTCGTTGATTGAGTTCACTTACAACAACAGCTACCATTCAAGTATAGGGATGGCTCCTTACGAGGCACTGTATGGGCGGAGGTGTAGAACTCCTTTGTGTTGGCATGAGTCGGGCGAGAGTGTTGTTCTTGGACCTGAATTGGTGAGAGAGACTACAGAGAAGATAAAAATGATCAGGGAGAAAATGAAAGAGTCTCAAAGTCGGCAAAAGAGTTACCATGATAGAAGGAGAAAAGACTTGGAATTTCAGGTTGGGGAGCATGTTTTCTTGAGGGTCACGCCTATGGCTGGTGTTGGGCGTGCACTTAAAGCAAAGAAGTTGACTCCTAGATTTATTGGACCGTACCAAATCACCGAGAGGGTCGGAAAGGTTGCTTATAGGGTGGCTTTACCGCCTAACCTTTCGAACTTGCACGACGTATTTCACGTGTCGCAACTTCGGAAGTACATTCCGGACCCGTCTCATGTGATCCATATGGATGATATTGAGGTGCGAGATAATCTCACTGTGGAGACTATGCCAGTGAGGATTGATGATAGAGAAGTGAAGGTGCTGAGAGGGAAAAACATTGCTTTAGTAAAGGTGGTGTGGTTGGGAGCTACTGGCGAGAGCATGACTTGGGAACTGGAAAGTAGGATGCGGGAGTCCTATCCAGAGCTATTTGATTCAGGTATGAATTTCGAGGACGAAATTTCCTAAGTGGGGGAGAGTTGTAACACCCTAAAATAATTTAATTAAGTAATTGATTAAATTATTTAAAGTGTTGCACTAATTTTTTTATTATATTATAATATAGTATTTTATTTTAACTGAAGGGGATGGCATTGGAAATACCGGAATTGCAAGTGACGGCCCAAGAAGCCCAAGCCCGTTGGCTTAGGCGCTCCTTAGGCGCTAGGGGTCTAGGTTGCGCCTCATTAGTGCCAAAACAGAGAAAGAAAGTCGAAGGAGAGGAGAAGAGAAAGAAAGTCGAAGGAGAAGAGAAGAGAAGGAGGGAGGCGACTTCAAGCTAAGAGTTAGGGTTTCATTCCTCTTGATCCTAGGTAAGAGTTCCTAATCCCTTCTTATTCGATTTTCCTCCTCTTTCAAATGTTAGATTTTCGATTTTTCCTAACCCTTGCCATTGTTGATCAATTCGTGATGGTCCAAGAGAGAGAGAGAAAGGGCGTGATCGTGAGAAAGGGGAGATTCCTTGTTGCGGTGATTTGTCGGTGCTTCGGTGGAAAGAGCTCTAGCTTCGTCATAATCAAGGTTAGGGGAGTCTCACTCTATAATAGAGAATATAATAGGTTGTATGTAGACCATAGGATCCCACTTGATATTATTTATAAATTGTTAGATTGTTTGGGTTGGTTGAAATTGATAATTAGTGTGATTGATTCGATTCCCTATGCTAAGGTTAGATTTCATGTGTTGATTTTATGCCTTGTTGTGTCCTTAATGTATAAATGTGAGATTGAATGTTGTTGGTATGAGCATAATGTATTTTGTGATTTGTTGTTGTGAATTGATTTGGAAATTTGATGTTTGGTGGATGTTGGGTCGCATGGGGCGCCAAGTGCCTAGGGAAATGGCGCCCTGTGTACTGTAGCAGTAACTTGTGTTGTATGTTGTTGCTGTCTGGGCACTGTTCTGGCGCCTGGGGTGGCGCCAAGGTGCTGCCTATGCCTAAATGTGGCGCACAAATGGTGCCTAAGGGTGGGCTGTGATTTCTGAACATATTTTCCCGAGCCAAACTTTGTATTCACCTGACCAAATTGTATTTTAAGCACTTTGGCTAAAGAATTTCCAGATTTGCACTTGTTGTTTTGAAATGGTCCTATTGGGCATCGTTTTAGCTTGTGTAAAGGGGGTGTTGTGTGCAAATCAGTTTCTGAACATATTTTCCCAAGCCAAACTTTGTATTCACCTGACCAAATTGTATTTTAAGCACTTTGGCTAAAGAATTTCCAGATTTGCACTTGTTGTTTTGAAATGGTCCTATTGGGCATCGTTTTAGCTTGTGTAAAGGGGGTGTTGTGTGCAAATCAGTTTCTGAACATATTTTCCCTAGCCAAACTTTGTATTCACCTGACCAAATTGTATTTTAAGCACTTTGGCTAAAGAATTTCCAGATTTGCACTTGTTGTTTTGAAATGGTCCTATTGGGCATCGTTTTAGCTTGTGTAAAGGGGGTGTTGTGTGCAAATCAGTTTCTGAACATATTTTCCCTAGCCAAACTTTGTATTCACCTGACCAAATTGTATTTTAAGTACTTTGGCTAAAGAATTTCCAGATTTGCACTTGTTGTTTTGAAATGGTCCTATTGGGCATCGTTTTAGCTTGTGTAACGGGGGCGTTGTGTGCAAATCAGTTTCTGAACATATTTTCCCTAGCCAAACTTTGTATTCACCTGACCAAATTGTATTTTAACCACTTTGGCTAAAGAATTTCCAGATTTTCACTTGTTGTTTTGAAATGGTCCATTGGGCATCGTTTTAGCTTGTGTAAAGGGGGCGTTGTGTGCAAATCAGTTTCTGAACATATTTTCCCTAGCCAAACTTTGTATTCACCTGACCAAATTGTATTTTAAGTACTTTGGCTAAAGAATTTCCAGGTTTGCATGTGTGGTTTTGAAATGGTCCTATTGGGCATCGTTTTAACTTGTGTAAAGGGGGTCTTGTGTGCAAAACGATTTCTGAGCATATTTTCCCGAGCCAAACTTTGTATCCACGTGACCAAATCCTATTTTGAACATTTTGGCTAGAGCGGTTTTAATTTATCAGGTGACCTATTATGGTTGTGCGCGTGTGGGTTGTGTTGGGCGCCAAGTGTGGCCGCCCAGGGCGCCAAGTGGTGCGTCCGTGCTTTGTGTTTTGGTTTCGGTCCTAATAGTGACAGATTGGTCCCTAGTGCTAGCTTAGTCATAGAGACGTGATTGAGATGAGAAAATAAATGAGTTGATTGATGATGAGGCCATGGGGGCTACAACTAAGATTACTAAAGATGTGATATGGGGTGTATGGACCGTGTTGTTAAGAATTATGATTGTGGTTTTTGTCATGGAGTCTCATGCATACATAAGGCTGCGGTCCGAGTTTTATATTATGATGATAAGGCTGCGGTCTGAGTTCTAAATCGAAATGATAAGGCTGCGGTCTGAGTTGATAATATGATGATAAGGCTGCGGTCTGGGAAAATGGTACCACGTGCATAACTGTATTGCATACATCCTCATGATAAGCATGTGAGTTGGTGATTGTATGAACTATGCTACTGTGTGACTGTATGAGTGCGATGCTATGATGGAATATACTTCTTATTATAGTCTTTATTATGTAGTTGAGACTCACCCTTCTGTTGTTGTTTACCACAGGTAGTCCTGAGTGAAGGCTTACTCCTTTCACTCCCGAGTCGGTCTGCTCTGATACGTGACATGTAACACCCGTTTCTACCCCTTTCATTTATAACAATTATCAGAGTGCACAAATTATTTTTCTTGAAACGGAATGCTACAATTACTTCAAAAACACGTCATTTGTTTAACTTAAATAAAAAAAACATTACGTGGCATCATGGGCGGCCATTACTCAAAAAATACAGTTACAACGTTAAAACAAAATCCAACAAGTCGTACAAGACAAAATCACTATCCAATAAGACGCCCCCCAGGTGCTACGTATCAGAGCGACTCGAACTCAAGGGAATGAAGGTCAAAGCCTTCAAGTACGGTTACCTGTAAGGTAAAAATCAACAAAAGGGGTGAGTCTCAAACCCTATAATAAAGCACATAAGGAGTAGTATATACAGATACAGGACTACATCAAAACACAGCAATAATCACTTTAATCACCAGTTCAGCACCAACTTAATATTCACCAAACAATCACCAAATAAATAATCACCAAGTAATCACCAAATAAATATTCACCAAGTATCACCAAATAAATAATCACTAAAACATTCACCAACTGTATGTTTAATGTATGAGATGCAACCCAAAACTCCTCTGGGCATATGCATGTGGATCCATTCACCAAAAATAAGCCTTGAGGGCATTCACCAAAATTTATAATAAGGCCGAAGCCCGAGGCCGAAGCCTATTCACCAAAATCATGCATATGATTATGCGACACCATGACTATGCATCACACACCAGAATCACCAAATAAATAATGCCATAGCATATTCACCAACAATCAAAAGAGGATTACAGACCCCATTCACCAATAATAATATATCCCATATATATATATATATATATATATTTGCATACCACACTATTACACATCACATCATTTTCACCGTGACAACACCATTTAAAATTACAAGGAACAGCACCTTAGTCTCATGAAGAACACCAACATTTTATTATAGAGGAACAGTAGCAATTTCCAAACCAAACAACAACTAGCACACAGTCACTTGGGACTTTCAGAAAACGACCGGGGAAAAATATTAAGTTTTGGTTTTGGCCTGGACAACCAGATAGAAAATTAAATAAGCGTCGTAACGCATTTTGAAACACCTAAAACGGACACCCGAGTCAAAAGTTACGTTAAAAACAAATTTGGAAGAAATTAGGCAACACTGCTGGGAACTGGCGCCTTAGGCGCCCAGCGCCAGGCAACGCGCACAGCAGCGCCCAGCGCGCAACACAGCGCATCCGCGCGCACAACAGGCACCCAGCGCCCAGGCGCGCGCCACACACACACACGCACGCGAGCAGGCGCCCAGCGCCCAGCGCGCAACACAGCGCACGCACAACAGGCGCCCAGCGCCCAGGCGCGCGCCACACTTGTCCAGCACACACACACACAGCGCCTTGGCGCCCAGCACAGGCACCTGGCGCCCAGCACACTGCCAGAACCAGATTTTTACACAAATTCAGCCCAAACATCAATTTTTCTCAATTTTAAAACATCAAAATTATATTTCTTTTCCACCATCTAAAATCCTCACTCACCCCAAAAATCAATTTTATTTGAAAACACCAAAACCATATTGACAACCATCATCACCATCACCATTGCGCCTATACACACACCCACACCAAGCATCACCAACACACACACTAACTTGGCACACAAACATATCATAAGATGCACTTAGCATATGGCACACCAACACCACACAAAATACACTTAGCCAATACACAATAATGTGGCACGGGGCGCCTAGCACAAAGGCGCCTACTTCCATGACCAAAAGTCCGACAACGTCAATACTTGGCGCGGGGCACCCCACTCAAGAGCGCCTAATTCCGCACCTAGACAACAATTTCCAGCAACACTAAAAATACTACAATGGTGCCTTATGCACCTATAACACAACAATTGAATTTTTGAGCAACATAGTCCAATCAACCCGCACACCAATCACACCAAAAACGTCAATTTACATATTATGCACAAGAACAACATCAATTATACATTCATTCGAGCACTTGGCACGCAATTCTAAATTCATCACTTATATGAACAATTCGCAAAGCATCAACAAGCCATATAGTGATCAATACATACATACAACTCATCAATATCAAAATCAATACAAAAACGACATAGATCCTAACCCCTACATACATCCCATTATGATCCCTATTATAAGGCAAGACCCACCCTTACCTTAGTTTCACCGAAGATAGAGATCCCTCCACGAGCACACCGAGTAACCACAGCAACCGAGCTCCTCTCCTCTCCTATGGAAGTCGCACCCCTCTCTTCTTCTTTCTTCTCTCCCTTGCGCTATTTTTCTTCTCTTTCTTTCTCTCCTTTGCGTTTTCTTTCTTTCTTTCTCACGCCCCTTCTCTCTTTTTTTTCTCAAGTGATGCGCCTCTCCCCCAACCCCTAGTCACATACGCCTAAGCCAACCCTGGGCCTGGATCACGGGCCTCCATCCACTTAAGCCCATTTGAATAATTAAATATCACCACCCTCTAAAATAATTAAAACCACCCAATATTATTATTATTATTATTATTATTATCATCATTATTATTATTATTATTATTTCTATCACCAACTCCTATTTAATTTAATTAACTAAATACTAAATAACTATTTAATTAATTTCGGGGTGTTACAACTCTCCCCCACTTAGATTATTTTCGTCCTCGAAAATTCGCATCAACATCTCCCTAACTCACCGGCTGGCTACGACAATTGACATCCTCACGGTTATGCTCTAACTAGTCCGTACCCACGATTACAATTAATTCACCCAACAACAAACAACAAAACTCGCAACAAGGTCTCTGTCGAAGATCGACAAGGGACACAAAGAACACACCAGGCAACATAAGACCAATCAGAGAAAACAACACAAGACTTAAGCATTCACAACATTCAGCAGTATTAAAACAGTGAGCGGCATCGGTATCGACAATAGGTTTAGCGGAAAAACTTTAACGAAACACATACCTCCGAAATGATCATCATTCTTCAGAAGACTCAGTGCCCACCAAGGCAAACACCCTCCCACTAGACTTCTCTTTCTTCGGCTTGGAACACTTAGTACTAATATGTCCCATCTCCCCACAGTTGTAGCAAACAACGTCTCTCTTCTCGCACTTAGCAGCTACGTGGCCTTCCTTGCCACACTTGAAACACTTGAAGGTCATGCAATCGGGACTCTTATGTCCCGGCTTTCCACACTTGTGACACACAATGTCCGCAGTAGCGTCTCCCCCACTTGGCTTCCTGCCCGAACTCTCCTCTCCCTTGCCCTTCCCACCTGAAACATCATAGGGCTTTCCCCTAAACTGAGAATTTCTCTTCTCCTTCACAGCCTTGTAAGCAGCAGAACTGTCTTCCTCATAGATCCTACACTTATCAACCAATCTAGCGAAAACCCGAACCTCTTGATATCCAATTGCTTTCTTTATATCCGGTCGTAGACCACTGTCGAACTTGA
Source organism: Astragalus membranaceus (assembly GCA_039519185.1). Classification (NCBI taxonomy): domain Eukaryota; kingdom Viridiplantae; phylum Streptophyta; class Magnoliopsida; order Fabales; family Fabaceae; genus Astragalus; species Astragalus membranaceus. The sequence continues at coordinate 162,737,499 of CM076854.1, read as the reverse complement.
CACATTTTGAAAATTCAGAATTGGCATCGTTAGCATAATAAGGACAAAATTGAGCCAGCTCCTCAAACTTGGCGGCATAATCAGCCACAGTCTTGTCTCCCTGCTTCAGCTCTAAAAACTCCACTTCTTTCTTGGCTCGCACATCCTCAGGGTAATACTTCCTCTTGAACTCTCTTGTGAAAACCTCCCAAGTCACTTCCTCACCAGCATTTTCCAATCTTCGCAGCATTCCCAACCACCAGTCGTCAGCTTCCTCTGCTAGCATATGAGTTCCAAACTTCACTTTCTGAGCTGGAGTACACTCCATGACACGAAAGACCCGCTCTATCTCCTTCAGCCATGACAACGCTCCATCCGGGTTGTACCGACCCTTAAAGGTGGGTGGGTTCTCTCTCTGGAATGTAGCCAAATTGCGCGTCCCGTCATTAACAACACCGGGTATATTACCCATCGCCCCGGCTATAGCCTGCAAGGCAGCAGCAAGTGCAGCATCGTCCCGTCTGGCCATTCTAGCACTGCAACAGAAAACAGAATTCAGAAACGAGTAACAAACTCAATGTTACTCAACACGACGACTCAACTACCGGCCGGACAGACCGAACTGCTCTAATACCAACTTGTAACACCCGTTTCTACCCCTTTCATTTATAACAATTATCAGAGTGCACAAATTATTTTTCTTGAAACGGAATGCTACAATTACTTCAAAAACACGTCATTTGTTTAACTTAAATAAAAAAAACATTACGTGGCATCATGGGCGGCCATTACTCAAAAAATACAGTTACAACGTTAAAACAAAATCCAACAAGTCGTACAAGACAAAATCACTATCCAATAAGACGCCCCCCAGGTGCTACGTATCAGAGCGACTCGAACTCAAGGGAATGAAGGTCAAAGCCTTCAAGTACGGTTACCTGTAAGGTAAAAATCAACAAAAGGGGTGAGTCTCAAACCCTATAATAAAGCACATAAGGAGTAGTATATACAGATACAGGACTACATCAAAACACAGCAATAATCACTTTAATCACCAGTTCAGCACCAACTTAATATTCACCAAACAATCACCAAATAAATAATCACCAAGTAATCACCAAATAAATATTCACCAAGTATCACCAAATAAATAATCACTAAAACATTCACCAACTGTATGTTTAATGTATGAGATGCAACCCAAAACTCCTCTGGGCATATGCATGTGGATCCATTCACCAAAAATAAGCCTTGAGGGCATTCACCAAAATTTATAATAAGGCCGAAGCCCGAGGCCGAAGCCTATTCACCAAAATCATGCATATGATTATGCGACACCATGACTATGCATCACACACCAGAATCACCAAATAAATAATGCCATAGCATATTCACCAACAATCAAAAGAGGATTACAGACCCCATTCACCAATAATAATATATCCCATATATATATATATATATATTTGCATACCACACTATTACACATCACATCATTTTCACCGTGACAACACCATTTAAAATTACAAGGAACAGCACCTTAGTCTCATGAAGAACACCAACATTTTATTATAGAGGAACAGTAGCAATTTCCAAACCAAACAACAACTAACACACAGTCACTTGGGACTTTCAGAAAACGACCGGGGAAAAATATTAAGTTTTGGTTTTGGCCTGGACAACCAGATAGAAAATTAAATAAGCGTCGTAACGCATTTTGAAACACCTAAAACGGACACCCGAGTCAAAAGTTACGTTAAAAACAAATTTGGAAGAAATTAGGCAACACTGCTGGGAACTGGCGCCTTAGGCGCCCAGCGCCCAGGCAACGCGCACAGCAGCGCCCAGCGCGCAACACAGCGCATCCGCGCGCACAACAGGCACCCAGCGCCCAGGCGCGCGCCACACACACACACGCACGCGAGCAGGCGCCCAGCGCCCAGCGCGCAACACAGCGCACGCACAACAGGCGCCCAGCGCCCAGGCGCGCGCCACACTTGCCCAGCACACACACACAGCGCCTTGGCGCCCAGCACAGGCACCTGGCGCCCAGCACAGGCACCTGGCGCCCAGCACACTGCCAGAACCAGATTTTTACACAAATTCAGCCCAAACATCAATTTTTCTCAATTTTAAAACATCAAAATTATATTTCTTTTCCACCATCTAAAATCCTCACTCACCCCAAAAATCAATTTTATTTGAAAACACCAAAACCATATTGACAACCATCATCACCATCACCATTGCGCCTATACACACACCCACACCAAGCATCACCAACACACACACTAACTTGGCACACAAACATATCATAAGATGCACTTAGCATATGGCACACCAACACCACACAAAATACACTTAGCCAATACACAATAATGTGGCACGGGGCGCCTAGCACAAAGGCGCCTACTTCCATGACCAAAAGTCCGACAACGTCAATACTTGGCGCGGGGCACCCCACTCAAGAGCGCCTAATTCCGCACCTAGACAACAATTTCCAGCAACACTAAAAATACTACAATGGTGCCTTATGCACCTATAACACAACAATTGAATTTTTGAGCAACATAGTCCAATCAACCCGCACACCAATCACACCAAAAACGTCAATTTACATATTATGCACAAGAACAACATCAATTATACATTCATTCGAGCACTTGGCACGCAATTCTAAATTCATCACTTATATGAATAATTCGCAAAGCATCAACAAGCCATATAGTGATCAATACATACATACAACTCATCAATATCAAAATCAATACAAAAACGACATAGATCCTAACCCCTACATACATCCCATTATGATCCCTATTATAAGGCAAGACCCACCCTTACCTTAGTTTCACCGAAGATAGAGATCCCTCCACGAGCACACCGAGTAACCACAGCAACCGAGCTCCTCTCCTCTCCTATGGAAGTCGCACCCCTCTCTTCTTCTTTCTTCTCTCCCTTGCGCTATTTTTCTTCTCTTTCTTTCTCTCCTTTGCGTTTTCTTTCTTTCTTTCTCACGCCCCTTCTCTCTTTTTTTTCTCAAGTGATGCGCCTCTCCCCCAACCCCTAGTCACATACGCCTAAGCCAACCCTGGGCCTGGATCACGGGCCTCCATCCACTTAAGCCCATTTGAATAATTAAATATCACCACCCTCTAAAATAATTAAAACCACCCAATATTATTATTATTATTATCATTATTATTATTATTATTATTATTATTTCTATCACCAACTCCTATTTAATTTAATTAACTAAATACTAAATAACTATTTAATTAATTTCGGGGTGTTACATGACACCTAGGGGGTTGGCTTAGGAATTCTAGTGTTATTCATTTGTTGTTGAATTTTATATGCATTGATTTAATGATTTTTGTTGAGGCCGTTGTTCGGCACTTTCGAGATTTATGTTATTTTTCCGCTGCGAGACATCTAAATTATAATGTGTGGATTTTGTTGGTGAAGTCAAGAGTACCCTAAATTATTTAATGGTGTTGCGTATTTATAAAGGTATAATGAAGGCTTATACTGATTTGATCGTTGTTAGAGTAAGATTATGTGTAGCATTCCATTGAAAAGAAGTTTTGAAACTCTGATCTCTATGATAAATAGCCGGGTAGAATGGGGTGCTCAATTGGTAGTGGGAAGGGGGTTTAACTTGCACTTATGCCTCAGGTGCAAGGTTCGATTCCCACGGAAGGCAAAAATTCTACAAGAGGGGTAGAGAAGACCGTGAGGTAACAGTGGGACCGGGGTGGCCGCTGCGGTGGACCTGGGCTGTTACAGAACCTCTCCAGGTCGAACGAAATCTTCCTCTCAAGCCCGAAGACAGAGACAGAATCAAGAACAAAATATCTACTAACTGCATAATACCGATCTCTAAGATCGGAAGCACAGTACAGAACATTGGCGACCACAGTGGGAGAAATCAATACCCTATTTTTTCTCACCTTGGAACTTATTAAAATGGCACCAACGCGCCGTTCAACACCGACTAGTCTCACGGCCGAACCTGAACTCGGCCCTCAGCAAACCCCTGAAGGCCACGTCCAGGAACTTACGAATTCATCGCAAACACGAAGCCGACTTCCCAACACGGGACTGTCCCGAGCACATTCGGGCGCATATGAAACGAGCCTACCATCTCCTCCTCAATTACTTCCGGCCTTGACAGGCGCGGTCCAACAGCTCGTTCAGCTATTGGCTCGGCAAGAAGCGGTAAATGAAGAAAGAAACAACCGTTTCGCTAACCTCGAATCCGAAGTAGCGAGACTACAAGGTCGAAACTTTCTGGACCAGCAATCATCCGGGCAGAGCTCCCTGGGGGAACGACGCCCAACTCAAAGAAGACTTTTTCATCGATCACCCCTTCGGAGAAAGCTCAATCACCGTTCCCCCGCACGCCGTCAACGAGGAAATGGTTCCCGTTCTCCTCTGGCTCGACAACATAATAGTCCCAACGATCTTCGCCTTTCCCCATACCCTCACCAAGGGATTGATTACCGTTCTCCATCAGCTCGACAATATGACGATCTTGACGATCCTCATTCTCCTCCACGCCGCCACCAAGGGAATGGTTCCCGTTCTCCTTTGGCACGCCAATTTGCCGATCTTGAAGGCTCGACCTCGTCAAGGAGACGATCAAGGAGCTGTGACAACATTCAAAACAATCAAACGCGACGATACGGACATCCTGAACCTCGTCACAGACAGCAAACACCGCCGCGGGCGAATCAACCTGGGCGAAAAGGTCCTTTCACAAAATCGATCGACAACTTCCGGGTCCCCCGGTACCTCGAGAAACCACCTGGAGGACTTAAGACTTATGACGGGACGGGCGACCCCGACAGGCATCTAGACCAATTTGATACAACCATGCAGTATCGAAACGTACCCATGGAAATGAAATGCCGAATATTCCCGTTAACCCTGGACAAAATGGCTTCCGAATGGTTTCGGACGTTAAGGTCGAATACCATCTCCTCGTGGGACCAGTTAGCGAAACACTTCTCGGTGCACTTTGCCCATTCCAAGAGCAAACCCAAAAACAAAAATGTTTTAGCATCTATTGTCCAGAGGGGAAATGAGCCCCTGAGAGAATATATAGAGCGATTCAACATCGAGGCTCTTCAGGTTCGGCAGTTAGACGACGCTTTCCGAATCTTCTTCATGGCCCAAGGTCTGCTCCCTGGAAACTCGTTCCGAAAGCACATCAACACCTGGGAACCTAACACCCTTCAAGAATTCCTCGAGCTATCCCAGTGCTTTATTAATGAAGAAGAAAATTCCAAAGTCGACAAAACATCGTCACATACGGAACCGTCGAAACGCCACATCGAGATCGACCCTCGTAAAAATTCGTGGAACACCGGTAAAAAGAATCGCCACCAGGTATACCGACGTTCCTCATTTACCGACATTCTTACATCATACGCAACGTGCAGAATTAAAAAAGCACTCGTTAAAACTCACAAAAACGACATACATGACATGCGAAATTCAAAAAGCATTCATTAAAGCTCGTAAAGGTCTGATAGACATATCCCAAAAAGATTACAAATATCTCCAGCTAGACCGAAAGAAGTTCCGGATCTATACGAAAACTACATAGGTAAAAGCATACACCAGGAACTTCTGCAAAAAGAAACACTGTTAAAACATCAGGCAGTGGAGGTCGGAAAAATCACAGTTTTCTTCTCCGTCTGAGCATCGATCTTAACGATCATACCCCCTTCAACCTCGTGGTCAGCATCGATAATCGACCGATCCAAATTGACGGAAGGATTGACCAAAGCAATTTGCTCCTGGGCACACTCAAAACCCTCCCTATACAGCTCAATTGCAGAATTAGCAGCTTCACGAGCCTCCCTCCTAGCTTCATTTGCAATCTTCGTAGCCTCCTTAGCATTTTTTCTGCTCTGCTGAAGGGCTGCTTGAAGCTCCGCAATTCGAGCCTCGGCATCGCTGCTTGTTCCGACCCCTGCCTCGGATGCCTTCTTCAAATCATCTTCCAAACCGACTACACGAAACTCCAAACTTTTAATCTTCTGATTAGCCTCGACCAATTGCCCCTCCAAAACTCTTTCCTTTTCTTCCAGCTCCTTTACGCGAGTTTCCGCGAACTCCGCCCGGCGTACAACCTCCCCTTGGCTTTCCTTCAGAGTCTGAAGTTCTTGCTTTGTTCGAGCGAGCTCTTTCAACTTCGAAGACACATCTTCCACAAGCTTCACTCTTTTAGACTTCTCGAGCTCCAACAAAACTGCAAGCTCGAAAATAAGAAAAATCAGGTTGTGGGAAAAAGATCATAAAAGCAAAGAACAAACAGGAAAACACCTACCCTTAGCCCGTTTCTCGTATTTCTCTTTTTCGATCTTATGAACATCGGCCAGGTTCGCCAAAGGTTTAACAGACGCCCCGACAGGATCCTCCCGCCATTGGGCATAGTTTTGCTCCAAGAAGCCCTCCTCTAAAGGTACGGCCTTGTTCTTATGCTTCGGTCTCCTTGAGGTTTTACTCCTTTTTTCCGGCCTTTGCTCACCACTTGCCTCGGTGCGAACCCTCTTCGCCGAGGTCCCTGCACCGATGTCGGGAGCAGCCGGGGGAGGAGAACTGGAAACAAGATCGACCAGAGCCTCATAGGCAAGGTCCTCTTGGGTAACAGTGTTGATCGGGGAAGCAGCAGTAACCGTCCCAACAACAGTCTCAACCTGGGGAGACGTCGGAAGCGGAGCACCCACTTCCTCAGCATCGTCAGATATATCGACGCTTCTCATCGCCAGCGCCTTCATTACGGCGAGCTTCTTTGGGGCCATGGTATCTGGAAAAGAAACAAAAATGGGTCCGTTAGCCTAGAATTTCGACAAGGCTTTTGAGTGGTTAGTTAATAAGGTTTGACTTTTCATTAAAGAACATTCATAATGCCTTCAGAGAGAATAAGTGACATTTATGTCATCTCAGCATGTTTTCGACAGAAGAGGTCTTCACCATTTCGACAGGGAAGAGTTTTCGACAGGACAGTGTATTCAGGACTTCGTCAAGCAGTTATTGGCAGACAGTTGTGTCGAATTTCAAGACTACGGTTAATTCAACGTGGGCAGTTATGTGGCGTCGAACGTGACACGAAGTCCATCATTGGTTAATGAGACGTAGCCACGTGTCCATAGCAGTTTACATTTCAGTCATTATTTTTCTGTATAAATAGTGGTTTTACGTAGAAATCAAGGGTGCCAAATTATTATACCAAACACACAGTTCTGAAACTCTAACTTCCAAGTTACAGCGAAAACAGAGTAAAAGAATCATTGTACCACGTATGTGAATTTGTGCACCTTTCTCTTTACATTTAATGCAATTTATTGCTTTCAATACAAGTCATTTTATATTTCTGCGTTCCATTTTACTACTTCTTTTTCTTTGATTTGCATGTTCATGGTGAATTGTCTCCTTTTTAAAAATATATTTGTTGACAAACTGTGGTGTTTAAAGGCAATTGCTTCAGAGATTTCTGGTTTAATCTCACAAACATTTTTAATAAAACCAGTGATTGTTTGCTAAAAACACCAGCAAACAAATTGGCACGCCCAGTGGGACAGTTTGCCTTTAATACGTAATTTTTCTATGTTCTTGTATGTGTTCGTATTTGCATGCACTTAAGAAGTGGAAAAATAGTTCGTCCTACTAATAATGCGTCTAGTTCTAATCCTGTGATTTCACAAGAACAGGGAACAATAGTAGACTCTGCAAACGTAAATGCAGGGTTGGTTGTGGGAACAGTATCCCCATCATCATCAACAACTGTTCCTTCAGTATCAATGACTAACGTTGGATTAACGCAGTCAAACATGGCATCTATACCTATGCCTTTGCCGTCACATATGGGACTTCATAATCCTTATATGGCAATAGGAAGCGGTTTAAATCCACATTTTCATAATGTAAGTTTTCCTGCATTTCCTTCTGGGTCATATGGCATGCCTACTGGAATGCCACATATTTCGACCATGTCTCCCATACATGTTTCTTCTGAAAGTGTAATGGGTCGAAATCCTACTGCATTAACCAATGAATCTTTGTTTGCCTTACGACAACAAGTTGATGAGAGCAATCATGATATGGTTAATATGTTAACCCAACAAATTGGTACAGTTTTTAATCCATTGATTCAAAATACTAACACTAGTTACCAAATGTTAGCCAATCAAATGGGTCGAATTGCAGATTTCTTTGGGACCCCAAGGGTTAATAATAGGCAAATTCCCAATGTGGTGGGTAATATGCCTGGTAACCCTCAAAGAGCGGTTACGGTCGAAGCCCAGGCAGTTGTAAGCGAACAACAAGGGTTAGCAAATCATATCCCTGAAGTAGTTTTGGTAAACCGAAACCAGAACGCTGACGAGGTTGTTCGACAAGTACAACGAAATAATGCTGACGTTCATGATAATATAGCCACTTTAGTAGAAACTATAATGGCGCAAAATGGTCTTAACATAGGTTTGCATAGGCCAAATTTCATATCACCATTGTGTGAATATGTGTTGCAAACTGAGTTACCAAGGGGCTGGAAAGTTCCTAAATATACTAAGTTTGGTGGTGACACAAAAGAGTCTACTGTCGAACATATTGCTCGTTATTTGACTGAGTCTGGGGATATAGCCCAAAATGAGAATTTGAAAATGAAATATTTCCCAAATTCTTTAACAAAAAATGCTTTTACTTGGTTTACTACATTACCCCCTGGTTCTATTTTCACATGGGGGCAATTAGAAAAAGCATTTCATGCGCAATTTTACATGGGCCAATCGAAGATTAGTCTCAAAGAACTGGCCAGTGTTCAGCGCAAAATACCTGAAACTGTTGATGACTATTTGAATAGGTTTAGGCTACTGAAGGCTCGTTGTTTCACACAAGCGCCTGAACATGAACTCGTCGAAATGGCTGCTGGTGGCCTTGATTATTCGATCAGGAAGAAATTGGACACATCTCATCTAAGGGATATGGCCCAATTAGCTGACAGAGTTCGACAGGTGGAAAGGCTTAAAGAAGAAAAGTCTACGTCAAATAGGTTTCATAAAAAAGAAAAAGTGGCTTATGTCGAAGAAGAATTCGACACCACACTTAGTGATGTCGAAAGAGAGGAGATAGACGTGGCTGAACTCAAGCCTGGTCCTCCTTATACTTGTAAATTACTAAGGCCTGCTAATGGGAAAAATCCTGTTGAGCCAAAAAATGACAGATTTATGCCTAAGACATATACTTTTGATGTTACTAAATGTGATGAAATATTTGAGCTGTTAGTAAAAGATGGTCAGATATTGGTACCTAGTGGCTTAAAAGTACCAACTCTTGACCAGAGAAAGAAAAAGGGTTATTGTAAGTTCCATAATTTTTTGGGACATAACACTGACCGTTGTGTGCTTTTCAGGGATCTTGTGCAAAAAGAAATCGAAGAAAGGAGATTAAAATTTGAAGATAGAAAGATGAAAACTCAAATGCAAGTTGTAGATGACCCTTTACCCAAAGCTGAAGCCATGTATACAGAACCTTTCGAAATGAATATAAACATGGTAGATGCTGAAATGAAAGATCCTCCAAAGAAACTTAAATCCTCCACCAAGAAATTGGAAGGTTTTATATATGCTGAAGGGAAGAAACAAGAGATAACCTTGAAAGAATATGATGGGAAGTTACATGCTGTGTTCCCAAAAGCTGAAGAGGAATTGATAGATTTCCTCAACAGATGTAAGTGGAACAATTCTGAGGTTATGCTATGTCCTAGGTGCAGTGCTGTTTTCGACAAAGAAGCAGCTAAAGCTGTTGAAGGGTACCAGGATCAGGAACAACGTAAGAGGAAGTGGCTTGACAATAGGCCATCTTTTGATTTTGGTAGCACTGAGCTTCCTGGTTACAAGGCTAATGTTACGACTAAGCCTTCATCTAGCAAGGCTAATGTTTCGACTAAACCTTCGACAAGCCAAGAGCCAGGAAAGAAAGGATCCATAAGACTGTTTGGTAAATCCTTCGTTCCACAAATGAATTCCCCTGTTGGAAAATGGGTTCACAACAATGCACACGCTCAAGTTGTCCATCAAGGTGATTCCAACAAGTATAATTATTGGAATAATTATAAAGGTAAGAATCCTATGACTAAAACCCAGTGGCGTCGTTTTCAGAGAAACCAGAAGAAAAAAGCTTCTTTAGACGTGAACAAGGTTCCTAGTCACTTTGGAATCAAAGTCCAGGTGGGTGATAAGAAGGTGACTTCTAAGGTTGAAGCAAGTACCAGTGCTGATGTTGCTAAGCCTACAAGTGGGGTAAATAAGGCAAAAAGTAAGGATGTTTTGATGGAAAAACCTAAAAGGCCTTCACTTGAAAGAATCTGTCCTCCATCTTCGACATCTAAAGGGAAAGAAGCTCAGTCTGACTTTGATGAGGACATAGGTTCTGGTTTTGATGATTCTGATGATGACTTCGATGTCGTCTGTAATGTGGTGTCAATATTGCCATTGGAATATGATGTCATAACTGTGCCTAATAGTGAGGAAGATTTTACTGAAGATATGGCTTGTCACAAACCCATGTGTTACTATGTGATGAATGATGGCTGTGTCGAAGAGCAGGTGGCTACTTTCGAGAGGCCAGATACGAGTATGAAGAATCACTTGAAGCCTTTATATATTCAGGCTAAGGTTAATGGCATTGGCATCAACAAAGTGTTAGTTGATGGAGGTGCTGCTGTGAATCTTATGCCTGAAGTGCTTATGAAGAAGATAGGCATATCCATCACCGACCTCAAGCCACACAATATTGTCTTAAGTAATTACGAAGGCAAAACTGGCTACTCTCTTGGAGCCATTGAAGTGGAATTGATTGTTGGAACTATCAAGAGGACCACTCTGTTCTTAGTAATTGCTTCCAAAGCAAACTTCAATATGTTACTTGGGAGGGAGTGGATACATGGAGTCGGTGCTGTGCCTTCAACAGTACATCAGAGACTAGTGATGTGGAAGGAAGATGGTCTTGTCGAATACATTGAAGCAGACCAAAGTTATTTTCGTGCTGACGTAAATCACATTACCAAGGAAAATTTTGAGAAAAAATTGGCGAACATTGCGCCATGTCCATCTTCTAATGAGGCATACATTCCTGCTGATAATGTATTTGCTTCAGTTAATTTGCATCCAAACTATGGTTTTGTTTGGGAAAGGCAAATAATAGGAGATGCTACTGCCCAACCTGAAGGGTGGTATTCTGATTCTTAAAATGTTTCCCATGTCAGTTCCTAATGCATGGAACAAGATTACGGCTTATATGGCCGAAAATAAGTTAAAAACGGCTATGGAAGCCGAATTAAATCATCAAACAATGGCTGTCGACGCCAAAGGCTCTGTAGACGAAAATGGCATTATTATGAATGAAAAGCTTGATTGCATTTATGATAATGAGCCATTAGGTTTTGAAAAGGATCCTAGAGATTCAACAAAGCGAATGCAAGCTCAAGATCCATTGGAGGAAGTAGATTTGGGAGATGGGTCAAAGAAGAGGCCAACTTTTGTTAGTGCATATCTGGATGTTGCCTTGAAAGACAAAGTTATAACGTTGCTAAGGGAGTTCAAAGATTGTTTTGCTTGGGACTATGACGAAATGCCTGGATTGAGTCGAGATATTGTGGAATTACAATTACCAATTCGACCAGAGAAGAAGCCAGTGAAGCAGATGCCAAGAAGGTTTGCTCCTCAAATATTAACTAAAATTAAAGAGGAGATCGAAAGGTTGTTCAAGAACAAATTCATCAGAACTGCCAGGTATGTCGAATGGTTAGCTAATATAGTTCCTGTAATTAAGAAAAATGGCACTCTTAGAGTTTGCATAGATTTTAGAGACTTGAATAATGCAACCCCCAAAGATGAATATGCAATGCCTGTGGCAGAAATGTTGATAGATTCAGCAGCAGGATTTGAATACCTCAGCATGCTTGATGGTTATTCTGGGTATAATCAAATTTTTATTGCTGAAGAAGATGTATCGAAAACTGCATTTCGTTGCCCAGGAGCATTAGGTATTTATGAATGGGTAGTAATGCCATTTGGTTTAAAAAATGCTGGTGCTACATATCAGAGGGCAATGAATTGTATGTTTCATGATTTTATTGAAAACTTTATGCAAATATACATAGATGATGTGGTAGTTAAATCTTCCTCAGAAAATGGCCATTTAGACCATCTTCGACAATCTTTTGAAAGAATGAGGAAATATGGATTGAAAATGAATCCATTAAAATGTGCCTTCTGTGTGCGTGCAGGAGATTTCTTGGGTTTTGTGGTGCACAAAAAAGGCATTGAAATCAATCAGAATAAGACTAAAGCTATAATTGAAACGAAGGCTCCTTCAACCAAAAAAGAACTTCAGTCATTGTTGGGAAAAATCAATTTCCTACGAAGATTCATATCAAATCTAAGTGGCAAAACTCAAGCATTTTCGCCATTGTTGAGACTGACGAAAGAAGAAGTTTTCAAATGGGAATCAGTTCATCAAGCAGCCTTTGAAGAAATTAAGTCTTATTTGATGAAACCACCAATTCTAATGCCTATTATTAGAAACAAAGTGCTCAAATTGTATATAGCAGCATCTGAAAAAACAATAGGTAGCATGTTAGCTCAAGAGGATGATAATGGTGTCGAAAGAGCCATATATTACCTTAGTAGAGTCTTAATAGATGCTGAAACTAGGTACAGTTCTATAGAAAAGTTGTGCCTTTGCTTGTATTTTTCATGCACAAAGTTAAAGCAATATATAAAGCCAGCTAATGTTTGTGTTTATTCGCATTCTGATATTATTAAGCACATGTTGTCGAAACCAATAATGCATAGTAGAATTGGTAAATGGGCTTTAGCTTTATCTGAATATGACTTAACTTATCAACCTTTAAAATCAATTAAAGGACAAGTGGTTGCTGATTTTATAGTGGACCACTCTGTTGTCGAAGAAACATTACATTTCGTAGACACACATCCTTGGAGGTTGTATTTTGATGGTTCGAGTCATAAAAAAGGGGTTGGGATTGGTGTTTTAATTATTTCACCAAATAACATTCCAACGAGGTACAAGTGTAAAATTCGAAATCATTGCTCAAATAATGAAGCTGAGTATGAGGCTCTTATTATAGGCCTTGAAATTTTACTTGAGCTGGGGGCAAGATGTATTGAAATAAAAGGTGATTCAGAATTGGTTATCAAACAAATGACCAAAGAATATAAATGTATTAAAGAACACCTTATTAAATACTTTATTATGGCCAATTCCTTATTAAAGAGATTTGACTCTGTTCATTTAGAACATTTACCACGAGTTGATAATCAAGTGGCGAATGACGTGGCCCAATGAAATGGTTCGCTTTATCTGCGTAAGGTCATGATTATTTTTGCCTATCACCATTTAATGTAAAGTTGTTGGAGGTGACGTTTCGAAATCTTCAAAAATATTCTTTTTCTTCCTTAAACATTGTCGAAAAAGCTATTTTTGGGGGGCAATTTGTTAGCCTAGAATTTCGACAAGGCTTTTGAGTGGTTAGTTAATAAGGTTTGACTTTTCATTAAAGAACATTCATAATGCCTTCAGAGAGAATAAGTGACATTTATGTCATCTCAGCATGTTTTCGACAGAAGAGGTCTTCATCATTTCGACAGGGAAGAGTTTTCGACAGGACAGTGTATTCAGGACTTCGTCAAGCAGTTATTGGCAGACAGTTGTGTCGAATTTCAAGACTACGGTTAATTCAACGTGGGCAGTTATGTGGCGTCGAACGTGACACGAAGTCCATCATTGGTTAATGAGACGTAGCCACGTGTCCATAGCAGTTTACATTTCAGTCATTATTTTTCTGTATAAATAGTGGTTTTACGTAGAAATCAAGGGTGCCAAATTATTATACCAAACACACAGTTCTGAAACTCTAACTTCCAAGTTACAGCGAAAACAGAGTAAAAGAATCATTGTACCACGTATGTGAATTTGTGCACCTTTCTCTTTACATTTAATGCAATTTATTGCTTTCAATACAAGTCATTTTATATTTCTGCGTTCCATTTTACTACTTCTTTTTCTTTGATTTGCATGTTCATGGTGAATTGTCTCCTTTTTAAAAATATATTTGTTGACAAACTGTGGTGTTTAAAGGCAATTGCTTCAGAGATTTCTGGTTTAATCTCACAAACATTTCTAATAAAACCAGTGATTGTTTGCTAAAAACACCAGCAAACAGGGTCATACAAACTACAGTCAAAAATATGCAAAAAACTAAACAAGAAAAACGAACTACCTAAGACAAATTGCACTCGTTTGGAAAAAGAGCAACGGCGAGACCGGCCTCTCCAGGTGAAGACACATTAGTTCGTAGGCTCGAACAAAAGCCCACGCGTTTGGATGCAACTGAGAAGGCGCAACATCCAAAGTCGCCAAAACCGTCTGCTCGAACCAGGTGAAAGGAGGCCGGATATTCATCTCATTTATCAGCATATGATACAAAGTGAACTTGAGCTCTCCAGGCCACAAAGCCACGTGCTCTCCTTTCTTCATTCCCTCAACTCTCCAAATTCGCTTCGAGCGACCAGAAGCTTTCCTCCCGACCCTCTCCAAATTAAACCCGTGCTGGTACAACGATTCGATCTCCAAAATATTTCTGGAAACCCAATCATATTGAGAGACCTCTCGCACCGGTACATCAAGGTCCCCACAACCGGTACTAGAGTACCCGTCCAGAGAAGCAGCAGAAGCTCGGCTGGAACCTGGTTGACTCGAAGGGCGAGATTCAACTTGTTTTCCAACACTTCCTCTGTCGAGCTCGTCGGCAGACTCGGAACTCATCCTAAGATCGACCTCGGAATCCTCTGATTCCTCCACTAGTACTTCCTCATCAGACTCAGAGGTGATGGCCATCACATCCACCAAGCAATCTTCCTCCACATCTTCAAGAGTATCGTCGTTTGGCTCATTAGCATCGGTTGCAGGAGAAGAACTTTCACTCTCAAAATTATCTTCCGCCTTATCACTCATAGGGGCGGAAGCAGAATGCTCTTGCACGTCCGGGGCGGCGACTTCAAGAGGCTCGGTACGAACCTCAGGGACTTCACCACCAGAAGCCATTGCGTTCGTAAACTCTTTCCGGTACTGACTAACGTCTCTCCGAGTTTGTTTCGTCCTCGCCAGAGTGAATCTACAGGAATGGGGGACGAAATGTCAGGGTTAAAAATCGAAAATGGGTTCGTGAGCGAGTCAGAACCCGACCTGACGACCCCCATTCTGAGATCAAAGGGGACTGGGGGAGGTCCAGGCACAAACGAAAAGAAAAATAAAGAAAAATCAAAAATAGACTAACCTCGGAACTATGTCGCAAGTTGATTATATCTGGAAATACACGGTTGTCGACCCACAGAAACCGACCTTAAAAGTACTTCGAAAAAATCTTCAAACTCGTTCGCTTTAAAGAAGCTCGGGAGCTCTCGAAGATCGGGAAATCAAAAACAAATGAACAGCAAGCAACAAATGAGGAGATGAGACCCTTTATTTATAGCAAGGCGGATCTAATGGGCCTGGGCCGGGAAGTCGAAACGTCACGTCCAACCCATAGTCCATTAAAATCCGCACGCTGAAGAAAAAATGTCACCATCATGCGCCGCCACTGCGAAAAGACACCTTGTCAGAAACAGTAAAGATGGCACTAATTCCAAGATTACACTGATTCCAAAGCAGCACTGAGTTCAAAAAACCATCTACCTCGCTCGACAGCTCGACGGACAGTTAACATCACTCAAAGAACCCCAGCCTCGACGTAAGCTCGAGACCGAAGAAATCTCCACTCAACAAAAACAAAAGTATAAGGCTACGTCGCCCATCAAAGTCAAGATCGCTCCTCATAGCGACCAGACTTGGGGGGCCACTGTTATGGTGATTACACTGTTTTCTATTTACACCCCCTCTCCAAAAGCCCAATTGATGAGAAGCCCAATCATATTGAGAGAGTCCAATCTTCAATGGCCAAGATCAGCCCACAAGATCGGACGGCCCAAAAACGCCAACACAAACACATTCAAACTCTATAAATACCCCATTCAATGCTCATTAATGGTAAGCACTTTTTCTAACAAACACTCATTCACTCAAATACTGACTTGAGCGTCGGAGTATCATTGCAGGTACAACCTCGCCCCTCAAGATCAAACACCTCAAGATCGAACATCTCAACATCGTCTCTCAAGATCGAACCTCTCCAGGTCGAACGAAATCTTCCTCTCAAGCCCGAAGACAGAGACAGAATCAAGAACAAAATATCTACTAACTGCATAATACCGATCTCTAAGATCGGAAGCACAGTACAGAACATATACCAAATAAGTAAACAGGGAAATCTAAATAAAAATATGTTTTTAACACAAATCAAAAATATAGTTAAAACATAGTGTTCTGTATTGGGCATGAGGCCCAATTTCGGCTTTGGGTCCTGGATCAGCCCATTTACCAGGGTCCAGCTCCACTACAACTCAGCTCATCCATGCTTGTCAGACAAAAATGGCTGGGATTCATCCAGACGATCCAACGGAACAGAGCAGGCCTGAAGTCTATAAATATGGACCCACCTTGCAGAAAAAAGGTACATTTTTCATTTCCTGCTTCACTCTGAGATACTCACATACTGACTTGAGCGTCGGAGTGGCTTCGCAGGTACCACACCCGGGGTAGACCTCCAGGACCCGACCTAGAGCAGGAGCCCTACCAACTGCTGTCAAAGACCGACCCGAGCCAAGGCAAGGTACAGTTCACATAGTAAGAAAGCAAAAGCACTTTTCATGTAGTTGGTATTCACGAGTATGAATACCACAATACCTGCCTATCCACAATAGTAAAAGGGTAAAGAAAATACAAGAGATGTGCTAGAAAGTTGAAAGGTGAAAGTTGGAGGGGAGGTCATTGTTCTTACCTCGCAGTGGTTCTCTAGTGATGTCGTTAATAGGGTCATCTAATAGGGCGTGCAAGTTGTGCCACTGCACAGAGTCCCGGTCCAATACCATTTTTTAGAGTCCAAAAAAATTTAGTATATATCCATTTGATAAAAGTATAATGACTTTGAAGTTGTATTGAGATGTTATTTACAATTTAAATAAAGTAGTTTGAGTTTTTGGTAATTCAGTTGATAAAAGTATAATTAGAGGTCCAAATTTTTACTGATTCATTTGATAAAAGTATAATTAGGGGCTCAGTCTTTAAGATTTGAACATGGCTTCTAAATTGTTTGAGACAACCCTGGTCGTTAAATTCAAAAACAATGGGTACGATTTGTAGAGCACGTAGAGAGGAAGAGAATGGTGGTGGTCTCGTAGCTAGTGGTGGTCGAACGACGTCTGGGTGTGGCAAAGAAAGAGTGTCGGCGGTATGAGCTTGGAGAAGAAAAGAGATAGCATTATTGCTTAGGGTTTCAATGAGATGAAATGAAATGAGTGTGTTGGATGAGAAGGGATCATGAACCCTAATGTGTAAAGTAAAATTGGGGTTCAAAATCCCCAGGAAAGTTCACAACAAAGTTTTCTTTTTTTGACCAAACATTGCATGTGAAGCTTTGTTGTGGCTCCAAATTTGTAAGAAATATTCTTAGATAAAATAAAATCGTATAAAGTCACATAACTTTTGGCGGAAAAAATTCATAGGAAAATCTTAATTTAATAAGTAAATTTCAAGTGTGAGTTTTTCAGATCCTGATTCCCTGCTGTAGGTTATGTCTATCTCTCTCCTCTTTCAACTTTTATTTTTATTTTTTTAAGACAGAATAATTGAAGGGTTGTGATAATAAATAAGTTAACAACATCCAATGACTTAGGAAACACTGACCGTAGTGACTGCTGTCAATTTTGACAGCAGCAGATCGTGGTCCGAGTTTTTATAATTGGACTATATGAAAAGGTGATCCAAGTTCTCTTGTTCCTTGTGGCAAAGGGGACATATATTTTTAACTTAGACTCCTTTCCTAGAGAGATGGTCTTAGGGAAAGAGCTTTTTTCAAGTCTCCACGTGAAGTTGTTGACATTATTAGGAACTAAGACATTCCAGATCTAACTCCATTATTCTCAACTATTAGAGTTTAATGGTATGTTTGGATGGAGGATTTAGGAGGGGAGGAGAGAACTTGATTTTCATTTCTAAATTGAAGAAGCTATAAAATGTTTCTAAACAAAAATGAAGTGTGATTAACAATGTTTTATCATTATCTATCATGTTATTATTCTTTCAGTTTTTTAAAATCTCAAATAAATATTAAAATATAGACCAAGTCTTCCAAAGCCCTCCCCTTCAAAACCCTCCAAACTCCTCCTCCCAAATATACTCTAAGGTCATGATTAGTCCTTTATTTTATTATCTCCAAGGATGAGGCACATTTGCTAATAGTTTGTCACTAGGAAGAGTTTGGGATGAAAATGGATCTTCTAATTTTGGATTTTTCTAATGTTAGCTAACTTTAGGTATTTTTGATATGAGAAAAAAGTAAAAAAGAGAGAAAGTAAAATGACAAAGAGTAGTGTGTTAGAGGAGATAGATAAATAGATAGAAAGTTAAGGTACAGTTTTCATCAAAAAGTTAGAGGATCACTATCCGTTTGGGACAATGGTAGACTCAGTACTTATAGAAGTATTTATAAATCGATCCAATGCAAACCAAAAACAACAAATCGAATATAGTGCGTATCTAAAATTCGAAGTTGTAATAACAATAATTAATTGTCTATTTGAAGTATGTATGGAAAGCGTTTGTAAATTTGCGTGCTTGCCTATCCTTACTTTTAAGCGAGCAACAACTTGGGCTGGATTTGGCGCCAAGTGACTCAGCAAATGACTCACTATCTTCACGTATTGGAAGCCAACACGTTTCTTCCATCTTCTAAGACAGCAATCCACGTTTCTTTCATCTCCTGAGGTAGTGGACACGTTTCTACCATCTAAAACTTCACTTCAGTCTCGAACACCATCATCCCTTTTCTCTCCCTCGCGATATCTATCTCGTCTACATCTCCTCTCTCAGCGCCGATCTCCTCTTCTTCTCTCTCCCTGCGTGAGATGCATCTCTCCTTTTTTCGTTTCTCGTCTCTTTCCCCTTCTCCCCTTCTCTTCTATTTCCTTTGATTATCTGTTTTTGTTGTTGTTGATTTCATTTTTCTATAGCTTGGCAGGTTTCAAAGCATGTCAACTGGTTCGGAGAAGGAGATCGGCGATGCGACGGTGAACGGAGGGGGATGCGGTGGCGCTCGCGAGAGACAAAAGAAGGTAGATCGGAGATTCAACTGGTTCGGAGAAGGAGATCGGTGATGCGACGGTGCATGGAGGGGATGCGGTGGCACTTGCGAGAGACAGAAAAGAAGGTATTTTCATACGTTTTGTGTAACCTTTTATTGCATGTTAGAAGTGAGGAGATGTAGACGAGAGGATGTGGTGGTAAGAGGTCACCATGGTGGTTTGTGGTGGTGTTCCCACGGTGAGGAGTTGTTGGAAGGGTGGTCATGTGTTTTCTCAGATGAACCAATAGCTTTACACTGCGGCATTTTCTGTTTAGTGTTTGTGGAGTAGAAGCGGGGTGGAAGATGGAGGACGCGTTGGAAGAAGAAATCAAAGTGATCAATGAAATAGTTAGGCCTGATGAGCATGTCATTTGTGCATTCTCTGGTGGTGTGGATTCAACTGTTGCTGCTACTATAGTTCATAAAGCTATTGGAGATAGGCTTCATTGTGTTTTTGTCGACAATGGTTTGCTCAGGTTACCTCAAATCATGTTTCAACAGGGATTTTAATTTTTTTTCTTTCTGTTTTTTGTTTTGTTGTTGTTTTTCTGATTTGTTGTTATTGTTTGTGTATAGGTATAAGGAGAGGGAACATGTGATGGAAACCTTTGAAAAGGATCTTCATTTACCTGTTGTGTGTGTTGATGCTGTGGATCAGTTTCTTACAAAGCTTAAAGGTGTGACGGATCCTGAGAAAAAGAGGAAAATTATTGGTAAAGAGTTTATCTGAGGAATCATAATGTTGGAGGTCTTCTAGAGAATATGAAATTGAAACTCATAGAACCTCTTAAACTTCTATTCAAGGATGAGGTTTTCCCTTTGATCTACTAACTTTTTTTCATGTGCATGGAATTGGATTCTCTGTGTATATGTATATCTATCTATGTGTTTGTAATAGAGTGTTTCTTTTCCAGGTATGTGTAGAATGCAGAGAATGCTATGTGGTGATGTTATGCTACTCCAGGTTTGCATAATTTTAGGTACGGATAATAACCTTTTCATTTTTTTAGTAATGTAGTTTTGTTTAGTTCATTGACTTTTGCTTGAATTGCCATGTGACATTGCAACAATGGTTGCTTCTCAGTGTAATTAAAGCGATTAAAGGATGAATGCTCAATTGTATGTTGCTCTGAATGCAAAACAATTTTCATGGGCACTACGTGTTTGAAGAGATTTGAAAGGGGAAATATTAATGTCAAAGCTAATTTTACAGCAAGAATCTAAAATAGCTAATTTGGGCAAACCATGGATAACAACTTACATTAGTATCCAATAGACTTTTAGTACCTTATTCTTGAATTCTTGAATTATTTGCATTACTGATATCTGGAAAATTGGAAGACTCATGCATGCAGAGCCATTGATTGTGTGATACTATGATTAAATGCTTAGATTGAAATTGTTGTGATTTGTTTTATACTAATTGATAGGCATTGAAGTGTAAAGTATTTAACAATACTACTTAAAAGCCATTGCATTTGGAGCGCAGTTTCTTGAGGGACAGGTGATGCATGGTTCTTCCTTATTGTTTATGCATACTGGGCAGGTGAGCGCAGTTTCAAGTGAGTTTTAATTTAGTGCATTAACTTCTGTGTGTTACATACATAAGCTATTGTGATAAAAAAGATTTTGTTCTCAACATTCCACTCACTTTTTTCCAAAGCTTCTTCTATTGATTGCAGGCACAAAATCATCGGTTAAAATGGTTCTTTCAAATGGAAAAACGTCTCGCTGTATCAAGAAATTGAAGATGCTCACAAACTTATGGATGAAACTGCTAAAGCTAAATCCTATCAAGATGTGAGTTTAAGTTCACTCTTATATTTGCTCTTACAACTTTAGAAAATAGATTTTTATGCCTACATTCATTGCACAAGGTATTTGTAGTGATTGGTCATAAGTATGGATGAATCTGTTTCTATTCAAGTTTTAGAGTCCCTTAATATGAATCAGTCCAAGATTTTAAAGAAGTTTGATGGTAATATTAATTAGCAGATTCTTTGGTTTGATTCAACAGGAAAGACTGGAAACTCTCAAACAACTTTATGCTAACTCTCAAACTTTTTTGAGGTATGAATATTAACTGAATTTTCTCATTCTGTGCTCGCTTTTGTATTAAGGGGATATTATTCATGTGCTGAGAGATTATGCTGTAAATTGCACTTTTTTAGTGTCTCTCTTGAGTTTGTCTTTCCCCATCAAACCTTCCTTTTTTTCCACTCCCATGTGTATCGTTCCATTATATTATCTTTTCTGTCCATTATTCAATGGATTTAATTTTCTTTAATTTTCATATTCTGGAAGCATGCATAGAGACATTGTGCAATATTGTACCTTGCAAAGTGCTTGGATAGTTATGAAGGCTATGCTACTAATGAACTTGGAGTATAGAAAGTTAAGGGTGATGGTAATGGTAGAAAAGCCTCTGCGAAGTAAGAGTATGAAAACATTACACAACATAATCACATCCTGGCAGACCCTATCCAGCCTCTTTTTTTGTTGATGAAAATGGTATTGCTTATTTGGATACCAATACTAATGAAATCATGAAAGTTTTTGGAGTAGATGGGCATGAGGCACCTCGTATCAGGGAGGTTGTGTTGAAATACACTTCACGAGGTATTTTTTATGATACATTGCCCAATGAGCACCTGTTGTGTTCGTCCTAGATTAATGTGTCGTCAACCACCAGCTCTTCAAGTTGTTTACTCTGAAAATGAAGTTGTTGGAAAAATTCTTCAAGGTGATGAAGATGTGGGAAAAATCGATGATAATCCAATGGTGATAGTGTAAGTTTTCTAGAATAGGTGTTGTAATCTTTAAATTTCTAAACTATTTACTTAATTATGCTTGGATTGTGTTTTATATGGATTCTTAATTATGCTTTGGATGGGTAATTTTGTGTCTTTTTGGTTTATTGTTGCTGAACTTAATAAGGAAAAGGAGGTTTACTCATATGATTGAGATGTTGTTAGTTGGAATCAAGTGTAGGAGATTGAGAATGAAAACCATAATAATGATTTTCAAATATGTTAGTAATTGGTTGGAATCAAGTGTATTGAGATTATCAATTTAAAATTTTACTTGCGTATATCAATGATAACTAGCGCCCTTGGCGCCCCATCCTGGGTAACTGTCGCTCCACCAGTTGTAACCACCTCTTTTATTTTTGTTTCTAACATACACATTCTTAAATCTATCAATGTGTTCTTACTACTCCTATATCCTGTTTCTCTCATCTACTTTTATTCCATTTTTATTTGAGTGATGTTGGTGTTTACATGTCAGGTGTTTCTTCAAGGTGAGATCCAGTCAGATACAACTTGAGCACCATTTAATATCAGAAGTTCAAACAACATCCTCCATAAATAACAGAGTTTTTGAAGTAATTTAATTCTTTTTCACAACAAATTCGTGTCCCATTGGTTTTCATAACAAGTTCATGTTCTGTACTATTCTTCAATGTTATGCCTCCAACATTTGTTAGACCAAGTAGACACTAACAAAGATACCAGTTAAATAATAAGGAAAAAATTAATTCTAATATTGGTGATTAGTGCTTTGATCTCTAAAAGTTATGTTTCTAATTTGTTTGCCTTCTTATTGTTTTCTCCAATACTATTTATTAGATGTATTTGAGCCGTTCTTTCCCAAATATGTGTAGAGATGTAGAGCATGCTAAGTATAGCATTTGGTTAAGTTTTTTTTCTTTTCTAAGTTTTTTTTTCTTTTCTAGATGAATTAAGAACTTTTTTGTTGTTGAGATTTCTGATTGGAATTATTGCTGTGATTTTGCAGAGGAAACACATCATCCTGTAGTAAAGAGTGCTGCAGGCAAGAACAAATAGAGATTGATGAGGCTAAAGAGAAAAGCTGGAAGCTTTCTTCCAAAAGAGGTGTGAGACAATCAGAAAGCAACCAAAACTCTTCATCTAATAAGGATTCAATTATATTTATGGGATATATGTATTGTTTCATCATTAAAAAGAAACACATTTTCAGAGATTCTGTTGAAAAAATTCCTCATTTATGAAGTTCCAAAGGTCGTGGATGCGGAAGGAACCATGAGTTGATGAGGATCTTCATTAGATGTCTTATCTATAGATTATAATGCATCATCAACCTCAGGTTCAACATTTCGAAACGGACCTTCTTGGAGCAACCTTGAGAACCCAATTGTAATTAACTTGGATGATTTTTTTTGGACGAACTTGGATGATTGAATTATGCCACATTATTATGGTTATGTATTTAGTTACTATGGATATCATTTCTATGACTTTTTAAAGTGCTTTCTCAATACGTAAAACTCTTAACTTTAATGTATTTTTTATGTTCCGTTTGATTTCTAATTATACTTTACTTAAAATTAACAACTATTAATTTAGTGTATTTAGTATTTACATCCATCAACATTAGCTCACCCCGTGCGATGCACGGGTAATGAGGCTAGTTTATTCTAATCTTGGTGCATGTATATTTATTTGAATATATGTGTGGAAAGTGTTTGGGAAATTCTATTTTGATGTATGAAGTTTTGACTTTGTTTTTTGTTACTTTTCTAATGATTTAAAACACGAAGTATTTAACCAACACCGTTAGCTCAATGACTTGAGCTACCCTAAGACGCGAGGAGTAAACATGGTGTTCTCAAGTTCAATTCCCGCAGTGACAATCTCGATGTTGGCCAGTATGAGATTTATTTTTAAACATGATCAGAGATTAGTCTTTCGTTTAAAGCGTTGGGACACTCCATGAATTACAAGTAATGATCCAAAAAAAACACGAAGTAATTGAGTACTTTGATTATCTATTAAGTTATGATGTGATGAACCGAGAGTTATTTTTATTTGTATTCAACAATGATGAAATAAACAATTTTAGAGAAGAATTAAAAAACCACTAACCAATCTAATCCAAACTAAATTAAATCAAATCTCCAAGTAGGTAACTCAGTTGGCGAGCTAATGAATACCGAATGAGTGCACCAAAGGAGTGCAAGCAGGAGGTTCCGTGTTCAAACCTGAGAAACTAACATCTCCACTCCTCCACTAACATTGCCTATATAAAAAAAGTAAATAAATCAAATCACATCGGGGCGAATTTGATTTTAAAAACAAACGGATTGAATCACTACAGAGTACCAAACTGCAATGAATGGATAAAATGGTTTTCCAAAAAGGGATCGATTCCAATATATGAATACCCCCCTTCTCAGCTTCACAAGGGGGTTAAAAAGAGGAGGTTGTGGAGTTGAATTGACATCCAAAGAGTCAATGGAGCTAAACAAGCAGGGCTAACTC
This sequence comes from Astragalus membranaceus, assembly GCA_039519185.1. Classification (NCBI taxonomy): domain Eukaryota; kingdom Viridiplantae; phylum Streptophyta; class Magnoliopsida; order Fabales; family Fabaceae; genus Astragalus; species Astragalus membranaceus. Next base: position 162,712,902 of record CM076854.1, on the reverse strand, counting down.
TGTCATTAACAAACATTGCAATAGGTCAAAATCAATCAATAAATATACATACCCAACTTCCGTGAGTGAATTATTGATAATTCAATACACACTAGTTGAACTCCCGTGCTCTGCACGGGATTGCTTAATTTGTTAAAGCGTTATTTTGTTTAAAAGTTATTGTCAATGACATTGCAAAGGCATTGAGAGGACAATCAAATCATTGACAAAAACTTATTTTGTTTAAAAGTAAACAATTGAAGTGTTTATTTAAAGATATGACAAAGCAATAAAATCTATAATGCTAAGTCGAAATCGGTGAATATCTCATTTACTTATACGGACTCATAATGCTAAGTCCAAAAACAATGCTTATCGTCGCACTTTAAGCGCGTTGGCACAGAATTATATATTGTCTTCACCAAACAGGTTTTTGAGGAAAGAACTTCTCGAATTTTAACAGTTATTTTATTGGGGGCTCTAAAGTACTCCAAAACACATGGCTTAGTGCCACACTTTATATATTGATATTAATTTATCTAAAGAATATAAACCTTTGCGAGTCTCCTACTCAGCATTCCCGCCAATTCTCCAAGCTCCACCCCACCAGCTGCCGCCTGTGGATGAGCGCCGTGTGTTTCCACGGTGGATGGAGTCATTCATTCACTGCCATGGTGGCCCTTGTCAGCGGCCTTCTCTTTTCTTTTTGACTATATTGCGTTGCTTCTCTTTTCTTTACTCACACACGCAATACTTTCCTTCTTTCTCTCTGAACACTGCAGTGTGTGTCAGACATAAAACAAAACAAATCACACACGCAACCCAATCTCTCATTCCTCTCAATCTCTGTTTCGATCTCTCTCTCCATGCCTCCCTCACTTCATCCAAACCCACACCCTCACCGCACAGCCACACTCATCTCGTCCCCCACCCTTTTCTCTCTGTCGCCATGTCTCTCTCTGTACCACCATCACCGGCGCGAGAAAGAAGAGAAGAAATCGCGAGATGCTGCTCGCTTTTTTTCACCGTGTTGCGTTTTTGCGAGATTTAATAGCGTTTTCCAAATCTTCTTTCATCAAGAGAGGGAGAAAATGAGGCAGATATGCGTAGAAAGAAGGAGACGAAGGGGGAGAAAAAGGTGCACATCATGGCTGGTGGAAGGTGGAAGGGACGTCGCCGCCACCGTAGCGAGATTGCCGAAAATCGCTCCACGCCAGCGACAAAGGTATGAAGTTTTGGTTACATTAAATAGTAGGGCTATACGATTATGTCTTCCCCCTCCTTCTTTTTCTTATTTTTTATTTCTCTGATTCTCTTCTCTTGGACTTTTTTCATGTATTTTGGGTGTCAACCCCTTATTCATCGCTTCACCAATGACCTCTCCCTTAAGGTACAGTCAATCACTCTCCGTTCTGGTGTTTCCTTTTTATATTTTTCCTCTCTTTCTCCATCACCCTCCTTATCGGCTTGCATCTTCTTCCTCTATCTTCTACAATTCTTTTATTTCCGAATTTTGATGTTGTTTTCATGTTACTAATGTTAGGGTTTTGGCTATCTACATTCTAATTCCCTTACTCTGCTACTAATTTGCAGATACCATAAATATTAGTATCTAAGAGGGAAGAATATAAACCTTAGGTCACAATGTCACATAGGTTTTAGTTATCTATGTGGCTTTTGCAGTAAGGTTTATTGCTCACTTGCTCTTGTGCTTTGTTTTTGTTGTCGATTAAATCAAAATTTTGTTATTTTGTTACATTCTTTATGTTTTATATGCAATATGCAATGATCAAGGATTTAGTTCATGCGAAAAAGTGCAGCAAAACTCTTTTCAATTTGAAGCTCAGGGTGTTTGCTGTAAGTGTGCTTTGATATTACAATATATTATATTATATCAATAGTGTTTGCGTCTCAGTTTCAGTTTTGGTTAGCATCTATGATATTGATTTGTGGATATAAAAGGAAATGTTATTGGTTTTTATTTAGCTTCTCTAATGAATTTCATTGATGATAGGTGAAGCTGACAATTGCCGGGAAAACAATTGTGAAGGAAGATGATTTTGAGGTGCTGCCATCTGAGTTGTCAAAGACCGAGTATTTAATTGGAATGTAAATGTTTGTATTTTATTTTTTATTTTTTTCTCTTTTTAATATGCCTGTTAGTGCTAAGGGGGGGGATCATTATGCTGGCAATGCTTCTCAAGCTGAGATTGCTAAGACTCCTACAAAATGTGGTTCTAAAAGAACCCTCTCTTCTGTTGATCAATCTTTGGCTCCTCACGTGTTTTCTCCCCAGACTTCCACTACAAAGCTATCTAGGTCTACCTCCATCAAGACTTCCACTGCAAAAGCTGGCTAAGCCTACCTCCATCAAAACTAAGCAAGAGAAATCAGCCAACTAAACTATGTGTCCTGCCTAAGCTATTGGATAAAGTATAAAGTTAGTCTGATCAATGACTTATAGTATCATCATTATTGGATAGAGTATAAAGTTAGTCTACTCAGTGACTTATATTATCATCATTAGATATCCTAATCTATTTTTACTGACATCTAGCTAATTCTGTTAATTCTAATTGTATTGTCTTTTCATAATTTTTACGGCTATTAGTTAGTGTTCTCATTCTTATGCTTTCATGCGTTTTCAGCCACACTGTTTTATTGGTACAATTTGTTTTGATTCTTTTTACTTACTACTTATTATTACATCTCTTTCCTATAGTGTTTTGCATGTTCCTCACATGGAGTCTTTGAGAAAACGAAAGGCTGATGCTCTTTATATTGTTGATAGTATCAACAATGAGGATTCAACTACATCAGTTAGGCAAAAAAATGGCTGCCTATTTTACCAACAAGGGTGATGTAGTTCCTTCTTTGGATGGAGCACATGGAACTGATGTAGTTCTTGATCCTGTCCACCCTAGAAATGTTTAAAACACATGTGATGATCCTCCACTTAACACTTCTTTCATTGATTTCCCAACAAGTATTTTGTATGTTTCTATTTAACAACCCGGTTCCTCTCTTTTTGATTAAATCTTCTGATGTTTGGTCTCAAACAAATGACCCATGTCAAAATGATTAATGTTTCATCGCATATAATCCATCTCATTAATTGATCATTCTGTTTTGGATGTAGTGAATGGAGCACAATCAGTTCTTGATTTTATCAACCCTGGCAGTTCTCTTAATACAATTCCTAATACTCCAGTCAATAGTGGTTTGGTTCCTTGCACAACAGGTAACTATCATTAATAATAAAGTTTTTGATTCATGTTTTTAGAATCCATTTGCCTATATTTTTCAAGTCCATTTTCTGGTTTCATTAAACCTTCTCTTACATATGCTCAACATTGTTAGCTGATCAAACTGTTGTGGATGGAGTGGATGGAACTGATGTAGTAGTTGTTGATCCTGTCCATCTTGCTAATCTTGAAAACACCACTTCTGATTCTCCACTAAATGCTTCTTCCATTGACTGTATAACAGGTAATTTTACATATTTGTACTTAACCATGTATTCCACCAGATCTTACATAATTATAGAGCTTATATTTTAATGTCTTTCATAACTATAGACCTTCTAATTTAATGTCTTTCATAATTCCAAATTATCTCATCATACATAATTATAGAGCTTCTATTTTGTTGTTTTTCAGTTCCTAATTCTAAGCTTTCCATTGAAACCCAACCTGGGACACGTTTTCCTGCTCATTTTGTTGTTGATAACCACGATGTTCCTTATATAGAGACCAAGACTAATGAAATTATGAATATCTTCTGTATTGATGGTTTGATTGGAACACCTACCAGAAGAAAGGTTGTTTTAACTTACACTTCAAGGGGCCGGTTTAAAATCCTTTGTCCAATGACTACTAGCCGTGTTCGTCCGAGAATAATGCGTAATCAGCCACCTCCTGTTCAAGTTCGCTTCCCTGCTTCTGGAGGTCGCCGCCCCATTTCTAGAGCTGACCGTTCTCATCGTCAAACTGTTGGAGAAACTGCTGCTAATCCTATTGTTATGTAGTGCCTTTATTTTGTAGCATGGTTCTTCTATCTTTGTTTTGTTTAATTTGCTCCATCTTAACTCTTGGATTGTGACACTTAGACCTTTTGTATTAGAACTTTTATTTCTATGGAATGTGGTGTTTAGATCTTTTCTCTTACACTTTCAGTTTTTTTATGCCTAATATTTACGGCTTTCGCCCCCGTGCTAAGCACGGGTAATACCAACCTTTATGGCTTTTGCAGTTTAATAACAAACAAAATTTAATGCAGTGGAAATTCTGTATTGATTGAAGTTGTCGCCCCGTGCATCGCACGGGTGAACGCACTAGTATACATAATAGGTGGATAAAACTTTTACATTACCTGTCAATTAGAGATTGACACATCACCAAAAAGAAATTGGTCAATAGGTAACCACAAATTGAGCCAATTGGTAACCAACCACTCGATATATTTTGTCACGAAGTTATTATTTTTATGAATATTATATATGTTTCATTATAAAAACAGAGGAAATAGGGAATAGTTTATTTTGCAATGTTGGGTTTTAAAGTTTGACCGTAATTGGTTCATTTTGGTTTTAAATGCCGTAACGGTTCTAGACTTAGTTATTACCTTTTAACGGTTCAGAAAAACTATTCATCCGATTGACGGTTCGTGAAAAATTGCAAAAAAAAAACTATAATTATTAAATGTTCAGTTTTTAAGCTAAACAGTTCGGGCCCATAAGTTCGGAAAAAATAATTATTAAAAGTTCAGTTTTTAAGCTAAACAGTTCGGAAATAAAAAACTGTGAACCGAACTGAACCGAACTGTCAATGTAGTTCAGTTCGGTTCGTCGAACTATTATTACGGTTCAGTTTAGTTCGCCGAACTGTTTCAATCAATTCGGTTCGGTTCTGTTCAGTTCCCCTCCTGAACTGAACAATGAACGGCCCTGGTCATCATGACAACAACCGCCCTTGCAAAACTACTTTTTTTTTTTGTAGTATTATTTATGCCTCACTATGTTTTGTTGAAATTCATTTATAATTCTAAGCAATATTCTAACAATAGATGCAAATTTTGGGGAGTTCTAAATCTGGATTACACGGAGTTCAGTTGAACTCGGGGTTCTCAATCTAAAAAAATTGAAATATTGAATTTTCTTTTTGATAAATAGCTATTTCTATTTAATAAATGCTATATATATCAAAAATATTTAAGATTTTCACGCGTGTGTTAAGTATTAGAAGAGACCAAAACATGAAAACTAGTATCAAAATTTAACACATAATTAAAATAATAATTTTCTGTACAATTTGAAATCATCCAACCAAAGTGTGTAACTTTCATTGCTCAACCTACTAATAAGTGCACAAAAATAAAATCACTAATTTTCCATCAATTCTATAAATATTTAATTTAAAAAAACAACACGCTACTTATTTCTTGGAATAAGTATCTTTTTAAGTCAAACTACATTTGCACATTGAGTAAAAAAGAAAAACTACAATTGCATATGATAAATGACAAGTCAACAAAAAGGTTGGAGTTGCATATGCTGACCAGGATTCGTTATTATCCTACTTCTATAATTAAAAAAAGATCCACATTTATTAGAGTACTTTTAGGGTGAGGGAGCAAAGTAAATCACTCGCTCGTGAACTACTAAAATTGACCGTATGATATTATGTAAAATGCTATGAATGACTAAGATTGAATCAACCGGTATTAAATCTCAACCATTGATGAATTTTTATACCACATCATACGATCATATTTAATGGTTAACCGGTGAGGGATTTGATTTGTTCCTCACCTTAGAAGCACCCCATTTATTAGGTTCCGCTAGTTTTAATTTTAATAGACATATAACTACTTACTATATTTTTAAACAACATTAATTATTTTCTGCACTAAAACATTAATTAATTTACAACTTACAAAATTACAATAATTGTGTAAAAAAAATACAATAATTGGTTAATTAGTTAATTTAATTAGGAAGTGCTTCAACAACCAACACCTCTGTCTTTAGTGGCATGAGCTACTTGGAATACGAGGGTCGACTTGATGCTCTCAGACTCGATTTCCACGGTGATATTGATGAGTGCAAAATTTACTCTTAAATACGATTAGGAATTAATCGTTAATTGTTAGGACACACTACCGAGCGACTAATGCTCCGAAAAAAAAGTCCTTAGAGGACAACCTGGCAAGGAGCACTCCACTCCAGAAGCAGTGGCATATTGGTAAAAAGGTAGAGAAAAATGTCGTGAAGAAAAGTTTTAATAATTAAAATTTGCAATTGCAATTATAATATTGTTATGCAATGAATTGAAGATCCAAAGTTTGCCATCCATCCAGAGAGTCCTCCCCAATTTGCCTGCGACGACCAAATCTCGGCGAGAAAGAGAGAGAGAGAGAGAGAGAGAGAGAGAGAGAGAAATTCAGTGCTAAAGACCAAGATTTGTTGAGAGTAAGAAGAAGTAACAAATTACAAGAGAAAGAGAGTGAGACATTAATGGCGGAAGTGAAGGAAGAGAGTAAATCTAGCGAAGAAAGTGTGAAACTGTTCGTAGGGCAAGTGCCGAAGCATATGACAGAAGATGAACTTCTTACAATGTTCAAGGAATTTGCTTTGGTTGACGAAGTCAACATCATCAAAGACAAAGCTACTCGCGCTTCTCGAGGTTTTTCTTTCAATTCAATTCAATTCAAATCTCGCATTCTCCGCTTTCTCCACTCGTCTTTCTTCCAACCCTAATTTCGCGCACTTTCTGCAGGTTGTTGCTTCGTGATTTGTCCTTCCAGAGAAGAAGCTGATAAGGCCGTCAATGCGTGTCATAATAAGAAAACACTACCAGGGGTGAGAATCTCTTCTCTTCTCGTCTCGTCACTCTCTCTTAATTGTTTGTTTTTATGCTACTATTAGTACTACTCTTCAATTCAATGTGATCCCTTTTTATCCAATGGTATTGATGTGATTCTGATTCTGTTATAGTAAATATTTGGTGCTACTTACCTATGTAGTATTATTATGCTGACGGCTACTACTACTTTTTAGTAATGTGTGTCTTAATTGGCTGAAACCGTTTTTGTCTAATTTTAGCAATTTATGTTTCGCTGCTTACTATATTTTGGGTAACTGACTCAACTCATTACTGTTTTTAATTCCCCCCATTCCACAATGTTTCACATTTTTCTGTATTTTATTTATACCGTGTCCTTATTAATTGTATTCGGAAGTTTTCTAACTGATCATTGGAAACGGGTCCAACTTTGTTATTTTAGTTAGTCTGGATCTGACATGGATAAGCAGGTAAAGATATACATAGTTTTAGTCATGGATCCCTATTAACATTGGGAAATAAAATAGACATGTAAGGTAATTTGATGTGTAGAAAATTAACATTGGTTTAACTTTGGTTTAAAAGATGTTATGATGTTGTTTGATCCATTTGGCCTACCCACCAAGTGGAAGAATACTGTTGCAGAAGTATACTTTTCAAATTGGCCGCTTTTTGTGAACCTTTGGGTTCTAGAAATTATTTACTATGAATATTCGGTGGGGACACCTTGTATAGCTACTCTGGCCTTGTTCTGTTATGTATATAAGTTAATGCTTGGAGTTGGATATGATGGGCAAATTTGCTAGCTCCTTCAGCAGTTATTCATAGCACATTCCTTATGGTTGTAGTTCAATAAGGGATGGTGGGAGTGGGAAGAGAAATCGACAAGTTTCGTGATTTAAGATAACTATGAATCCTCTCATGAAATTGAATAGGGAAGAGTACGGCCCTTTAAATTGGTGCATTGCATAGAAACTTATCCAGGAAAAAAATAGGTTTTCAAGAATTTTGTAAGTAGAAATCAAGTATGTAATTATTGAAGGAATAAAATTATAAAATTAAATTTGCTGACAGAATTACGGCCAGGCCTGGTAAACATAGTCCTAAGCTAAATTATAATTGCTATTGTCAATCTAGCAAAAAATGTTTTGGCAGTTGACTCTTCTTTGAGAAGACATTTCATTGCATTTTTGAGACTTTCTGATCTAGGAATTATATTAACCGGCAGGTGTCCTTCTAGGTTATGCTCATCTTTATGGATGTCACTAGTATTCAAACTTGGTTTCTGCCTGCATGATAAATTGTGTTTCTTGATTATCCAATGCTTTCCATAGAACACTGAAGTAATTGCGTTGTGAATGTTACTGCTTTAATACCCATGTAACATGGCGTGATTAATCTTGTTCTGATTGGGAGGCATCCCTGTTGTTTGTCTAATCCAGGCATCTAGTCCATTGCAAGTGAAGTATGCAGATGGCGAGTTGGAAAGATTAGGTTTGATATAATTTTATGATATGATTAAATATTATATGCAGCAATTGGTATCTGAGATTCATTCACGTGTTGGAATTCCTTTGTTATCTCAAGGGCATGCCTTGATAAGTAATTGTTTGTTATCCTTGGATCCAGAACACAAACTGTTCATTGGCATGCTTCCAAAGAATGTTTCTGAAGTTGAAGTATCTGCACTTTTCTCCAAGTACGGAACTATAAAGGATTTACAAATTTTAAGAGGTTCTCAGCAGACAAGTAAAGGTGCTGATTTTACAGCTTATCCATCCTTTATTCTTTTAGGGTTCTCACATTTCTTAACCACAAGGCTTATTCATAGTTCTAGTATGTTGTGGTAGTAGGTTGTGCATTTTTGAAGTATGAAACCAAAGAACAGGCTCTTGATGCTTTGGAGGCAATCAATGGAAAGCATAAAATGGAGGTTGGTGTTTATTGAAACTGTCATCTGTATTGTTGTCCCTAATTTTATTTTGGTAGTAGTGGAGTTATTGTGTAATATATTGCATATGTTCAAAAATTTCATCTGTTAGTAGTTCATTAACGAAAGGATGGAGATCAATAGATTGAATGTGCAGGATTGAACTACGTTGTTATCAGAGTAATAATATTAAGCAGTTTAGTGGTACTATATATAGTTCTACTGCAATGAATGCAAAGTATAACTGAAACCTGACTATAAGACGGCATGAGTAAACCATTCATGCACGTAAGGAATATTTTAGGTTCAATAATATGATTTTGGTTACTTGTATGTGGTAGAATGGAAAAGTGCATGTCTTCAATTTCTAATTACAATTTTAGTTGTAAATGGTGTTTGCAGTATTTTGGACCTTCAAGCGGCATTCAGCCACAAAATCCCGTCGGTGAGAGACGTGAACATTTAATCATGTTCAGTTTTCATTGTAGAACCACAATTATTATTTCATTTTTTTATCCTTGCTCAACTTGGAAACCTAAGGACGGGCTTGTTCCCTACATTGGCTTGAAGTATAAGATAATGTTCCCGGCCTTGGCTTGACCCATTACTCATTACTTATATTACAGGCTTGAACTGGGGCCAAGCCTGGAAAGGGAAAATCAAGCTCTGACTTGTCAAACTCGTTACATGTTTGCAATAAATGAGCATGAGTTGAATAAATCTCAAGTTTGTGATTGTTACCCATGAACAAACCCTTGTGCAGTGTTTGGTCAACATATGTAATTCTAATCCATGTGAAATATAAGATATATGAATTGAAGCTAATGAACTTGCAAAACGACTCCATTGTGGAGTTGCACTTGCATCTTATTCTTTCACAACCAACCGGGTTCAGATTTTCTAAAAAATTACATTCCCTCTTGGCAACTAATCTCCAAATGACATTACTAATACTAAACTTCATCTGCGGACTTTATTTTTGTACCATTGCATCATGCATGACTTGAATTCATTTATTTTCGTTTGTTTTATATGTTCTCTGCACATATATGATGGAAGTTGACAGTGATATCACTAACTTGACAAGTATATTAATTCAGACATCTGCAATCTGATATTTTGTTTGTCTTCCTCTTCCATAGGGTTCAAGTGTTCCTTTAGTTGTCAAATGGGCCGACACTGAAAAGGAAAGACAAGCTCGAAGAGCTCAAAAAGCACAGTCCCAAGCTTCTAATTCACATGCTGATTCTCAACATCCTTCGTTGTTTGGAGCCTTGCCTATGGGTTATGTTCCTCCATATAATGGATATGGTTATCAGGTTACTTCCATTATGATTCACCATGAGACTATGTTTCAGCATTTTTTTCTCAATTCATGCAGGTCTTCGCCATTATGTGTGATAATATTCATTTTCTATTGATAGGCTCCTGGGAGTTACGGGCTCATGCCCTACCGCATGCCGCCAATGCAGAATCAACCTGGTTACCATAATATGATGCCTCACATGAATCAAGGAAATGCGTTGCGGTCTGATCTTGGCCCCAATATGAATCCTAGAAATTATCATGTGCCTCCTGCAAGTTATGTTGGCTCTTATCCTGCTGTTCCAGGTATACAGCATCCAATGGCATATTCTGCAGGAATGATTAGTCCAAGGCCTATGAGTAGTCCTCCGGGTTCGGTTTCACCTGCTGGTGGAAATGGCAACTCGGCCACATCTTCCGGGAGCAGTAAAAGTTCTGGGGGTCAGATTGAAGGTTATCTACATCTTACATGTGCTCGGTTATTAATCAATGCATACAATTATGCATTTGATATATTTATATTTCAATTTTTGCCATAACTATTTCCCTACAACAAGAAAGGTTACTTAGTGCTAACTGCTTATTACTTTATTTTGATTTAGGGCCACCTGGTGCCAATCTTTTTATTTATCACATACCTCAAGAATTTGGAGATCAGGAGCTAGCTTCTGCGTTTCAGCCATTTGGTAGAGTTTTGAGTGCTAAAGTTTTTGTTGACAAAGCAACCGGTATCAGCAAATGTTTTGGTACGCTTTATAAGCTCTATTATTAATGAATTTGATTCGGTTTGGTGTGGAGCTTGTGTTTGATGAGGTCCCATTTGCAGGATTTGTAAGTTATGATTCCCCAGAAGCTGCTCAATCTGCCATTAGCATGATGAATGGATACCAATTAGGAGGTAAGAAGTTAAAGGTTCAGCATAAGAGGGACCATAAACCGGGTAAACCTTACTGATGGAAGCTGAACAATGGAATTTTGTATGATTCACATTGTAATTCATGACTAGTCTGATGTTAATACAATTTGTAATTTCTGTAACATGAAAGTTTATTTAGACATTGATTATTAATTTTATTGATTTTTCTCTCAGAACACTTATTGACTGTATTAGTTTTTTTTTTAGCAATTGTATTATCCTTTTTAGTTTCATTTATAGGATGAGCACTTGGCTCCATAAATTAGACAACAACCACACTCTTCAATTTTCAACTTTTTTTTTGTGTACATTTAGTGAGGAATATTGGATTTGATCTTATTAGCCAGCAATTGTCAGCAACACCGAGTGATTTTAAAAATGATACGCAGATTCAAATAAAACATAGTAACATTAAGAACAAAAAATTAACAAGTTCTGATATATTAATAAATGCGTTTAAATTCCATATGTAGTATATTAATAATGTCATTTAATGAGTTTAAAAGCATGTCACTTGTCATTTACATTAAATAAACATCATATATATGTGTAATATTTTTGTATTTACAGTATAAAAGTTAATAAATGTTGCACTTGGTTCCATTTTTATGAATTTTAAATCAATGGCTACAGACTAAAAGCGGGCCGCCTGGATTTGATTTCTTTGGGCCCAACTTTGCCTAAGCAGCATACCCATGACAGTGTGGTGAGGGTTTGAGCCTTGGGGATATCACTCTGAGGGTTCTGTTGTGGGCCAAGCTGAGTGCTCAGCAAGTCTTGGTTGAAGCCCAAATGGGTTTCTTAAAGAAAAAGGTGCGATGTCATGTGGAAGGAAATAAGGGAATGAGACGGACAAAAGCAAAACAAAAAAGGGTCCCATTTTTTGTACCCCCACCCTTATACCCCATACCCCTGCCAATTGTTTTATTCCCAAATTACCCCTGCTAAATTCCTACAAGACGAATTTATCTAATTTAAAGATAAATCCGTTTTGAAAAAAACCAAAATGGATTTATCTTTAACTTAGATAAATCTGTTTTGAAGAAAAATGTACAACAGATTTACCTCAACAATAGATAAATCCGTTGTGTAAATTTATAAAAACGGATTTATCTAATAAATAGATAACTTTGTTTTGTAAAATAATTAATAAATTAAATTCAGCATTAAATTACAATTTTAAGGCAAATATAACTAATATATAAGGAATATTATATACAAAAATAACGAATAAATATTAGTGTAAAAATGTTATAAAAAAGGTTATAAAAACACCACTAAAAATCCGTTGAAGAGTCAAAACTAATCTAAAAATTATAAAGGCTTAAATATATGTTACCCCCTGCAAATATGCTCATTATCCAGTTTGCCCCCTGTAAAAAAAACTCTTAAAAAAACATTGCAAATATAAAGTGTTTCTAGTTAGGTCCCTCTGTTAAGTTTCTGTTAAAAAAACTGATGTGGCAAACGGAGATGACGTCAGCAATGACGTCACTGCCACGTGTCACCATATGTTTGGACCATTGTGCCACGTGGCACTAACACGCCACATCATCATCCCATGTCATCATGGACACATGTCAGTGCCACGTGTCCATGATGATATGGGATGCTGACGTGACATGTCAGTGCAACGTGGCACAAAGGTCCAATCATATGGTGACACATGGAAGTGACGTCATTGCTGACGTCATCTTCATTTGACACATCAGTTTTTTTAACAGAAACTTAACAGAGGGGCCTAACTAGAAACACTTTATATTTGCAATGTTTTTTAAGAGTTTTTTTTTACAGGGGGTAAACTAGATAATGAGCATATTTGCAGGGGGTAACATATATTTAAGCCAATTATAAAAACACCACTAAAAATCTAATAAAACCAAAATAAGGTTGTGCAAATTGTTTTAGATTTTTTGGAGATTATGAAAAACTAAAAATTTAATAAAAAATAGTAAATGATGGAGTTTGGGATTTTGAGCCCTGCAGTCCCTGATTTTTTTTGAGATTTAATGGCTGTGGTTTCAGAACAATCAGAGTAGTTTGCCCGAAAACAATTTTTTTAGCCTAGATTATCTAGCCGGCGTACAACATCGTCACGTGTAACGAATATCTACACACTGAACAGAACTAAAACATCATTGATATCCATATCTATTTTGATTTTTAAAAAAAAAATGATATTTATCTATTTTATTTTGTAAAACGGATTTATCTATTAATAGATAAGTCTGTTTTGAAAAATTGCAGAGCGGATTTATCTATAAATCAGTTTTCAATTTTTTTTGCAAAACGGATTTATCCTAAAAATGGATAAATCTGTTTTACATTTTGTAAGGGGTAAAATGGGAATAAAAAATTTGTGTGAGGGTACCAAAAATGCAACCCAACAAAAAAAGGGCAAGACACCGCCAATAATTTAAGTTTTCAAGAGGACTCCGATGAAGGCCTTCATTGATCTCAAGCGTGAGCTCATCTAGAAGTTATCTTTTTGTATTCTATAAGGAGTAGGCAAATTTTCAATAGGTGTTCTAGGAATGACCATGAATTAAAGAATGCTTGTAGCTTGTTCCATCTAACCTGTTGGTTATGTCGTATCAATAAAATCTTAATTATCGATAAAATCCTAATTATCGAAAAACATCGATTAAATAGATAAGATAATATTAAAGTATATTGATTTTATAGATATTGAAGAATTTTATAACTATTTGGATGTGAAATTTTACATTAATTAGACAAGGAGATTAATTCATTATACATAAAAATAGATGAGGAGTATTAACTAAAGTAAAAAAAGCATACATAAAAAAGAAGTATTTAAAATAAAAATATATGCAGTACTAATAATTTTAAAAAATAAAAAATAAATTATGACTCTAAAAAATTAATTGAAGCCGCATTTTTTAATATATTTTAGTATGATATAACAATACATCTATTTGCATACTGTATGTTTAAATCGCGTGTTATTATTTACGTTTTCAAAATCTGCACAAATTTTGTATTAGTAAAAATTATTGCTAATCTTACACAAAAAAAAAATTATCGCTAATCTTCTACTTTATGATTATATTTAATATATTAATTTTAAATATTTATGTTATTCTTTATATTTGGCTCCTTCATGAAAACCGAGTTAGTTCTTCTCATCGATGAAATCGATGTATATACTTCTTATTAATTATTAATACTAATATCTTTACAAAAAAAAGTATTTAACAAACTATTTAGAAGTATCTCGGGAAGGTAGTCGATGAAGGTTGGTCTAGTTGGTAAGGATTCAACTCACACCCACAAGGTCGTGAGTTCGAATCCCACTATCTTCGTTGGTGGGTACTATGTAAGTACAAAAAAAAATCTCGGAAAAGTATGAAGGAAATAATACATTGGTCAAAAAGAAAAAAAAATATTCACGACTCAGCAAGTCCATTTAAATTGTGTTACAAAATTCAAATGATAATTAATTATAAAGTAGTAAATGCATGACTAGTAGAAGTCCATTTAAATGCATTACTATCATCATGAACTAATCTTAGGATTAGCTGCTGATGGCAATGACAAATGCCAACACGCTTAATAGATGGATGTATAATCCTGCTGCCTGCCACAAAAGTCTAGCGTGCTGGTTATCATAGCTTTCATTCATTCATTTTTTTTAAGAAACGAGTGGCCACCCACCAATGTTTCTTCTGGTCCCATTTTGATTCATTTTTCTCCCAAATCAATTCATGTTTCACATTTCTTGTTTTACTCTCAATTCCGCTTTTTTACAAAGCTGTGTGTGTGATCTAGTTCCTCACGTCAATTTCCCATCCCTAACACTGGTAGAATTCTGAAAATATAGGTCAAAAGTGAGCAAAGATTTTTCTAAGTTGCCTGCCTTAAGTTTCATGCAGGCCATTAACGTGTATTAGCATACCCATTATTATCAATTACACGGAATTCTCCATATCATGACAACAACATAAGCCAATATTCCAACCTAAGGTTGGGGAATGTCACACACAATAGATTAACTTTTAAGCTCCAGCAAGCAATACTTAATTATCCATGGTTTGTTTGGTTATAAATAGAAATTATAAAAAGATAACATGTGAAAGGAAAAAAATATTTTATTGCTTTGTAGGTCTCTCAACTATTCGTGCATTTCTAAATAGGTCTATTAACTTTTTTTTTTGTAATGGATTACTTTTAAATAATTTAACTCTAGTTTAATTGGGTCCCTAGACTTTTATAAATTGTAATTAATTAGCCCCCAAAATTTTAAATAACTTTTAATCGAGTTTCTAATACATGGACCTAATTAGTAGTTAGGATTAATCGTTAGGTCCCTAAAATATGGGTCGAATTGGGTTTGAGTCCCTACAATTTCATATTCCTCCACTTTTCGTCATTGGTGGCAACTTATATGGCAACTTATATCTATATCTATATCTATATCCCAAATATGTAGCTCTGTTGGTGAACTAAGAGATACCGAAGAAGTACACCAAATGAGTGTGAACTCGAGAAACTGTTTCCCGGGTTCAAATAGACCTTTTCCCTTCTCATTTATAGTAGAAAATTTGTTCGCTTCTACACTGTAAGTTTCTTTTTACTATTCGTTTTTTCGGAATGAGATCTTGATATTTTATTGAATGTGTCTTTCTCTATGTTAGTGTAATCATCCAAGAATGGGAGATCTCTCCGTTTTTCAAGAAGAAAATTTATTTATTTTTATTTGACATATTGATAATTTAAAGTTATATTAACTACTACTTTTTTTAATATACTCTTAATTATTTATTGTAAAAAAGACTAATAAATGTCACTGGAAAACGACTAATAAAAGACATAAGAAAATGACTAATAAAATATATTCAAAAATGTCATAGGAAAATGACTAATAAAAGACATATTTTTTATTAAATATAAAGACTAGAAGAGACCCAAACGATCTCATTCAAGTATTTTTGGTGGCCGTTCAAATTTTACTATCCCAATCTAAACTTAAGTTAGAAGACTATAAATGAAGCGGATTTTGTAGACTCATGAAGTCTCTTTCATCGGTTCCTCTATATCATCAAAATTCAATAAACTTGAGTCGAGAATCATGAATTCTGACACCTTCAAAACAAATAGAGTCAAAATCTAGGCTGAGTGAGAGGTTTGAAATCTTGTATGTACCACCACCAGCTACCAAGAAGAAAATGGACATTAATTAATTTAACAAGTATTCTAGAAATATTCATTAAACAATTAACATGAAAAAAATGTTTACAAAAAACATGTTATATTAGATAAATAAATATTATTTGTTTTAACTTAATTCCTGAAAGACAAACTTCTAGAAGACAAGAGTGTTGGAACATGTTCCCAACTGGTCTATTTTGTCAAGCTAGTTACCATGATATTATCCTCTAGATGACCGTGACAAACTTGATCCAAATTCTTCTCCTCCTTTAAATTTTAATAATAAATAATAATAACTACTCACTAGTCGATCCAAGGTTTTGAATGATTTCCCTGTCACTGTCACAAAAAGTACTAAAGAAGACACCCTAACTTTTTATTTATAAGATTTCATAATTATTTGTTGGAGTAGCTGAAAGATGTCCTTGTAAGTGTATTTGGATCCAACAGTAACATTATAATTTCAATACACCAAACACTTGCAAAGGTAGATGGACATGAAGCATTATGTCCCTGCTTACATGTTCATTGAAGCCACAGGTGACTCTGAAGCTGATTCGAATATTCCCATTATTGGTGAATATGAATATGATGATGATGATGATGCTCAATCTTGTAGCCAAGATATTGCTGATGAACTCAAAGGATATGAGTCTTTTGATGATGATGAAGATGTTTATGGAACTTCAAATCGTGAAGATGATGAGATGCAAGAACATTACAAGTCCTTTGTATCTGATGATGATGATGATGATTCAGATCAAGGGTCTGTTGATGAGATGGAAAAGAATAGGCTCTTCTGGGAAGCTTGTTTGGCATCTTGATTTATTCTATTCTCTAGATCATTTAATAATGTTACGGTTTTTTCATTTCTATGTATCCTTCCCATAAGGGAATAGCATAGGATCACTAGTATTTATTATTTATTAATAAGAAATAAAAGCTTTCAATTGTATCTATGCTTACTATGTTGTTTCTGCACTTTGTTCTATGGTTGATCGTGGAATATATATAGATTGCAGCATTGTTCTTATAATTTTTCTTGTTGATACTTTTATGAATCAATCAACAGTACTGTCATTTTATGTGATCCTTTAATTAATTTTAATCTGGTTTAATGAAATTGCAGTAACATATTTTGCCAACGATCTTGTTACATAGTTGGTTACATTTGAAATTCAGATGATCACATGCCCCGTTCAAGGAGATTCAGGAAAGTTGGGTAATTCAGTGTTCACAATTTTTTGACTTTTAGCTGGGGAAGACAGGGCACATGGGCAGCTTAATGGTTAAGGAAGCATTTGAATTTAGATTAGGAATAGTTGGAATTGAATGCTGACATGCCGTTAGAAAGTTCGGAGTTGTACGATTAAGATCGAACGCTTTAATTTTTTTTTTGGTTCAGATCATTACTGGCTACTCACGGAGTGTCCTAACGCGTTTAAAGACTAATCTTCGCTTGTTCTTAGGATTGTGAAGCGGTAATAAATGAGGAATTGATTTCACAAATTGATTATTCCTTGTTGTACATAATTTACTTTCATAGAATGGGTAGATAAATTAGGTAATAGTGGATTTGTCATATTGTATTGTAATTACCTGCAATTACTCAGAATATTATATGTAGAGAAGCAATAACAGAGAGAAAGGAAGACTAGGTTAATTTGATCTTGCGATCGGTTTCTTGGTCTTGGTATTTTTGTGCGTTCCTTTTTTTGGCTGTTGTTCTTGGTGTGGTTCCTCTGTTCGCCTCTGCTTCAGTTCGTGGTCTGCTTCAGCGGATGCGATTCCCACCGTTCGCGTCTTCCCGACTTGTTGATCTTGGTTCTCGCAGTCGCTGCTCTTGGTTTTCACTCGCTCGGTTGCACTTCTTTTTCGTAGATCGTGACTCTTGGTTGAGTCCCAGTTTTTGTTCTTGCTGCTGCTCCGTCGTGGTTCTGAATCCTCGTTGTCGTATCGTGATTTTGGGTTTGGTTCTCGCCGTTGCTTGAGTGTGCTTCTTGATCGTTATTTTTGTTGTCGTTGGTTGTGCATTCTTTTATCGTTGTTGCCATCACCTGTGCGTTCTTGTTATCGTCGTTGCCGTCACTTGTGGGTTTTTGTTATCGCAAATTATTGATAAAAGTTGGTTTTGCGTCCGCTTTACCGGCAAAAATTATGCTGCTTGGGAATTTCAGTTCAAAATGTATGTCAAAGGGAAAAGATTATGGAGTCACCTTGATGGAATTTCTAAGGCACCGGAAGATAAAATTGCCTTAGATGCGTGGGAAGTCAAAGATGCTCAAATTATCTCTTGGATCCTCAGTACTATTGATCCTCAAATGATCAATATTTTGCTGTCTTTTTCAACTGCTCAAGAAATGTGGAACTACTTGAAGCGTATTTACAACTAGGACAATACTGCCAAGCGTTTCCAATTGGAGTTGGAAATCGCCAATTACAAACAAGGTAATTTGTCAATTCAAGACTATTATTCTGGTTTTCTGAATTTGTGCTCAGAACACTCTGCTATTATATATGCTGCTGTCGCCAAACCGTCCCTTTCGGCTATCCAAGATGTTTATGATACCAGTAAACGAGACCAAATTCTCATGAAACTTCGTCCGGAATTTGAGGCCGTTAGAGGTGCTTTGCTGAATAGGAACCCTGTTCCTTCCTTGGAAATGTGTGTTGGTGGACTGCTCAGGGAAGAACAACGTCTTTATACTCAAGGAACCATGTCTCATGATCCTGTCCTTTTCGAACCTGCAACAGTTGCATATGCTGCGCAAAGTAGAGGCAACGACCGTGATATGTGTCAGATTCAATGCTTCACTTGCAAGCAATTTGGACATGTTGCTCGTAATTGTCCTAAGAAATTTTGCAATTACTGCAAGCAGCAGGGTCATATCATCTCTGCCTGCCCCACACGTCCTCCACGACCGACTAAGCGTCCGGTGCAGGCATTCCATGCCACTGCTAGCTCTGCAGCTGGTCCTTCCACCACTGGTGCATTTGATGGTGGTGCTCTACAGCCTGAATTGATTCAACAAATGGTACTTTCTGCTCTTATAGCCTTGGGCATTACTAGTAAGTCCTCTTTCATTTCTCGTCCATGGTTACTTGACTCTGGTGCATCGAATCACATGAAGGGTTCCCCTGAACAGTTGAACAATTTACATTCTTATAATGGTCATCAGAAAATTCAAATTGCTGATGGTAGTACCATTCCTATAACTCATGTTGGTGACATCAACTCTAAGTTTCGAAATGTGCTTGTAGCACCTGGACTTGCTTCCAATTTATTGTCTGCTGGTCAATTAGTGGATGATGGTTGTGATGTTAATCTTTCTCGCGTTGGTTTTTTGTCTCACTTATTTAAGACTGGTTTGTTGGGTACTAAACCAATGGATTCTAGTGCCTCTATTTCATGTTCTGTTTGCAAATTAGCTAAACGTAAAATACTTCTTTTCCGTCTGGTGCTCATCGTGCTTCTACTTGTTTTGAGATGATTCATAGTGATATTTGGGGAATATCACCTGTAGCTTATCATGCTCACTATAAATATTTTGTTACATTTATCGATGATTATAGTCGTTTTACTTGGATCTATTTTCTTAAATCTAAATCTGAAGTGTTTTCCATGTTTAAGAAATTTCATACGTATGTTGAAACTCAGTTTCAAACTAGTATTAAAATTCTTCGCTCTGATTCTGGTGGTGAGTATATGTCTCATGAGTTTCAGAAGTTCCTACAGCAAAAAAGTGTATTGTCTCAACGATCTTGTCCCAATACCCCTCAGCAAAATGGTGTTGCAGAACATAAGAATCGTCACTTGATGGATGTGACACGTACCTTACTTCTCCAGGCTTCTGTTCCATCTAGATTTTGGGTGGAGGCTCTTTCCACAGCTGTTTTTTTGATCAATCGTCTTTCGTCCACGGTGATTGAGTTTGATTCTCCTTACTTTCGTCTTTTTAAAACTCAGCTTGATTGTAGTAGTTTACATACTTTTGGGTGGGTATGTTTTGTTCACCTACCTTCTACTGAAAGACAGCTTGGGGCACAATCTGTCCAATGTGTATTTATAGGGTATAGTCATTCTCATTAGGGTTTTGTGTGTTATGATGTCTCTAACCATCGTCTTCGCATTTCTAGGAATGTGACATTTTTTGATAATTAGTTTATGTTTCTTTGCCCTTTTCCTGGTCTGAATGAGATTGCTATACTTCCCCAATTTTCTACTTTGTCTCCACCTATAGAACGTTTCAAACCAGGATTCACATATGCTAGACAACACAGTACGCCGCTTCCCACTTCCCCTTCCAATACTGATCCGCCACCTGATCCTGATCCTGTACCAGTTGCACCCCGGCGTTCTAGTAGAACGTCCCAAGCACCTGATAGATATTCACCAGACAGGTTTGATTCCTCACATACTGCTTTAACTGCTTCTCTCTCTAGGACATCTAAACCTACTTGTTACTCGCAGGCTGTTAAAGATGTGCGTTGGGTAAATGCAATGAATGAGGAACTTCAGGCCCTTCGGGACATTTTCACTTAGGAATTTGTGTCTTGCCCTCCTGATATCAAACCTATAGGTTGGGTGTATTCTGTGAAACTGAATTCTGATGGGTCTCTCAATCGGTACAAGGCTCGATTGGTTGCCTTAGGCAACAAGCAAGAATATGGCATTGATTATGATGAGACATTTGCACCAGTTGCTAAAATGACTACTGTTAGAACGGTGCTCTCCATAGCTGCTACTCATGGGTGGTCTCTCCACCAAATGGATGTGAAGAATGCATTTCTTCATGGTGATCTGGCTGAAGATATTTACATGACTCCTCCTCAAGGCCTATTCTCTTCTTCTAAGGGTGTGTGCAAGCTCAAACGCTCTCTATATGGTTTGAAACAGGCACCTAGAGTATGGTATGAAAAATTTCGTTCTACTCTACTTGGGCTCTCCTTTATTCAGAGTCAGTATGATTCCTCCTTGTTCATTCACCGCACATCTACAGGCATTGTTCTACTCCTTCTTTAGGTTGATGATATGGTCATTACTGGTTTTGATCAAGCATCCATCCAAGAACTTAAACAACAGCTCCAAACCTCATTTCAGATGAAAGACCTTGGTAACTTGCATTATTTCCTTGGACTTGAGGTTCATTCTACCTCCAAGGGTATCTTTCTCCATCAACATAAGTATGCCACAAATCTTATTGCTATGGCTGGTCTCCAGCCAGCTAATCCTGTGGATACTCCTCTTGAAGTTAATGTTAAATACTGTAACGCCCCGAATATTTAATTAATTATTCAATTAGATTATTTATTAATTAAGTGTGGGAAAATTGTTGAAGTTGGGAATTATTGGTCACCATTTAATTAATAGGTTAATTAAAGTGTGTGGAAAATAATATTAGAGTAGTAATAATATTATTATGTTGTATGGGCTTATTTTTATGTTGGAAGTAGTAATATGAGGGGTGTAAGGAGAGGCCCATAAAACTAATCAGAAAAATAAAAAGAAGTATAGGTGAGTAAGAAATTAGAATTAGGTTAAGTTGTCATAAGCTAAAAAAAAATAAGGATTTGAGAGAGAACCAAGGAAGGGGGCTGCGAAACTCATACAACCTAGGAGGGTGGCGGCACGACTTCATCTAGGGAAAGGGGGTGGCTGCGCAAGTTTCCATCACCAGGTAAGGGTGGGGTTCTAACTCTATGATAGGGTATATGAAGGGCTTTATGTGGAAAAATAAGGGATCCTATGTGTTTGTTTAATCTTTGAAATCTATTGTCGTTGTTTGAAAACTATTTGTTGATGTTTGAAAACTATTTGTCGATGTTTGAATATATCTGTTGATGATTGAAATCAGTTTAGGGGTTTTTGAACACAATGATGCATAAAATTTGGGTCCCTGGGCGCATAGGGCGCCGTTTGCTGATGTACTGGGTGCCGTCCTGGGCACCGTGGATGGCTGCCCCGTTGGGCGCTGGTGCACTGGGCGCCATGGGCGCCGTATGTGGCTGTCCTGTTGTTTCCTGGGCGCGAAGGGCGCCATGGTGTTAAGACTTTTGGCAAGTGTACCAATTGTCGTCGCAAGTAATAAAATACGGTAAGTAACCGGTCGATTCCTCAGGGATTGCGCGTTGAAAACAATAGCAAAGTTGTGAATTCTTAGATTGTAAAGGTTTGGTAAAATTGAGTTTCCGAAACAGCGAAATAAAACGATTGATTAAGTAAGCGAGAAAAACGACTAGGGATCGAATCGTCTCTCCTCGCCTATCACATGAACCTTAGCCAATTCAAGTTAATTATTCAATTTCTAGATTCAATTCACTAATTAAGGTCAAGGGCAATTCCTTGCCTCAAGACCCCTATTACCCTAAGAGTGACCCTAATCCCTTAGGCGAGACATGCCAAAGGGTAATGCATTAAGATCGAGAATTTTACACGAATTCACCTAAGCCATCACATATCCCTATGCTGATTACTAGCAGATGATCTAACTACCCAATTTCCAGCTACTAATTCATATTCCTATGCAATCACTAGCCTGGATCATCACAATTATCATATGTAATTGAAAAGCATTAAGAGCATAGGTATTTAGACAAAGTAAATCGAATAACAACTGAATTGATTAGAACAATGGTTCACATGATAGGGTTGGGAGATTCATCTCTCCCTAATCTAAGCAAATTAGTTACAATCTATCCTAAGAGTAGAAACCAACATAAAATAGAAAAAAAAACATAAAGGAAGACATTAGAACCTTCAATCCCTTGTTCCCAAGTGGTGAGAAGGCCCCAAAATCGCTCCTTCCAGCTGCTCCAATTTGTCGCTCAGATCCCCAGACGAAGTCCCTGTGAAAAACGCTGAAGCTGCTTTAAAAACCCTAATTTTCGCCCACCATCGCGACGCGACCCGTGACCATCGCGTCGCGAAATAGCACAGAAAGTCCTAGCTTTGCAAAACTCCTCCTGGTCGCGTCGCGAACCCTCCTGGTCGCGACGCGATATTGAACAGAAATCAAATCCCTCCATTTTGCTGCATTTCCGGGCAAGTGTCTGGTTCGCCGAATGATGCCACAACCAATTAGAGGTCTTCAAGTCCAATTTAGCTCCAAAAGTGAAGGAATTACTTACAAATGAACTTCCTACTACAATTATCTAAAACTAGACTAAATCCCCAGATAATGACTGTGATACAATGAAAAACCTGCACAATTGGTCCTAAAAATGCATAACTTAAATCATATGATTGAGAGTCAACACAACCCCAAACTTAAACTTTTGCTTGTCCTCAAGCAAACATTCAATTCAGACTGTGGCTGTTTTTCTATTTAGCTGTTACATATAATACATCAACCTTAAACACATCAGCACATCAACTATCATCATCAACCTAATACAGTGGCAGGACAACTGAATTGGAAATACCGAATCATAAGCAGGCAGCATTCTCAAGTTTTCTCAGTACACACATCTCACCAGTGTTTCACTCTTGAGGTGTTTCGGGTATTCACTCAATTCACAGTACCTGCATCATCGTTTCATAGGCTTGACAGAGTTCTATATCAGTCTATACAAATGAAATGCATACACACCTTTTGAGGACTTTAAGGGTTATAACGGGGCTTAGGTGAGGGTGGATAAATTTGGATAAGTAGGTTGCACTTGGAGTTAGGCCCACCTCTCTCTCAATCAATTTCACACAATTCACTTACTCACCCATTTTCCCCAAAGCATTCAACAAACAAGAGAGGGATTTTATTTATTTTTAGTTCCCCCCTTTTTTTTTGATATATATATATATATATATATATATATATATATATATTTGCTTTTTCTATTTCTTTTCTTTGTTCCTTCTCTTGTATACCACCCCAAACTTAGAATGTTGCTATTCCACGAGCAACCCCAAACTTAGAATTTTTCCCCACTCTCACAGCTTTTGTTACCTAACTCCAAGTTAAGAATTAACTAGGCTATGATTTTCAGAGAAACAACATACAATTTTTAACAATAGGCTCAGAGGGGCTAGCAGAGGATAAACATTAGTTAGGTACGGTTTGAAAGGCTCAGGGGTGCCAAAAGAAATGCCTCAGTGTGTATGAAAATCAAATGCAAAAACGATTAAGCACAATGTCAAGTTCTGCAGACTAATGCAGGCAAGGAATACACACAATATATAAGAACGTGTTTAGGCTCAAACCTCACGGTTGGGATCGTAGAGATAGAACTTGAGAGATGCTGCTCACAGATGATAAAGGACTTCTGCAACTTTTGTCATGACCCCTGCTATTACTTGATGATAAAACTTGACGTGCGAGTGTCCAAAGGAAAAATGCAAACATGCGACCCCAAATGCCACACATCATCACCATTGACGCTGCTTTAACAAAACAAAAACAAAATATAGGGCAGTGGTGCCTCAATATCACAGAGTAAGTCAAAATTATAGAGTACAGACCAAAATGCAAACTAAAGTCAAAAAGGGAGAAGTACAACTAAAAGTGCAAGTAAAAATGTCTGAATAAAATAGTAAAATAAATGAGCCTCTTGCTCAAGGGAATGAAATGTGCGCTCACCAGTGGGTTGCCTCCCACCAAGCGCTTCTTTAACGTCACTAGCTTGACGTTTGTCATCCCACGATTAAGGTGGCTGATATGACACAAAGAAAACATCATCCTTCTTCTTTCGCTTCTGGGGCAGGAACATCATGAATTTGAAACATAGTTGTAGATGCTTCCATACCCTTTTAAGGTGAAGGGTGATGAATAAGGCATAGAAGGAGTCTAAGTATATGTCAATCTCCTCACTTCTATCCTCCTTGCTACTTGGAAGAATAATAGGAACCATGATTTGTTGGGTTTTTTCTTGTTGGGTTTTCACCCCTTCCCCACATTGGGAGCTTTGATCTTCCCTCCAAACTACATGCTCCTCCATTTCAATATTTTCTTCTTCCTCATCTTCCTTATCCTCCCCAGATTCTTCTTTTGTTGGGGCTTGTTCTTCTTGTTCCTCATTGGTAGTGCATAACCATGGGTAATTTTCTGATATAGTTACCCACTCATCCTCACAGTTGCACTCCATAAGATACACCCCACAAGAATCGCAAAAGGTGCGTGTCACACATTTTCCATTCAAGTGGGGTTCTTCACAAAAATTACCGCTAAGTGAGGGTGGCGTGGACTCTATGTGCTGAGGTTGGTCAATTTGCGGCTCATGTGGCTTCCCCATTTTTATCATTTCTTGTTCTTGGGGCTGGAAGAGAATCTTGGACATATGCATAAACTCGGACAAAGCATCTTCCAACCGAGAAGCTTGCTCTTTAGGCTGGAAGATAGTCTCAGTCATTTGCCTAAACTGGGCCAAAGAATCTTCCAACCGAGAAGTGGATTCCATGATTTTTTTTTCGGGACAAACAGCAATTCTTTCGAACTTTGCCCCTGCTACACAGTTCACTGAAACACTTCAACAAACCGTTAACAAGTCCAACACACTAACTAAGTATCTAAATAAATAAAACAAAAAATAAATACTAAAATAAAACAAAACAAAATAAAACAACTAAGAATTTACTCAATTGCCTTATTGACAACGAAATCAACAATCCCCGGCAACGGCGCCAAAAACTTGTTAAGACTTTTGGCAAGTGTACCAATTGTCGTCGCAAGTAATAAAATACGGTAAGTAACCGGTCGATTCCTCAGGGATTGCGCGTTGAAAACAATAGCAAAGTTGTAAATTCTTAGATTGTAAAGATTTGGTAAAATTGAGTTTCCGAAACAGCGAAATAAAACGATTGATTAAGTAAGCGAGAAAAACGACTAGGGATCGAATCCTCTCTCCTCGCCTATCACATGAACCTTAGCCAATTCAAGTTAATTATTCAATTTCTAGATTCAATTCACTAATTAAGGTCAAGGGCAATTCCTTGCCTCAAGACCCCTATTACCCTAAGAGTGACCCTAATCCCTTAGGCGAGACATGCCAAAGGGTAATGCATTAAGATCGAGAATTTTACACGAATTCACCTAAGCCATCACATATCCCTATGCTGATTACTAGCAGATGATCTAACTACCCAATTTCCAGCTACTAATTCATATTCCTATGCAATCACTAGCCTGGATCATCACAATTATCATATGTAATTGAAAAGCATTAAGAGCATAGGTATTTAGACAAAGTAAATCGAATAACAACTGAATTGATTAGAACAATGGTTCACATGATAGGGTTGGGAGATTCATCTCTCCCTAATCTAAGAAAATTAGTTACAATCCATCCTAAGAGTAGAAACCAACATAAAATAGAAAACAAACATAAAGGAAGACATTAGAACCTTCAATCCCTTGTTCCCAAGTGGTGAGAAGGCCCCAAAATCGCTCCTTCCAGCTGCCCCAATTTGTCGCTCAGATCCCCAGACGAAGTCCCTGTGAAAAACGCTGAAACTGCTTTAAAAACCCTAATTTTCGCTCACCATCGCGACGCGACCCGTGACCATCGCGTCGCGAAATAGCACAGAAAGTCCTGGCTTTGCAAAACTCCTCCTGGTCGCGTCGTGAACCCTCCTGGTCGCGACGCGATATTGAACAGAAATCAAATCCCTCCATTTTGCTGCATTTCCGGGCAAGTGTCTGGTTCGCCGAATGATGCCACAACCAATTAGAGGTCTTCAAGTCCAATTTAGCTCCAAAAGTGAAGGAATTACTTACAAATGAACTTCCTACTACAATTATCTAAAACTAGACTAAATCCCCAGATAATGACTGTGATACAATGAAAAACCTGCACAATTGGTCCTAAAAATGCATAACTTAAATCATATGATTGAGAGTCAACACTGGCGCCATGGGCGCGAAGGGCGCCTTGCTGCTTGTTGCTTGTTGGCTGTTTGGTTGCTGGGCGCACGGGGCGCCATGGGCGCCATGTGTGGCTGCCCCGTTCGTTTGCTGGGCGCACTGGGCGCCATGTGTGGCTGCCCCGTTCGTTTGCTGGGCGCACTGGGCGCTATGGGCGCCATGTGTGGCTGTCTCGTTTGTTTGCTAGGCGTACTGGGTGCCATGTGTGGCTGCCTCGTTCGTTTGCTGGGCGCATTGGGCACCGTCTTGTGGGTTGTTGGGCGCTTTAGGCGCATTAGGCCCACGGTTGGCTAATTGTTGGTTAAGTCGTTAATTTGTTAATCGTCAATTTGTTGAGTTGTTAACCGTTGGTTGAGTTGTTAAACTGTTAACTTGTTAAGTTGCTAAATTGTTGGCTCAGTTGTTGATTTGCTGATGATGTTGCACCTAGTTGGATTGCCTCTATTTATTGGCAAAATATCAAGTTGTGGGCCTATGGCCAATGTTGAATTCAGTTGTTGTGGTGTTGCTATGTAATCATTGTTAGTTGTTTGTGCATTCACATCGCGTCGCATACATAGCATTTTCATGTTGGAGCTATGCTCAAAACACGACGGCCTGGACTGACAAATTATGTTGAAGGCTTATGCCTTGTTGATGCCTCTATTTATTGGCAGATTTCAGCGACGGGAGTTCTGCTCCAATGGTACCACATACATGTGCATAGTATTGAGTCGCATTCATATTGCATACTTGAGTGGCTATGTTGATGACTTGTGATTGATTGAAGTTGTTTGATGACGGTGAAGTGGTGAACTTATGTCTTCTGATTCTAATGTACTGTTTTTCATATGTTCTATTATATGGTTCGATATCTCACCCCTTCTGTTTGAATGTTATCCACCCGTTGGTAACGTGCAGGTAATCACGAATGAAGGCTGCTTACCTTCGTTAGTTCGAGTCGGTGTCGTCGCTCTGATACGTAACACTCGGGGGGGGGGGGGGATGAACACTTGTTTTCCTTATTTGCTATGTTATTTTTATTGTTGAAACTAAAAGTCGTTACTATTAAGAGTTTTGCTAAATCTGAGCTGTCTTAAGTTGGTTAAAGATGCCACGATTATTTTGAATTGATTTTTGTTGTGAATCCGCTGCGTAGTATTGAAAGTTGACTTGTTTTAAAGACAAAAGATTTGTTTATTGGTTCATCCAAGTTAGCGTGTTATGTATCTGATTTCACAGGCGAATTGATTATGTTGTTTTGTTTTTAGTTGAAAGTGTAGCGCTCCATTTATTTGTTGGAAATTTTTATAACTCTGATTTTCGTATTATTTTACCCGGTAGAAATGGGGTGTTACAAATACCACCGTGAAGAGGGTGACCTTTTGACCGATCCTTTATTGCATCAACAACTTGTGGGTAGTCTTAACTACTCGACCATTACACGACCTGACATTTCGTTTGCTGTTCAACAAGTAAGTCAGTTCATGCATTCTTCTCGCCATCTTCACTTGGCAGCGGTTCGTCGTATAATTCGCTACTTGAAAAGGTACCTCTCAACAAGGCTTATTCTTTCCCACTGGGGCAGCTCTTAAGCTGATTGCCTATAGTGATGTTGATTGGGCCGGGTGTCCTGACACTCAGCAATCTGTCACCAGTTGGTGCATGTTTCTTGGTCCTTCATTAATCTCATGGAAGAGTAAAAAGCAAGTCAGAGTCTCCAAGTCATCTGCTGAATCGGAGTATCGTGCAATGTCGACGGCTTGCTCGGAGATAATTTGGCTTCGTGGTCTTTTGGCTGAACTTGGATTTCTTCAAACCGGATCAACATCTCTCTATGCTGATAACACAAGTGTCATTCAGATTATTGCAAATCTGGTTTTCCATGAGCGTACTAAGCATATTGAAGTCAATTGTCATGCTATTCGTGAAGCCTATGATAATCATGTTATATCCATCCCTCAAATTAATACTCAATTTCAAGTTGCAGATATTTTGACCAAAGCTGTTTCTCGCCCACGTCCCCGGTTTCTTGTTAGCAAATTGATGCTCCTTGATCACCAGCATCAATTTGAGGGGGGGTGTGAAGCAGTAATAAACGAGGAGTTGATTTCACAAATTGATTCTTCCTTGTTGTAAATAATTTACTTTCCTAGAATGAGTAGATAAATTAGGCAATAGTGGATTTGTGATATTGTATTGTAATTACCTGTAATTACTCAGAATATTATATATAGAGACGCAATAACAGAAAGAAAGGTAGCAAGCCAAAATTCATGACAATGATCAAATTTCACACCGGCCAATATCAAGTTTTTCCACAACGGGAATCGAACCCAGGAGCACCGAGTGGACCCCCCGTGTCCCAGGGTGGATTAAGCCACTGGGTCGACGGTGTTGATTTTTGCTTAATATAAAATTCCGAACTTGAAACCGGACCATCCAATTAAGATCGGACAACTCCGAGCTTGTTGACTGAGTGACTGCATGCAGTTCCAACTGTACACAGACCGGATCCGAAGTATTTTAGTTTAGTGAATAATAATAATAATAATAATAATAATAATAATAATAATAATAATAATAATAATAATTGCAATATAACATGTGATCTTAGAATAATAGAAATTCAATTACTGTTCAACTCAGCTAAGCATTATAATATTACCAAGCATGATGAAACATTCAAACCTTGCATTATAATTTCGTCTTTAACATTGAAAATATATGGTCAAGTTCTTAAATTTTGCTCCATACAATACGGTAGTGGACCTTCACGAATTGTGTTTGCAATATTTTCATTCAACCAAACTTCTAAACTGGGGCAAGGACCTTCTTTCAAGTGTTGACTATTGAATGAATCCAACAAATCTTTCATCAAAGAAAAAAAAAAGAAATGAATCCAACAAATCATGTTACTATTATAATATAGGAATTCAACATGGAATGAATCCATCAAATTTTGATCATCCACACAGCATACATAACAAGCACCAATTTCAAGCTTAATAAATCTCCCTAGTACAACATTTACCTATGTGAAATGCGTAGCTACTGTATCCCTATCCACATCTGACATAGTTATATTTGTCCAGCACTAAACTGAACATAATCACCCCACAATTCACAACAACCAAACCACATATCCTACTCCGTGTAATGTACTAATTAATTTACACAAGCAACCTTGCTTGTTAGAAACAAAATCTAAAACAACTGAACTCAAACACTGCTTATAAGAAACTCAGTTCTTCTTAACTAGATGCAAACAATGGCGAGAGTGAAAAAGAATCTGAGAATTTATCTATCATCTCCACATCATTGGTACTTGTACTTCCTGTTGATGGACTACTTGTGTCAACATTTGATTCCTCAGCAGTCAGAGTTGTTGTTGACTCATCTCCATAATTGGAACTCAAGCATGAATTCTCATCTTTGGTATCATTCAACTGCTTCAAGAAGCATTCTTCTATATCACTTACAAATGCAGCCTCCTCCTCCTCCTCCTCTTGTTCCTCTTCATTGTTGTGAATGTAGTCAACATGTTCATCAAAATCTAACTTGGTCTCTCTCAATTCACCACTGGTATCCATTTCTTGCTGGCTGTCATAGTAATCATCTGATTGGCGATCTGATGAATGAAATGACATTGGTGAATATCCTTCTGTTGATGTTTCTTCGCGATCTCTAAGTGTCCTCAATATCAGAGTTTTCAGTAAATTCATCACTTGGACAGCATGCATCAGTGCAGTTAGTGGATCGGACATCTGTATCAAGAGACAAGAATAAAATTGGAATTGAGAACAAACAACTTCTCTGTTTGCATAGCTATCATGCTAGTGTATACAAGCTAAATTGTCATAACATGATTTCATTTGGCATGCATATATTTCACACATCTTGTACAACACTATAAAGCGCTGACATAGACACAAACACGGACATCGGACATGACACGAACACAAATGCACAGACAACAGTTTTAATCTAAAAAATACAAGTAATTAAAGTATGGTGTCAGACACCGAACACATCTTCAACTAGAAGTGTCGATGCTACAGAGGTACAACATCATTTACACGCACAAAATATGGATGAGACCATAAGGGGCGTGGACAAATGCAGGTAGAACAATAAAGACTTAGCCCAATAACAAGTAATTGAAGTGTCGGTGTCCGACACGATAGGTTCGGACACCGAACACATCTTCAACAAGAAGTGTCGGTGCTACAGAGGTCAACATCATTTACACGCACAAAATATGGATGAGACTCTTAGAATTTCATCTTTAGGGCCTAACCAACCCACAAACCGGCTTGTAAAGTGAAGACTGATCATCCGAAGGAGCATGGACAAATGCAGGTGGAACAATAAAGATCTTAATTATCCCAATAACAAGGTTCTTATTTAACCCCAAAAAGCTAGCTTATATTATGTAAAGTAAAAATATATTATGTATTCATGAATAATCTATTAAGAGCAAAGAAACATGCCTGAGTCATATTTGGAGCAAAAACCATAGCAATATTTCTTGGATCCATTTTGTTATACTCCTCTTCTACTACAACATCAGCCATGAGATCAACAGCCCAATTGAGCAAAGCAGACTGAGTTGGATTTAGTTGCTTCACAAGCTCAACAGATTCTTCTTCAGTGTTGCACTGAAGAACTTGCTCAGGAGAAAGTCCATCTAGCACTCCTGAAGGAAGTTCTCTAAACCATGCTTTAATTAAGCCTGCTAGGCAATGCACATCAATATCATCCGGCACAATTCCCTTATTCAACTGGTCCCTCAAATGCTCCTCTTCACCGTTTTCTGGATTTATACGAAATATACCTTCAGCCTGAAAATTCATTTACAAGAGACAAAAAAAAATGATAGTTAATCTCATAATCTGACCATAGTGTTAATAAATGAGAAAATATATAGTATAATAAATGTGGTACTACCTACCTTGAGGCCTCCTTGTGAGTATAACCGCTCCTGCATTAGTAACAGAATAGTAGGGACACTGTTTCCTTTTGAATCATAAGAACACTGCATTGACTCTGCTGAGACTCCAAACACACTTACACTGCAAGTATATATTCATCATAGCAATACACATCAGAATATATTAACAAATCATTCACAAACTTCTTCCCCCTTATGTAAAAGCCTAAGAAAATATTACTATATGAACTTTTAAATCCTATATTTCCGTTAGGTGTGCTTTTGAGCAAAGAAAGGGAAACCTTAATTTAACTTTAATGCAACTATTAAACTTTCTAGTTCCGAATCTCCCTTCTTTCACTTAATTTCTCATTGAAGTCAAAATGTTCACAAGATTCTAACCGTTAAATGTATACTTTTCATTCGCAAACAAACAAGCTCATCTTCAACAAATTAATTAACTCATACTCACACACAGAGAAACAGATCTACCCAGCAAAAATTAAATTAAAAAAAAGAAAAGAAGAAAAGAAATATGTAGTACCTGGCACTAGGAACGGGAGCGGGGACATCAACTTCTAATTCGAGAGGAAGACCAAGAAAGCCGTTGAAGCGATCGAAGGTGACGTGGCTAACGTGTTTAACGTCGGTAGGCCAACCAATCTCGATAGGATGGACGGCGGAGATAACGTCGTCAGGACTGTCGACACTACATGCTACCATTGATTTTCTTAAAGCTGCTAAAACTAATGACGCCGGAGAAACATCTTCGCCGTCTCGGCTTCCTCTCTTTGTCTTGATACTACCACCGCATCCGGCGGTCTTTGTCACCATCACTGGACCTCCCATTCTTATCTTCTTAGTATTCTCTTGTGTCTCTTTGTGCAAAACTTGTGAATAGTGGAGAGAGATTTTAAATTTGAGGATGAGTTTTGGAAGTTTAGTAGTAATGTGTGTTTTTGTTGTGTTGCATTGACGTTGTTGTGTTGGATGATGGTTTTGAAGAGAATGTGTATTTGTGTTGTGAACTTTGAACCTCAACGGCCACTCGTTTTCAAATTTTGTTCACTTTATCAACTACAGTTCTCTCTCTCTTGTCCTTTTTCGTCTACTTGTTTTTAATTACAACAATTAACGCTACCTCCCGCCCCCACCACTCCACATTAATTCATTTTAATTAATCTTCTTGTAATAATCAAAACTTCAAAACCTAATTAGTAGTACAAATTTTGTTTCTTAATTAAATAATAAATTTAAATCGAGTTGTACTCCGGCACAGCATTTTAATGTTTTTAAAATACTACTACTGCAGTTATTAATTAGACACAAAGCATGTGATGAATGTGAACCCCCCTATCTCATCTCACGAAGATCTCTTAATTTTTTAATTTTATTATTGGGTTAACTATGTTTTTGTTCTCAATAAAATTTGGGTTTTGTGTTTTTAGTCCCTTAAAAATGTTTCACCAATTTTTGGTCACCATAAAATTTGGGTTTTTTTGCTTTTTAGTTTCTCATGACTTTTGATAATGCTTCATGATTTTTAAAAGTGTTTTTTTGACATTTTATTAGTGTTATTAAAAGTCTCGAGGGACTAAAAGCAAAAAATCCAAATTTTATAGAGACCAAAAGTTGGTGAAATTTTTTGAGAGACTAAAAACACAAAACCCAAATTTTATAAGGACCAAAAACATATTTAAACCTTTAGTATTTAAGTGGATCTCACATATATATATATATATATATATATATATATACACCTAACTTATTTATAATTTTTAAAAATTGTTCACCTCTTATAAACAACAACGTGATCACTAAGAGTGATCCAATATGTAAGGATACTATATATTTTGAATGGTATGATCTCATTAGCCTCAAAGGGTGATAATATAAATAGTATAATGGTCTCTGATCATAATGAGGGAATGATCATCTATTAGGGTTTGTTAAGTCGGCCGGCTAATTACATGTGCGCGGTCCTATTCTGGGGAAGTAAGTAAGGCCTCTTGCTAGTCAATCGAATGACTTGGTTGTTTAGTTAAACCTTCCTGAGTGTAGTTCTCGATTGCCTAATATTAGTATGTTAAAAAAAGATTACTACTAAATGAGTTCTTCACCACCAAACACATCACTAATTTCTATATGGGAAATGCATTTTAGTACGATACGAAAGTAAGTAACGTGAAAGAAAGACAACACACGCACAAGGTGAGGGGTTAACTTGTGCAGTTTCGGTTCCTTACAAGTTATATTTTGACATTTCGTATGCTGCTATTTGTACCGAATAGCAACACCCTTTCTCTATATATTTAAAAAGATAGCGGGTGTCACGATAAAATGTCATCTCCCAATCAGAATTATGTTATTGTCTTCCCCCAAGAGAACTGCTTATGTAATATCCATCCTAATGGTCATTGACTAGTCCGAGGAGGCTAAAACAGTAAAACATGACATAGATGTGAAATTTGTGTGTAAAACATGCTGTTTGTTCACAGAAATCATGGGACCTAAACCATGCTGTTCACTTGCTTAATTACTTTCATTTAGTACAAGTTGCTTACAGTGGTTTGATTTGATTTGCCATATAGAAATCATGGAATTTAATGAATTTGAGAATATCGATCATTAAGCACATGTACTTAGTTGCATTTTCATGACTGATGATGTTGTCGGTTCAAGGACAAATTACCGGGTTTCCAAGTAATTATAGAATGCCCTCATTGCTTGGACACTGAAATTCGAATTTATGGAAGACCGTTACATTGCATAAAAGGATGCCTATTTTTATGGGAACTTTTCTGGAAGGGCTCCTTCCTTATATCATGTACTAGTATTACTATTGTGTTATTTGGCTGTAACGAATAGTTTCATGACCTTTTTCTTTTATTGCTTCATCTTATACTATGGTTCCTTTTTACTAGATTCTCTAATTGCTTTATAAGAACAACACTGATAAACGTTTACGTTACAACCTTTGCACTACCCTGGCAAACTTTAAAGAAAAGAAAAAAATACTGCTAACTGCTAGTTAGAATTAGAAGGCCAGGGTCTGAAAATAAAGGTGGACTGGGTCCTAAAATAAGTAGAAAATAAAAGAACTCAAGGGCCAACCATGTTGGATAGTTGTGGACCCATTTGCTTGCATCTATGGGACAGACACTAGAAGAAGAGTACTGGCATGGTAACGGACCCATTCAACCAACTGATAGAATAATTGAAAGGGTGCTCTGCTATTTTAAGAATTTATGATTTCATTCGCCAATATGAAATTAATCTTTCTCTGTTAATCATTGATGATGTGATGCTGATGATGTAATGCTGACGTCATCTCCATTAGGCACGTCAGTTTTTTTTTGGATGGAAAATTAACAGAAGGGCTTAACCGTAAATGCTTAATATTTGTAAGGGTTATTTTAAAAAAAATTTTACGGGGTTTTAAATGAATTATGGCCATATATTTGTAGACGCCAAACATATGTTTAAGCCTTTTAAAAATGGTAAATTATATTCCCAAGAATAAATATTACAAACCAAACATGATTTAGTTATTCTTAGGAATTTAAAATAAATATTTCCTGTCAATCTTAAATACTAACAAACACATTTTTTTTCTAAAATACCTAGGAATCAAATTCCCATCTTTATGTTCCTGGGTAAGTTATACCTAGGGTTACCAAATGAGAGTAATTGAAATCGACTCGAACTGAACTCATATGAGAAGGGGTTAGTATATATTTTACACAAATCTGAAAGAATATAAATAGTTAAGGGGAAAACTTTGAAACTATGTTATAAGTGTTGTTTGTTGGTAATCAATTTCCAATATCTCACATGAATTATAAAACTTTCACTTTAGATGAGATTCAAAATAAGCTATTTATACTATCAGATGAGATTCAAGGAAATACCCCGTTTTGATGTGTTTTCGGAAATCCAAAATTTTTTCCTTCCGCATTTACCTGTATTTCCGGATTTTTTTTTAAATTTTGTTTGTTAAATTTGTTTTTTTTTTTGCTTTTTCAATGGCGAGACGTGTAGGACGAGTAGAGCGAGGCGAGTCTTACGGAGCAGTACTAGGAGATGCAGATAAGACTCCTCCTGCTCCTAGCACCAGGACGAGGATTCGGCTGGTCACTAGGCGGGCTGGTCACGCTTCTGAGCATCAGAGGCGTGTCCGTGAGCACTACAAGAAAATCGCGTATTACCGGCGGATTTTTTCCACCGGAAAAATTTGAATTTTCGGCCGAAGTTTACATTTCCGGCGGATTTTTTTAAAATTTAAAAAAATCTAAAATTTTTTTAAAAAAAATCTGCTGGAAATTCAAAAAAACCCACCGGAAATGTTCCGGTGACATTTCCGGCGGATTTTTTTGCATTTCCGGCGAATTTATTTTAAATAAAAAAGTTCTTTATTTTTTTTTTAAAAAACCGCCGGAAATTCAAAAAACCGCCGGAACATTTTCGGCGGTTTTTTTTAAAATAATAATAATAAATTTTTTTAAAAAAAAACCACCGGAAATTCAAAAAAACCGCCGGAAATGTTCCGACGACATTTTCGGCGGTTTTTTTAAAAAAAAATATATTTTTTTTATTTAAAATAAATCCGCCGGAAATGTCACCGGAACATTTCCGGCGGATTTTTTTGAATTTCCGGCGGATTTATTGTTAAAAAAATAATAAAAAATTTGAAAAATCCGTCGGAACTGTTATAAATTCTGCCGGAACGTTTTCAGCTTCCTATAAATAAAACTTTCTCATACACTCTTCTCATTCTCTCATTTCACTCTTATTTTCTTCTCACTTTCTCCTACACCCTTCTACATTTCTTTCTTCTTCTTCTTTCTCATTCATTTTTCTTCCTTCTCACTTTTTCTTATTTTTTCATTTTCATACTCTCATTCATATTTACTCCTTCTCACTTCTTTATTCTTATTCTCTCCTATATCATTTTTCCATACTCTCTTTCATTCTTTTTTTTACACCATCTTCCTTCTCATTCATTCTCACTTATTCATTCTTCTTCCTTCTCAGTTATTCTTATTTCTTCATTCTCATACTCTCATTCATTCTTTGTTTTACACAACTCTCTCATTTTTATTCATTCTAATTTTTCTTCCTTCTAATTCTATTACTTCTCATTCTAATTTTTTTCTATTACGTCTTATTTATTTAAATATAAAACTCGAAAAAAAAATTAAATTTTTTTTATTTTTTTAAAAATACGCCGGAAATTCAAAAAATCCGCCGGAAATGTTGGCGGAATTTTATTAAAAAAAAAAATCCGGCGGAAATTACCGGCGGAAAAATCCGCCGGAAACCGTTACCTACGAGCGTTTTACCGGCGGAAAAAATCCGCCGGAAACGTCACTTTTCCGGCGGATTTGGTGCATTTCCGGCGAATTTTTCCCGCCGGAAAAACGTGTTTTTCTTGTAGTGGAGCACGAGCAGCAGGAGGCTGACGCTGCTCAGCAGTATCATGAGGCTGAGCCTGCTCAGCAGTATGAGGAGGCTGAGGCATTTCAGCAGTATGAGGAGGCTGAGGCTGCTCAGCAAGTTTTGTTGCACCGTTTTCTTGTCCATGTGGTCTCCAGGCTACAGTTGGGACATGTAATACTTTTAATAATTAATTTATTTTTTTTACCAATAATTAATTACTTTTATTTAATATGTTTTAATTAATATTTTTTATTTTTATACAGGACTGTGGGAAGATTAAGGTGACATCCCATGGTTTGAAGGTATTGAGGTTTCGACCTCAGTAGCACCACCACCCACATATACACAGATGGCTAGAGCAGGCCCGTTTGTTGGAGCTTGACATCACACCTCTCAACAACATCAACCACGAGCTGATATCGTTTTTGTGGAGAGGTGGCATTCTGAGACCAGCTCATTCCACATGCCGTTCGGGGAGATGACGATGACGTTGGACGACGTGTCCGCGTTGCTCCACTTGCCGCTCACCGGCACATTTTTGGAGCATGGGCTGTATTTTACTGAGGCTGATGCCATTGCAGCTGGAGTGAAGTTGTTGGGTATAGACCACGACTCTTGCTGGCAGGAGTGTCGGTTCACTAGGGGACCTAACTTCAGATTTAGTTTTTTGAAGCAGGCATACAGAGCTAACATGGAGGCTGACTTTCTTGATCATGCTGCACGGTGCTATTTATTACTCTTGTTAGACTATACCATCTTTGCCGACAAGAGTTACACATATGTGCCCGTCAAGTGGGTCACTCTTATTGCGGATTTTGAGCGTTGTGGTAAGTGGGCTTGGGGTCCAACTGCTCTGGTCATTCTGTACGAGCAGCTTAACGACGCCTGTTTTTGGGAGACATCGCAGATTGGCGGATACACTTCTCTGCTATAAGTAATAATTAATTACTTTTTTTACCAATAATTAATTACTTTTATTTATACAATTACATATTTATTTATTTATTCATTTTTTATTTCAGTGTTGGAATTATGAGTACTTCCCCACCATTGTGGTACGCAAAGACTTTGGTGCGTCTGAGCGTCCACGTTGCAACAGGTGGAGGAATCAAAAGTGCGACACTGTCAGGCTTATAGATTTTCGGGGGCAGCTGGATGAGTTAGGACGGGAGGAGGTCATATGGAGGCCTTGGGAGGACCACAGAGAGTACACACCATTTTCACATATTTCTCTTTTCAGAGGTTACCTGCTATGGGGCTCCATCACTGTGCCATATATGCCAGACAGGGTCCGGTGGCAACTTGGATACATCGAGCAGATCCCTGGCCCGCCTATTTTGGTTGGTTCCTCACGTCCATCTACAGCGGACATTTTACAGCAATGGTTGTTCTACGCTGCCCCGACGCGGACTTTCAGGAACACTTCTAGACGGACCCTCGTGTCAGGTAAGTGTGACCAGGATTACCTACCATGGTACTTAGAGGTGTCCATTCCCCGTCTCACACCGGCACCGCCTCCGCCTCCATAGGATGTACCAGATCAGGACCCAGCAGCTGAGGATATTGGTCCGCGGACCATGGAGGATAGGCTCCAGACTATAGCTGGACATATCTGTTATGTCATGGGACTCGAGGGCCTTCCAGTTGAGGCATATGAGAGACTCTTGCGTGATTTCGCTGATTGTGACATTGACTTGTAGTTGTATTTTTTTTCGTATTTTTTATGGTATTTGTACTGTACTCGTATATTTTTTATGGTATTTCGTATATTATCGTAGTTTAGCGAATATCGTCATTTATCGTAATAATTTTTTAATAAAAAACGTTTTTTTTTTAAAAAATTTCCGGAAATACAGGCATTTTCGGAAACATTTTTTTTAAACTTTCCGGAAACATCTCAAAACAGGGTATTTCCGGAAAGCATTTTTTTAAACTTTTCAGAAACACCTCGAAACAGGGTTTTTCCAGAAGTCAAAATGGCTTCCGAAAATACCTCGTTCCGAGGTTTTTCCAGAAAGTTTAAAAAAATGATTTCCGGAAATGCCTGTATTTTTGGAAACTTTTTTAAAAACGTTTTTTTTTTAATTAAAAATTTGGGGTTATTTGGGGATTTACACCAAAATGGGGGTATAGGGGAGAAGGACAAAAAAAAAACCCTAATTGTTTTTGTTCTTCCCATTATAAAATAACATAAAAACAATTTATATAAAAAAATATTCTCATTACAAAAAAAAGAAACATACAAACAAAAGATCTCCATTTTGGATTGTCAAGCCAAATCAACTTTTAACTCCTTTTTAATTTTACGAAACTTTTAATGCAATCATGTGAAAGCTAAATGTGTAGGTGAAATAGAACAATTTTAAGAAATTGAAGTATGTGTACCCCAAATTTTAAATGTATCAGATCAACATGTTAGCTAAACCCGGGCCAGACAATAAATTTTTGGGTCAAGTTGGGTTAAGCCAATATTTTCGAACTCATTTACTTGCACAACTCACCTATTTTAACATGCGTGTTGGGCGAGCCCATCAAACTGGACTCTTTTTTTTTCTTAATTGAAATTTTATTGGAACGATAAAAAAGCAAACTACAAACATGTTGTGGCCCATGATCATGCTGGGACACACCTAACATGTTGGGTCCCAATAAGAAGTTGTCGGCCATTGGCGCTTCTTATCAGCTTTAGCTATTACAATAGTCTGAATTCCACGTTGGCTTTTTTGGTGGTGTATCTGTAGCATCACTACGACAGATGTTGAGAAAAGGGCGCCCTATTGGGCAGCACTCTTGATGTAAGCGCTGCATTTGCTTAAAACGCGCAGGGAATGGGCAGCGCTCTTGCTGTAAGCGCTGCTTTTGGTTAAAAGGCGCTGGGGCGATGGGCAGCGCTTTTTAGGAAGCGCTGCATATGGGTAACGCGTTGTTGGCGATGGGTAGCGCTTTAAAGGCAAACCCTGCGTATGGGTGGGGCGATGGACATCGCTTTTTAGGAAGCGCTGCGTATGGGTGAACGCGCTGTTGGCAATGGGCAGCGCTTTAAAGGTAAACACTGCCTATTACTTATATTATATTTGACATTCCCTCGCGTTCAGCTTCTCCAAAGTATCTCTCTCACAATTCGCCTCCCACTCTCTCCCTCGCGAAGAACAAACCCAACAACCTCACACTTGCTCCATCGCGAAGAACAACCCAACAACCTAACATGTTGTGTCCCAATAAGAAGTTGTCGGCCATTGGCGCTTCTTATCAGCTTTAGCTATTACAATAGTCTGAGTTCCACGTTGGTTTTGTTGGTGGTGTATCTGTAGCATCACTACGCCAAATGTTGAGAAAATGGCGCCCTATTGGGCAGCGCTCTTGATGTAAGCGTTGCATTTGCTTAAAACGTGCGGGGAATGGGCAGCACTCTTGCTGTAAGCGCTGCTTTTGGTTAAAAGGCGCTGGGGCGATGGGCAGCGCTTTTTAGGAAGCGCTGCGTATGGGTAACGCGCTGTTGGCGATGGGCAGCGCTTTAAAGG
This sequence comes from Astragalus membranaceus, assembly GCA_039519185.1. NCBI lineage: Eukaryota > Viridiplantae > Streptophyta > Magnoliopsida > Fabales > Fabaceae > Astragalus > Astragalus membranaceus. The sequence continues at coordinate 162,672,033 of CM076854.1, read as the reverse complement.
CAAACGCTGTGTATGGGTGGGGCGGCGGGCGGCGCTTTTTAGGAAGCGCTGCATATGGGTGAACGCGCTGTTGGCAATGGGCAGTGCTTTAAAGGCAAACACTGCCTATTACTTATATTTTATTTGACATTCCCTCGCGGCCAGCTTCTCCAACGTCTCTCTCTCACAGTTCGCCTCCCACTCTCTCCCTCGCGAAGAACAAACCCAACAACCTCACATTTGCTCCATCGAGAAGAACAACCCAACAACCTCACACTCTCTCCCTCGTTTTGTTCACTCTTTCGTTTCCTGAAAACCATCGTTCCAGAAAACCCCCAGCTCCTCATTTTCGCGATTTGGTTTCATTCACTCTCGTCGTGAGCTCGTGTGCTCCCCTTGACGTCGTGAGCTCGTCATCGTTTCCTCACTGCATACAGAGGTTAGTATCCCTCCACGCTCATTTCCTCACGTCATTGCATGTTGTTCTAGTTATTTTAATGGCATTGGAACCTTAGGTTAGATGATTCTATGTGAAGTTGATGCTTGATGATTGGTTGTTTGAAAAGGTGAAGTGTTTCTAAACTTGAGGTGAAATGTAGGTGAAGTGTTTGTTGAAATTACTAAATGAAATGCTTGTTATTTGAATGTTGTTCTAGGTTAAGGGATTCTTGTGTTGTATTTCTAAACTTGAGAAATTGAGAATTGATGTTGAATTTGGGACTGATTTGTTGTTTATTTTACTCCATGAAACTAGTAATTCTATACATGACTTGGAGCTTGTAAATAAATGATTTGGTTTTGGAATTGATAATCTTCTTAAATTGTATATGTTTGGTGAATGAAACTAGCAAAGTAAAATCGAATATGCCTAAATCGAATATGCGAATTGTTTGTTAGGTTTTGTGAGCTGCCGGAGCTTCGCCTTTGTTGTTCGAGTTCATCCTGGTTCGAGAGTTCGTTCTAGTTCGTGGTTCTTGTTCGTTCGAGTTCATTGTTGCTTCCACTTGTTCAGGTACTTTTGTTGTTTTCTTGTATTTATTATATGAAAAATGGCAATATGGAAGACATCAAAGTCTTTAATTTCTTTAGTTGAAAATAGTTGAATGTCTTAGCTTCAAAAAAATTGTACGTTGTGGGTTTTTCACCTATAATAGGTTTAAGTTCTCTTATTAGGATTTTATTATAAATATTGGGAAATTATGGATAGAAAGTGGATGTCTGCCAATCGTCTGTCCAAGGAATATTTCGCTGGAGTGAATTATTTTGTGAACTGTGCTGTTGAACGTTTAGGGACTTCTAGTAATATCAAATGTCCTTGTTTAAGTTGTTGTTATGTAAAATCAGTTAATGCAGAGGAGTTGGCAGGACATTTAAAGGGTTATGGAATTGATCAAAGTTACACTTGTTGGACAATGCATGGTGAGGAAAAAGGTGAATCTTCAAATATGGGTAATAGTACTAAGAGATGTGCGTCGGTTGACACCGAAAGACCTACATTTGATGGGGACGAATTTGAAGAGATGGCAAAGTCTGTTGAAGACGATCTTAATGACTGTCCTCAAATGTTTGAGAAGTTGATAACGAATGCGGAGACACCATTGTATTCGGGTTGTACTGAATTCACAAAATTAATGGCTGTGATAAAGTTGTATAACTTGAAAACTTGCCACGGATGGACGAATAAGAGCTTTACGGAATTACTCGCACTATTGAAAGAAATGTTGTTGAAGGATAATGTGCTCCCTTCTCGGACGTATGATGCAAAACAAATGTTAAGGTCCATTGGCTTGAACTATGAGAAGATACACGCTTGTCCCAATGATTGCATTTCATTTCGGAATGAACATGCATTGTTAAAGTCATGTCCTAAATATAATGCATCGCGGTATAAAAAGAAAGAATCTGCTCCACAAAAGGTGTTGTGGTATTTTCCCATAATTCCTCGATTTAGGCGCATGTACCGTAGTTCAGAAGATGCAAAACACTTGACATGGCATGAGGATGAAAGGATTAAAGATGGCATGCTACGACTGTTGTGGCAAAAAGGTGATGTGCAAGTATACACAATCGCAACAAGTAATATAATGATAAATAAAGATCGTTCCCACGGAGATTGTTGAGTTTACTTCTATATTTAAATTAGTAATTTAGCTAGTGAGCAAAACAAGTAACAAATACAAGTTGTCAACAAGTATTGTCATTGTGATTAACATAAATGCAAATGAATAAATAAAGATGTGAAAACAGTAATGAATTGAAAGTATTTAAGAGTGAGTTGGATAGCTCAGTAGTTATGTAAATTCCCAAGAGTAGTGTTCTATAATATTTAGACGCTGTAGCGCTTCAGAATCCGTAGACGCTGTAGCGCCTTGGTGGCGTGCCTTTCAGTCACTATCGTCAGGGTTATGTTACAAGACTCCTATGTCTAGGCTCTAAATAAGTTTTACCCCTGTATATTAAGCTCATACAACATTTACCTTATGAACTATTACTCCCCTATGTCTAGAGTTAAGTAGTGCTTCCTTTAAATGTCTTTAAAGGGTTTTCATTCATATCATTCCTTGAGTTCTCTTTGTGAACCATGTCTGTACCCACAAAGCCCCCTTGTTTTAGTTGGCCATTCCCAAAACAAAGTTGAAAGCATTATGACACAAGGAATAAAACGCAAACATCATAATATTACATAAAAGCTACTCAAAGTTCATTACACACTAAGAACAATCCAACTACAACAAAGTTAGCTCATCACAAGTTCCATCAACATAATACAACTAGAGAGTATGTATTACCGTATGAAGACAAGAGAAGAGTGGTTGCAAAAGATACACTCCAATGATCCCAAGTAGCATACAAAGGATGAAGTTGAGGTGTGAGCAAAACCTTGAATGAAGACTAGAAAACTATACTAAAAATAAAAGCTTAAGAGTGGAATAACAATGGAGGAAAACTACTATGTCAAGATAGTTCCCTCCATGTTAAAACTCTCTCTTCGTATGTTACTTACTTATGTTACTACCTAAAGAAGCATTCTATTCTAATTTAATCTAACCAAGTCTTAATAAAATAATAATAATAATAATTCATGATCATAAAACTTAGATATTATTCATAAAGCTACTTTACAAAAATGTGTGATGATTAAAATCACCAACTATCACATGGGACACATGTAGGAGGCGCCAAGTGTCTTTGGAGCATCCACTTGGGTGCTGAAATGTCATGCTAAGGATAAGAGATAAGGGTGATGACTCATCATTTCAGCAAGTGGCTTTATAAATATCCAAATGTCCCACCGTCATATAGGCGCTGTAGCGTCTACCGCTGGCTTACCGCTGCAGCACTCAAGCAAAACATCAATATATTCACAAAGGCACCAAATGTGCCAAATGATAACAAACAAGCTCCTAACCCTTCTTTCCTCTAAATAACTAATATTTACCTAATATAGCACAAATATTACTTGAGAACTTGTGTTGATTTAAATATTAAGAGCATAAATAACCTATATAAAATAGAGTTATCAACGACACCCGGCGGATTCTCCGCAATGGAAAAATATTGATATTGATTATCTTGATTTCAGGGTTGGATCCAAGAAACCTACGACTTGAATTGTCTGCTGATGGATTTAACCCGCACGGTATTCAAAATAGCTCCCATAGTACATGTCCCGTGATTTTGGCGATCTATAACTTACCTCCATGGCTTTGCATGAAACACAAATATATGATGTTGCCTTTGTTAATTTCTGGGCCCAAGCAACCAGGAAATGATATTGATGGATACTTGGCTCCTTTAATTGAAGACTTGAAGCTAATGTGGGAGACTGGAGTAGAGGTGTATGATGGGTTTAGAGAAGAAAGTTTCACACTGAGGACTATGATTTTTGGCACAATTAATGACTTTCCAGCATACGCCAATCTATCTGGGTACAGTAACAAAGGTCAGTGTGCATGCCCTATATGTGAAGATAACATTGATTGGATGTGGTTTGGAACATGGTAAGAAGAATATCTACCCTGGTCATCGTAGATTTTTGCCATCTACTCATCTGTATCGACTGTTGAAAAAGGCATTCAATGGGAATACCAAAATTCGTAAAGCTCCCATGGCTTTGACGGGTGAACAACTATTTGAAAATGTGAAAGATTTGAACATTAAATTCGGGAAACCTTTTGCAGGAGAGCTTGCCAAACGGGGGTGGAAGAAAAAGTCGATTTTCTTTGAGTTGCTATACCTGGAAGTCATTATATGTAAGGCACTTCATTGATGTGATACATGTTGAAAAAAATGTCTTTGAAAGTGTCATTGGTACCTTACTCAATACGCCAGGAAAGACTAAAGATACCATCAACTCGAGGTTGGACTTGCTTAGTATGGGGTTGAGACCAGAATTGGGTCCGATAAAGAAGGGTACACGACATATTTACCTCCGGCAACTCATACTCTATCTAAAAAGGAGAAGACTGTGTTTTGTAAGTTTCTTCATGGAGTTAAAGTTTCAGAGGGGTACTCTTCAAATGTTACGAACCTTGTATCGATGAAAGACCTCAAGTTAAAGTCTGTAAAGTCCCATGATTGTCATGTTCTAATAGAGAATTTTCTACCCATTGGTATACGATCCATTTTTCCTAAGAAAGTGCGCAAGACCCTAACCAAACTTTGTTTCTTCTTTAAGGCGATTTGTAGTAGAGTGATTGACCCTGGAAAGTTGCCATCATTGCAAAGAGAAATTACCGTCACTTTGTGTGAGCTTGAGATGTATTTCCCACCTTCGTTTCTTGACATAATGATTCATCTAATAGTTCATATGATTAGAGAGACACAATTGTGTGGCCCACGTTACATGAGATGGATGTATCCGTTTGAGCGTTACATGAAGATATTAAAAGGATATGTGAAAAACCGATCACGACCCGGGAGTTGTATTGTTGAGCACTACATAGTTGAAGAAGCTATTGAGTTCTGCACTGGCTATCTATCTAGTCTTGAATACTCTGTGGGACTGCCAAGGTCTCGTGACTTAGGAAGCATTAGTAAAGGGATGTCAGGAACTAAAATAGTGATGGTATCAAGGAAAGAACTAGATCAATCGCACTTATATGTTTTGCACAATGATAGTGAGGTTGATTCATATGTTGCCAAGCACATGGACATACTTAAGAGTGATCACCCATATAAGGGTCAAGTTTGGTTAACAAAAGAACACAATCGGAGTTTCATAGTGTGGCTAAAAGAGCACATTGATTTTGAGTTTGCTATGAATCCTACCTCAATTTCACAAAGATTGAGATGGTTAGCAAAAGGTCCAAATATACAAGTTTTCTCTTACACCAGCTATCTAATGAACGGGTACACGTTCTATACAAAAAACCATGATGATCAGAGTAAAATGCAAAATAGTGGGGTGACTCTTGTAGCTCAAGCTATGCATACATCAAGTGCCAAAGACAGAAATCCCATATACGCGATATGTCATACTTCGGGGTCATTGAACACATATGGGAGTTGGATTACAACATGTTTCGGGAGCCTGTGTTCCAATGTAAGTGGGCTGACAATAATAATGGTTTACATATTGATGGGGTTCATGCGGGTGAATTTCAACAAGTTAGGATATAAATATGAGCCTTTTATTTTGGCATCCCAAGCTCAACAAGTGTTTTATGTCACTGATCCAGTTGATATCAATTGGTCCATGTCCATTGTTTTATTGACAAATAAAAAATTGGTGAATGACATTGATGATCAAGCAACCGATGATGATGGTATTGAGGACGACCCTTTCTTCGGGACATCACTACCAATAGTAGGGGAAAGTACTCCTAGAGAGGATGTTGTGTATGTTAGAAAGGATCATAGTGATGGAATTACGATTCGTCAAAAACAAAGTACCAAGAAGCGAATTGCAAATAAAATTATATCCAAGAAAAGGAAAAGGTAATTTAGACTTACATCAAATACTTTTTCTGCTCGTCTCTTCTTTATCTATCTACATAGTTTTCATCTTCTTGACTGGTTATTTATTTTGGATAAATAAATATAACAATAACAATGATTATGTTTTATTGCAGGTCAGATGGCAGATCATAGTGATCATGGTAGTGGGCATGACAGCGGTCACGAGAGTGATGTTGGAAACTATATCAGGAAGCAGGCTCCCCGTAGAATGACTGTCAAAAAGGATATCATCGGTCGGATAAATAAAGGAAAAGGAAAATTATCAGTAAGTTACTAATTACTAATTAACTTATAAATTCAATACTTAGTTTTAATTGTTTGTTAACTAATTTACTAATGACATAATGCAGGTCGAGTGGAATGTTAAGGGTCAGCCAATTGGGAGAAATGGCACACAGTTGATTACCTTCGTTGGTAGTAAGGTAAAACAAATGATACCAATTACAATCACTAGTTGGAATGAGAGAAACAATTCCGTTTTGAGGAAACAAAAAGAGGAGTTCTGGTTAACAATACAGGTATATAATTTTGGATCTCTTTAGTTATCTTATTTAATAATTTTGTAACCATATATATTTATATCATTTTCATTGAATATGTGTAAGCAGAATTTTTTTTGATGTGGATGAGTCTCGAAAAGCCTGGTTAATGAAGGAAGCTGGAAAGTTACATCGGAATTTCAAGACTAGTCTAACAAATAAATGACTGAGAGATCATAGTGGAAACATCAGATGGGAGCCTCCACCAATATATATAGTGGATTTATTAAAGAGGAGGATTGGGGTATATTTGTTAGGAAACGCACCAAAGATTCAGAATTCTTGGTTAGTACTATAATCTATTAAGTTATAACTTAAAATATATTTGACAATTATATATTATGCATTAATGTATACTTATCTCTCTAAATAGAAAGCAAGCCAAGTGAATCGAGAGAGAGCTTCTGGTTGTGAGTACCCTTATAGAGGTGGTGCTTGTGGATATCAAATTATTGAAGAGATTTTGGTAAGACACAATAAGCTTGATTTCTTTTCGTTTAATGAATCTTTTGATTTATAATTTCTTAACATTTGGTAAATTTAAATATAGTTGGAGGAGAGTGGGAAAGATCCTAGTAAAGAAAGTATTGAGCGGCATGTTTTGTGGGTAGAGGCCCGACAAAACAAGGATGAGGAGATTGTGGATCCCAAAACTAAGGAGGTGACTCATAGAATTGTAAGTATTTCCAAAATTCAAATATTGTTTTGAAACTTTTATGATCTTTATAATGTATAATAATTTTATTATACTTTTGTTTGTGAATCAGGAAACCATATCACAATCTGTGTCACAGGGAGAGATCACTGATTGCTCTGAAAAGGAAATCCTTGCTCGTGCCTTGGAAAGGGAAGAATACTCGGGTCGTACAAGGGGTTGTGGATTTGGCGTTAATCCAACCGACTACCTTGGACCAAAGAAGCAAACTCGTGATGAGCATCATGATTGTCAACAAAGTAGAGAGTTGCGAGTATTGTATGAAGATCTAAGGGCTGAACTTAGTCATTTCAAAATGCAATATGGGTTAGTTTTGCCTGCGGTACCATCCCGTGCCACAGATAGCGCACGAGATAGCTGCACCATTCCGTCAATTGAGGTATTAATTGTTTTTTTGACAATAAATAAGGAATTAATTATTAAACCCTCTTTCTTGTACATATATATATATATATATATATATATATATATATATATATATTACATCAAATAATGTCTTTATTATTCTTTGTTTATAATTGATTTAGGACAACAATGAGTGTGAGTGTGAATTGTACATGTCAAACCCACATCAAATGGTTGCAATAGGCTCTATATGTAAACAATTGGGTCCCTTGATGCACAATTTACCCCTACCTCTAGATCATCTTAGAGTCAGAGTTGACTGTGCAATTGTGGGGGATGCACCATTGCCTGTTCCAATTGACAGTATAGATTTACTGATTGTGCAACATGCAGTTGGTACCTTTGTGGAATGCCCAGCACACCTCGTCGTTGTAAGTGACAATATATATATTTGTAACTAACTAATTATTATTTTTTGTCATATATTGTGTGCTAGCAAAGTAATTATTATTTTTTATATATAGGTACGCCAAAATGCAAAATCTAGGGGCAAAAGTGTTGGCAAGGCAAAATCTCTTGGCAAGAAAGTGTCTCGGTCTGGCCCTTCTACACAAGTTTCTCAGCCCGCCCCTCCTCGAAAAGTGACTTAGCCCTCCCCTCCTCCAACAGTGACTCAGCCCTCCCCTCCTCCAAAAGTGACTCAGCCCTCCCCTCCTCAAAAAGTGACTCAGCCCTCCCCTTCTCCAATTGTGTCTCAGCCCTCCGCCTCTTCCATTAATGATTATAAGATGATTTGTTATGCCGAAATGCACGCAGAATGCAGGATGACTGAGGTAGCCCCGCTTGAAATAGAGATGGATGACCAAATTTTTGGGATTTTCGGTCAAACACTGACTATCACACGCGAGGATATCGATGATGTATGTAAAATGAAGTGGGCAACCGGTACTTCTATTATAGCATATGTCAGGTACGTATGTAATTTATTATTTGACATCATTGAATTTATTTTATTATATCGTTAATTTAACTTGTATATATATCTCTAATTATAGGTACTTATACGAGGACATTTTGGTCCCTTCGGAACAGACACAGATTTGTGTTCTTGTGTCCGGATAATACACACCTTCGTGATGTGTCGTCCAATCTGCGTAATTATGAGACGCTTGTGGAACAAAACAGGAAAGAGGTTACAAATTATATCACTGATCAACGCTTATGGGAAGCTCAAAATACAAGTGTCGATACCATGTTTTTGGCACCGTGTCTCTTACGGTGAGAGATTTAATCGATTCTTATATAACATGCATTTTTTAAATACTAGTCAATTACTTATTCAAAATTTTATTTTGTAGGCAACATTGGATTCTGTTTGCAATAAATCCTAAGAAAGATACGGTGTACTACGTTGATTCATTGCATGGTCATTTTAACAACTACCCCGAGTTGATCGAGATATTTAATAGGTGTGTGTATTTCGATCCATCTGCATATTTATTAGTTTTACTTATATACGTATGTATTTCGAATAATATAGTTATATGACATTGTGTTCAATTGTTTGATGGAATATTGAGGATTGGAACAATCAAGGACCAAATGGATACCAATAGTTGTAAGTTTGTAATCAATGTTCTTATATATTTAAGGTTTAAATAGTTTTTACCCCCCTGCAAATATACCCATTATCCAGTTACCCCCCTGCAAAAAAAAAGGTTTAAAAAACACCTTGTAAAATATAACGTTATCCAGTTACCCCCCTGCTGTTAACTTTTCTGTTAAAAAAATGTAAAATGTAATTTTATCCAGTTACCCCCCTGACGTCAATGCCACGTGTCACCATATTATTGGGTCTCTGTGACACGTGGCACTGACATGCCACGTCAGCATCTATGTCACCACTGCCACGTGGCACTGACATGCCACGTCAGCAACCAATGGATGGCTGCCACGTGGCAGTGTGTTAATTCAAAATAAATCTTTAAAATGCCTAAAGTGAGACTTGAACCCATGACATCTTACTCACACACACCTCCTAACCACTGAGCCAAATTATTATTTGTGATTATTATCTCACCTACAAATATATATTACATCATTGATACTTAATTTTAAAAAAAAAAAATCATCCTTCATCATCTTCATCAGTTACCGGAAACGCTGGAACCACAGCATATTCAAGTAACAAAAACAGTATATATAGACGTTGTCAAAAAAACAGCAAATTCAAGTGGGGATAACACAAATTAATGAATTAATGAAAACCAGTGAAGTGGGGATAACACAAATTCAAGTGGGGATAACACAAATTCAAGTGTCAAAAAAACCAAACGATGGAACAAAAATGATGGAACAAGTAACAAAAACCAGTGAACATAATTAATGAAAACACAAATTAATAGAGAATTAGAGAGATAGAGAGTTTGGGGATAACACAAAACGATGGAAAACGAAACGATGGGTTTGTGTTGCAAATCTTCCCGAATCAATTTCGTTTTGATTCGTTTTGCCGTGGGTGTGGTTTTCAAATTCGTTTTGATTTCATAAATCTCCTTCCTCTCACTCCTCAATTTTGTTTCAGATCTGGGTTTTCTTCAAATCTGGGTTTTCGTTTTCGATTTGATTCTTGATGATTTTCGTTTTCGATTAACGAATCTACAGATCTGGAAGAAAGCATTGAGGATCTTATTTTTTTATTTTGTTAATCGAATTATTTATATATTATATACTAGTAGTTCACTTAATTTACTAAAAGAATCAAGTGGCTTAGTGGTATTTGTTTGTTTCAGCCACCTCATGGTCATGGGTTCAAGTCTTTCTCAAGCCATTTTGAAAATTTATTTTGAGTGTAATAACTAGTGCCACGTGGCAGCCATCCATTGGTTGCTGACGTGGCACTGGTGACATAGGAGCTAACATGACATGTCAGTGCCACGTGTCACAGAGACCCAATACTATGGTGACACGTGGCAGGGGGTAACTGGATAATGTTAATTTTACATTTTTTAACAGAAAACTTAACAGCAGGGGGGTAACTGGATAACATTATATTTTGCAAGGTTTGTTTTAAATGTTTTTTTTTTGTAGGGGGGTAACTGGATAATGGGTATATTTGCAGGGGGTAATAACTATTTAAACCTATATTTAATTACATTATTTTGTCAAAAAAATGTATTATATTAAATTTAACAATTAACTAATCTTTTATTTTGTAGTGTCCAAAACAACTCAATACCAATGATTGTGGGTATTACGTAATGAAATTTATGAAGGAAATTATTACCCACAACCAAACGACTATTCCCAGACAGGTATCTACTTAGAATTCTTTTTGATTTTGATATGATAATAGTTAATTCCATTTAACCATTTCAATTCTAATTTTATTTATTTCTATAATTTCAGTATTTTCCCGATTGTCGGTTGAAGACATATTCTGATGAGCAGCTTATCGAGCTTAGGGGAGAGTGGTGCCGTTATGTCTCCCGTTTTTTTTTATTTTGGTTAGAATATTGTAATACCGTAAGTTGTTAGAGTTTTATTTGGATACATATAAGTTGTTAGCTAGCTAGTTTTGGTTCATATTGTAAGTTGCTAGCTAGCTAGTTTTTGATACATATGAATTGGATAATGTAACTTGTTAGCTAGTTTGTTTTGGTTCCATCTTGTTGGGTATATATATGTTGACATATTGGTGCATTTGGATAGTTATAAAATTTGTTGTTAGCCGGTTTATATATATGTTGTTGGATTGGATTGTATTGGTTGTATATGACCAGGAAAATTGCAAATGTAAAAAGGAAAATAAACAAAAAGAGAAAAAAATTAAAAAAAAAATTACACAATGGGCAGAGCTTTTAGGACAAAGCGCTACTCATTCCTTTAGCGCTTTCAAGAATGGGCAGCGCTTTTATGCGGAAGCGCTACCTATTCCTAAAAAGCGCTAAGGGAGTGAGTAGCGCTTTTGACTGTAAGCGCTACCCATTGTGTTAGCGCCTTTTGGGAATGAGCAGCGCTTGCGCTAAAAAGAGCTACCCATTCCCATAATGCGCATGATGAGCAGCGCTTTTCCCAGGAGCACTACCCATGGCTATCAATGAGCAGCGCTTCTTAAACGCTGCCCATTGTGGGAGTGGAATTAGTAGCGCCAAGTTTAGCAGCGCTTAGAAGCGCTACCCATGGCTAAAAAAAAGCGCTGCTCATCCCCAAATCTTTCGTGGTGCATCTTTGTGAACTTGGGTTATCATACAGTACGCTACTTTTGACAATATGTGGGGTACTCTTTTTCCTCCCCAGGTTTTTATTCCCATTTGGTTTTGGCCTGGGGGTTTAACAATAAGCCCTTTATACCTGTATAGGTTGGAGTACCCCTTGTATTCCCCTTAATAAAATCTTTTAATTTGCTTATAAAAAACACCTAAAACTAGCCTAATCCAAGGAAAATGGCAGCCTCAAGAAACAAGAATCACACCATACATTGTATTTTTGGTATTGACGGCTCTAGTTGCATGTTCATCTTCATTGAGAGAAAAGACATCCTGATGGAGTCCTTAGCAATCAATCATGGCTAGGACTGCTATAGACGACAAACCTTGTTTGCGTAACTTGGAAAGAAATTATCGAATGTTGTGATGCCTTTGACTTACACGGATTGACTAGCTGGTTTTTTAATTGAATATTTCTTTAATCGTTGACCACCAATCGCGGTAACTACCAGAATTATTTATACAACTACCTAATTAACATATACGAATATATCTTCAAACATCGAATTAATTCGTTAATGTTAGCTGGACCAAACAATATGGAGCTCTAAATCTTTTTTTTTTTATCTCTTGAAAAGCTCCAAAAGGTTTGAAACTGAGTATAAGCACATTTGTTTTAGCTGGCTTAACATATTCAACACCAACCCTCTCTATTCTTTATACATATCATTAGGAATAAGGAATAACCCTTTCTAAATACACCTCCCAAACATGTGCAATTGTTGTAAAGTTTTAGCCCCATTATATATATAATGTTTTTTGTTGCTTATATGATATGAAAAATCGCAGTCCATGCAATGAAAAATTGAATATTAATTCCCCGGATAATTGTTGTTATAACGATTTTTTTTTTTGACAGATTGTTATAACGAATATATATATATATATATATGTTCCTCCGCATAAATTGCTTAGAGTTTATTAGTTAACTAGTAAATACATGCACGACTTCAAACAAACAGATAGCTACTGATAAAAAAAAACAGAAAGCTTAAAAGATATCGTTGACTGCCAAGCTTTGAGTGCAAATAGCTGGCATGCATATTCTAACCATAACAGAATTAAGCTATGTATATATGCAACTCTTTCAGTAACAATCAGACTTATACTATTATATATAGAGACTAGAGTGCCGTTGCCAAATTATATAAATAGTTAAATAGTTTTTCTAAATTAATTATATAGACGACATTCTAATTCTACATTATTTGTACGTATCATCTCTATCCATTGGTTAGGTGATTATCTAAATGCAATGAGATGGAGTAAATGCCAACAATCATTGAAGTTTGCAATTAACTATATCATTTTGAACGCGTATTAGGGCACAAGTTAATTTTAAAACAATTTCTCTCACAAATTCAATGCATAATGTAAAGCTTAGCTGCTTTTTTTCTTTAGAAAAACGATATCTAATGCCTATAAAAGGGAGCAAATTGCATTGTAGTTAAGCACTCAACTCTCTAGCTAATATTACAAAAGAGAAGAAAAGAACAAACGCAAATTAAAGGATTCGAAACATGAAGATGAGATTCTTCTTTGTAACTTGTGTGGTGGTCATGTTGTGTTATTTCCTTGGAGTTTGTGAAGGAGGCAACCTCCGAAAGAATTTCTACCGCACATCTTGTCCTCAAGCTGAACAGATTGTTCAGAAAAAAATCCAGCAGTTTGTCTCTCAAAGGCCCAATTTGCCTGCCAAGTTGCTTAGAATGCATTTTCACGACTGTTTTGTTAGGGTAAAGTAGACATACCTAGATATATCTTTATATTATTGTTCTCCTAGATACTATATGAAGTTTTTCCAATAACATTTCAAATTTAAATGCAACGATGCTAATTATAATTACTTTAAGTGAAATGATTGAACACAAAATAATATTTGAAATATTTTTCAGGGATGTGATGCTTCGGTTTTGTTGGAGTCTACTGCCAATAATACAGCGGAGAAGGATTCCATTCCAAATTTAACTTTGGCAGGCTTTGATGTTATAGATGACATAAAAGAAGCCCTCGAGGCAAAATGTCCTAAAACAGTATCATGTGCTGACATACTCACATTGGCTACCAGGGACGCTGTTTCTATCCAAGTAACCAAGCTAACCATTATATATTCTTCTAACAATCAACACATAACTTTATTGCTTCTATTCCTATTATACTGCTAGATTTTTTAAAAAAAAAAAGAGAGAGGGATACGTAAAATACAAGGACCTCTCAAGAGTCATTCATTCTAGTATTACTCTCGTCCAAACACACTTAGCTGTGATTTTCTTGATAAAAAATTAGAAACAAGAAATAAAATTTACCAGTGAAATTAGAGACAAATTTCATTTTTTATCTCTAATTTCTATCTATAAGTAATTCAATTTTTTGAGTTGAATTATATACACATCATAATTTACATATCTTTATCCATGTAGCTAGCCTGAAGGCTTAATTTATTCATTCAATTCATATATATATTTACAGTTCAATAATAAGCCTATGTGGGAAGTGCTTACGGGTAGAAGAGATGGTACTGTGTCAAAAAGTAATGAAGCTCTCGTCAATATCCCAGCACCTTTCCACAACATCACACAGCTCAAGCAAATCTTTGCTAGCAAAAAGCTAACTCTGCACGACTTGGTTGTATTATCAGGTACACTTAAATAAATTATATCTTTGACAAATTCAAATGCTACATATATATATATATATATTAACCAACATATATACTATCAATGTATATATAGGAGGACACACTATTGGAAGAGGCCATTGTAACTTGTTCAGCAACAGGCTATTCAACTTCACAGGAAAAGGTGATCAAGATCCCTCTCTGAATCCTACTTATGCGGAATTTTTGAAGACAAAGTGTCAGGGTCTGAGTGACACAACCACAACTGTAGAGTTAGATCCTAATAGCTCAAAAGACTTTGACAGTGACTATTATTCTATCCTTAACCAGAACAAGGGTCTATTCCAATCAGATGCCGCACTTCTAACAACAAAGCAATCTAGAAACATTGTTAACGAGTTGGTCAATCAAGAAAAATTCTTCACTGAGTTTGCACAATCAATGAAGAGGATGGGAGCCATTGAGGTACTCACAGGCTCTGATGGGGAAATTAGGAGGAAGTGCTCTGTTGTCAACTCTTAAGAATGTATGTATGAGTATCAACAACGTTTTCGCTTTTAAAATCGAATTTTCTATTCTTTTGTCGTGTATTGTTCATGGTTGTGAAGTCCTTAATAAGTTGAAAATTTATTCACTTTGTGATAAGATTCCAATTCTATAATAATTCACACCTTGGGGACAGTTGCAAGAGCTTAGCATCGTATCCTCAATTTGCTGTGTTCGAATCCCCTTGGCGACAGTTATAAAATGATCATTAGTGCCACTTTGATTAATGTAGTTTCTCCAAAAAATTATATATTAATTCTATTGTGAATAAAGTGGATGTCTAGGCATTATTGTTTTCCATTATTGTATATATTAAATGTATGTCATAGGTTACAAAACTTGAGCCTATAAATAGGACTCATATATCATTGTAGTGCGACACATTCAAGAGTAATATACAAGAGATACTTCTTCTCTCATTGTCTCATTTGCTTGTTCTTATTCTTGCTCTAGTTTTAATCCATTTCACAACACGTTATCAGCACGCTCTAAATATCTTAAGCTAGAATGAGTATTGTCACTAGCAACAATAATGGAGATATGTGTCTCGCTGACAGTGAAACAACCCACACGATTCTCAAGGACAGTAATTATTTTTCTTACTTAGTAATGCAAAAAACCAATGTTAGTACTATATCTGGTACTACAAAAATAATTGAAGGCTCCGGAAGAGCCAGTGTATTGTTACCTGGAGGCACTAGTGCAAAAAAGACATTTAGCGTCGGTTAAATTGGACATTTAGCGTCGGTTATCGCCCGACGCTAAATCTCCCGATGCTAAATGTCAGACATTTATCATCGGTTATTTAAGCGACGCTAAATGTCACATTTAGCATCGGGTGTTCAGATAACCGATGCTAAATGTCCATTTCATCACTGTTTTTGCTGTCTGAAAATGACATTTAGCATCGGTTATTTGAAACAACCGATGCTAAATGTCCTGAAAAATGACATTTAGCATCGGGTGTTTGAAACAACCGATGCTAAATTTCCTGAAAGTGACATTTAGCATCGGTTGTTTCAAATAACCGATGCTAAAAGTCATTTTTTATAAAAAAAAATGACATTTAGCATCGATTGTTTGAAACAATCGATGCTAAATGTCTAATTTTTTTTTAAAAATAGACATTTAGCATCGGTTGTTTAAAACAACCAATGCTAAATGTCTGTTTTTTTAATTGGAAGCTAACAGTTTTGTCTTTGTAGCAGTACACTTACAACATCAACATACAATTCATTTAATTTCAAACATGTCTCACAAACATCACTTACAACATCAATTCATACAAGCTTCAAGTCATTCATTCAATATGAGATAATTTCTCAAATATTCACATAACAACCACCACTTCAACAACTCATAAACATTCAATTTCTAGAATACAACAACTCTTAAAAATTGAAA
Source organism: Astragalus membranaceus (assembly GCA_039519185.1). Taxonomy (NCBI): domain Eukaryota; kingdom Viridiplantae; phylum Streptophyta; class Magnoliopsida; order Fabales; family Fabaceae; genus Astragalus; species Astragalus membranaceus. The sequence goes on along the minus strand of CM076854.1, from coordinate 162,655,659 downwards.
TTAAACATATAGGGAACACAAAAAGGACACATGAATAAATCTTCTCTAGTTTACTTTCCTTTGACAACACCTCATTCTCTCCCTAAGCTTGAATCCAAACGTGGCTTCAATCAACTAGCTCAAGCTCCAAGACTCCATCTAGACTATATCTTTAACCACCATCAGCTCCTAAACCAACTCCCACTGGAAGTCTCCCAGTATGAATAAGTGCAATGAGCATCCATCAACTATATGCATGTCATAATGTGTTTCAAAGTAACATCAATGCAATATTTACATGAAAATAACTTCAAGACACAATAATAGGAAACGATAGTGTTGTTAATCAATGGACAGGAATTATGATCAAACTGAAACTGGAAATTTGATGCCAAAGGAGATGTGCCACAGATAGTAAGCTTGTTTCTTAAAAAAGATTACCTTGATCACTGAAACAGAAACTACAACTATCAAGAAACTACAACTAGTATCAAGAAAAACGGGTTCATCGTCCTCTTCCTCGACATCTAGCTCTATATGAGGAGCAAAAATGACATAGATAAACATTGTGATAATCCAAAAATCTGAGGCAAGTTATCTGATGCAGTATTAAAAGGGTAATAAACTGGTAGCAAAGGCAGTGCTAAGTTCATTGCCAAACTACACATCCCACACATCATTTCTTAAAGACCAAATTCCATTGTGATAATCCAAAAATCAACACTCAGCTTGGAATCAAGCATACAATACAAAAGAAATTTAGTAGGCAAGATCACAAATATCAATTACGGGATACATAAAAAATTATTGTTTGAATCCTTTTTACCTAAAGCATAAAACTTACTCTTTCGACTTTATTTACAAGTTACTAGATGTCTTAGTTATTTTTTACAAGAATATCCCTAGTTGTTAAAAAAATTAGAGACAATTATTAATTAAGTGGAAAATGATAGTCTTATATGTAGGGACATGGGTAGTATGTAGTTAGGTCTTAGAGATAGTACCTTGCGGCCCTTCCAGATGAAGTAAAGCAAATTATAATAGAAGCTTTCACCTTAATAGCAGCTCGTACCTACCAAGTCAAGATTGGGCTACTATTATAAAGGCAAACACAAGAAAATACTATAAAAAAATGTCTTAATTGAAAACTTTCTCAGCCTACAAGGAAATGAAATAAAAGGCAGAGATATATATCATCCGGCAAGTTGAGTGACATTGTGAATAGGAGAACATTTCATATGAAAAAGGAATTCCAAAAAATCTGATTTTCAGTTTTAAATAACTAAAACCTCAAACAAGACCTCGGTACAAATCCTACACATTGAGCAAAATTAATGAGCCATGTAATGAATTTATCTCTGAACAAATTCTGCCAACAGTAGAAATAGTCTCAACAGGGTACAACCCACGTAAAGTCTCAGCACCCAGAAGTATAGCATCACTTCCTGCATATTTATAAACATTTAGACAAAAGATCCATCAATTAGTTCTAACTAAAACATAGTAGATGGGTGTCGATAAAAGAAGCAAAAAAAATCACTGAGAAGAAAATTGCTCATTAAGTCACTTAGAGAAGGTATTTTCAATTAACAAGCAAACCAATATTAACAGACAGCCTCATGCACACTAGGTTAGCACTAATGAAAAAAAATGACATCATTGTAGTTTGTAAACCACCTAGGTATAAAAATATTCTGCTTCTCTGATGAATCATCAAGTATCAAATATTCCAGGAGAACACGGGTATAGTAGTACTCATCAACCTAACAAGTGGTATCATATAATCAGTAACTTACCATCTAAAACAGCATTTGCAACATCAGTGGCTTCAGCACGAGTTGGTCTTAAGTTGTCAGTCATACTATCCACAACACAGGTGAGCACAGCAGGCTTCCCAGCCATGTTGCATTTGTATAGGGCAGACTTTTGAAATAGAAAATCCTACAAAACAAATTGAAGTTAATAAATGTTAACATATACGCAACAGCAAGCCTTATAAACAAGTATGCATCATAATACTGTATTTTATAGTTCTGACATAGACATCAGGAATATTTTTGAAAATAAAGAGAACTAGTTAGACCAGAAACAAATTATTTATTGTTGAGACTGCAAAACTACGAGTACTTCAAAAAACAAAAGGAATTTCATCAAGAAAACTGACCTTTTCTGGTGGAAGATCAATGCCCAAATTCCCACAGGAAAGGATAATACCATCAGCTTCTTGTAGAATTTCATCAAAATGGGTCAATCCCTGAGATATAACACAAATGTATGCATACAATTGAATGAATATAATTTACACAAAAATGAAGTTTCTACAGTACATTGTGAAGTGTTGACTCTCAATCATATGATGTAAGTTAGGCATTTTTAGGACCAATTGTGCAGGTTTTTCATTGTATCACAGTCATTATCTGGGATTTAGTCTAGTTTTAGATAATTGTAGTAGGAAGTTCATTTGTAAGTAATTCCTTCACTTTTGGAGCTAACTTGGACATTGAAGACCTCTAATTGGTTATGGCATCATTCGGTGAACCAGACACTTGCCCGGAAATGCAGCAAAATGGAGGGATTTGATTTCTGTTCAATATCGCGTCGCGACCAGGAGGGTTCGCGACGCGATCTGGAGGAATTTTGCAAGCCAGAACTTTCTGTTATTTTTCGCGTCGCGACCAGGAGGGTTCGCGACGCGACCTGGAGCAGTTTTGCGATGCCTGATGCTTCTGTCTTTTGTCGCGACGCGACGGACATGGGCCGCGTCGCGATGGTGCGTGAAAATTAGGGTTTTTAAAGCAGTTTCAGCAATTTTTCAAGGGACTTCGTTTTTGGGAATTGGAGCCACACTTTGGAGCAGCTGGAGGGTGCGATTTTGGGGCCTTCTCACCACTTGGGAACAAGGGATTGAAGGTTCTAATGTCTTCCTTTATGTTTGTTTTCTATTTTATGTTGGTTTCTACTCTTAGGATGAATTGTAACTAATTTGCTTAGATTAGGAAGAGATGAATCTCCCAACCCTATCATGTGAACCATTGTTCTAGTCAATTCAGTGTTATTCGATTTACTTTGTCTAATTACCTATGTTTTTAATGCTTTTCAATTACATATGATAATTGTGATGATCTAGGCTAGTGATTGCATAGGAATATGAATTAGTAGCTGGAAATTGGGTAATTAGATCGTCTGCTAGTAATCAGCATAGGGATATGTGATGGCTTAGGTGAATTCGTGTAAAATTCTTAATCTTAATGCATTACCCTCTGGCATGTCTCACCTAAGGAATTAGGGTAACTCTTAGGGTAATAGGGGTCTCGAGGCAAGGAATTGCCCTTGACCTTAATTAGTGAATTGAATCTAGAAATTGAATGATTAACTCGAATTGGCTAAGGTTCATGTGATAGGCGAGGTGAGAGGATTCGATCCCTAGTCGTTTTTCTCGTATTATTAATTCACGTTTGCATTGTTACTGATTACTCAAATTACCAACTTTTACAATCTAAGAATTTACAATTTTGCTATTGTTGTCAACGCGCAATCCCTGTGGAATCGACCGGTTACTTACCGTATTTTATAACTTGCAACGACAATTGGTACACTTGCCAAAAGTCTTAACAAGTTTTTGGCGCCGTTGCCGGGGATTGTTGACTTTGTTGTCGACAAGGCAAACGAGTTGATTCTAGATTTTTAGTTTTTGATTGTTTTGTTTTATCTTTAGTTACTTAAATTTGTTGATTCATAGGTGCACATATATTCTTTTTAGTCTTTTGTTAAATTTTTATTTATTATTTTAGTTGTTTAATTCTTAGTATTTAATTTTATGTTTTGTTGATTACCGTTTATTTTATTTCATTTAAAATGTTGAGTCTAATTTCTCTGTCTAGATACTTAGTTATTATGTTGGACTTGTTGACGGTTTGTTTAAGTGTTGCAGAGAAGTTGTTTACGCGGGGGCAAAATTCGCAAGAATTGTTGTTTGACCCCGTGATTGAGAAAACAGAAAAGGCGGACCGGAAGAAAGCTAAACTAGCAAGGCAACAAGCCAAAGGAGGGTCCCAGGTACACTCAACTGCAACCTCCATTCCGGAAGATGAACCAAGGCAAGAGGAAGTTATGGCCGGAATCCCACTCACAAGACACATTCTCAATGACTTTGGGAGGAGAAATCAGGGCGTTCAGGCTTACACATTCCGACCAGCATGGGCCGCTACCTTTGACATTAAGTCTTCTGTTCTCACTACACTAAAATCAGAGCAGTTTGCAGGGTCAGATGCTGAAGACCCCATCCAACACATCTCCCAGTTCCATGAGATTTGTGAAACCACCTATCCTGAGGGGGTTGATGAAAACTCCAAGAAAGTGCACCTGTTTCCATTCACTCTAACAGGCCGGGAAAAAAATTGGCTGAACACTATCCCTCCAGGAACTGTCAATGCTTGGAGTGATCTTGAAAACAAGTACCTAGAACGATTCTTCCCTATCTCCAAGTTCATCAAGAAGAGAACGGAAATCTTCAACTTTTCACAAGGGGATTCCGAGTCATTGTATGATTCCTGGGAAAGATTCAAGTTGTCAGTTCTGAAATGTCCTGGGCATGGCATAGAAGATTTTCTGCAGATGCAAACCTTCTGTTATGGATTGCACCCTCAAACCCGGATGATGTTAGATGCCTCGGCAGGAGGCTCTTTGGGTACTAAAACTTGGGAGGAAGCCAAACAGCTAGTGGAGGACATGAGTTCAAATGAGTACAGCATGCAAAATGACTGTGGAGCTGTAATTACAAAGGGTATGTTGGAGTTGGACACTAATAGTGAAATTTTGGCTCAACAAAAGCTAATGTCGCTTCAAATTGAATCTCTCACCCAACAAGTGGCTGCTGCTTTGGAAGTGAGGTCTCAAACTCTAGCAACTGCTCAAGCAATGCAAGTTCATGACCAAGGAACTTATTTGGACGATGCTCTGACACAGTGCATGCAATTGATCAAGAACACCTTCCAACCTCAAGAGCAAGCTATGAAGGGTATGGAGAAAAACCATGAAAATGCTATGAAGAACTTAGAGGGTCAAGTTGGGGAGTTGTCAAAGAAACTTACAGAAGCATGTAACAAGCTCTCTTCCGCTAGTACTAGTCACAACTTTCAACACGAAATTTGTAATGCTATTTCATTGAGAAGTGGTAGAGAGCTGAACCCTGCTGAAGTGCCCACACCCAAGCCTAGAGAAGGAAGCGGTGAAACTGAGGAGTTGAGGGAGGAGTTGACAAAGAAAAATGAAGGTGTTGAAAATGAGTTGAGAAGAAAAAATGAGGGAGCCGTGAAGTCTAACCAAAAAGAAAATTTGTTTAATGAAAATTTGCAGGTAGACGAGAAGCCCAAAGAAATTCCTTCATACATAAGGTTGCCATACCCTCAAAGGAGCCAGAAGGATCAGAAAGATGAGCAGTTCTCCAAGTTTATGGATATTTTCAAACGCCTTCAAATCAACATACCTTTTGCAGAGGCACTTGAGCAAATGCCGGTTTATGCCAAGTTCATGAAGGAGTTGTTGACAAAGAAAAGGAAGTTCAAGGGAGATGAGACAGTGGCCTTGACAGCTGAGTGTAGTGCCATTATTCAAAGAAAACTGCCTCCTAAGTTGAAAGATGCCGGGAGCTTCACCATGCCTTGTGCAATTGGTGGTGTAACCATAGACAAGACTCTTTGTGACTTAGGGGAAAGCATTAATCTGATACCATTGGCTATGTGGGAAAAACTTGGCGGAGGGGAGGTGAAACCGACCAACATGACGTTGCAACTTGCGGATCGGTCTATAAGGTATCCTTGGGGGGTTGTCGAAGATGTCTTGGTAAAGGTTGACAAATTCCTCTTCCCAGTGGATTTTGTGGTTCTTGACATGGATGAAGACAATGACACCCCGTTGATTTTGGGAAGACCCTTCCTAGCAACTAATAGAGATGAAGTTGACATGGCAGATGGAACCTTGACCTTGAGAGTCCAAGATGAAGATGTGAATTTTAATGAGCTAAAGTCCATATGCCTAGAGAAGGAAAAAGAAGGGTATTGTGGTAGTGAGGCGCCTGATCCCATTGTTGCAAACAGAATTCGCCCCCACTCATCCCTTGAGAACTCTCTTATGGTATCGAAAGATTCTAAAAAAGTTATGGGTATGTCTGTGGATCCTCTGCTACATTCCTCTCATGCATCATCTAGCGAGAGGAACGGCAACCTGAAAGGAAAGTGTACCCAAGAAGAATTTAAAGAGGCATTGGAGAGGCTGAGTTCTCCATCTGAGCCAGACTGAGTCATCCTCTGACAACCGTCAAGCTAGTGACGTTAAAGAAGTGCTTAGTGGGAGGCAACCCACTGGTGAGAGCCACTTACCATTTGTTAGTACTTTCTCTTTTTGCACCCCATTCTGACTATATTTTGCACTTTGGTCTGTACTTATTATTATAACTTACTCTGTGATATTGAGGCACCACTACCCTATTCTCTTTTTGTTAAAGCAGCTTCAATGATGATGATGTGTGGCATTTGGCTTCGCATGTTTGCATTTTTCCTTTTGACACTCGCACTTCAAGTTTTATCATCAAGTAATAGCAGGGGTCATGACAAACGTTGCAGAAGTTCTTTATCATCTGTGAGCAGCATCTCTCAAGTTCCATCTCTATGATCCCAACTGTGAGGTTTGAGCCTAAACACGTTTTTATATATATTGTGTGTATTCCTTGCCTGCATTAGTCTGCAGAACTTGACATTGTGCTTAATTGTTTTTTGCATTTGATTTTCATACACACTGAGGCATTTCTGTTGGCACCCCTGAGCCTTTCAAACCACACCTAATTAATGTTTATCCTCTGCTAACCCCTCTGAGCCTATTGTTACAATTTGTATGTTGTTTCTCTGAAAATCATAGCCTAGTTAATTCTTAACTTAGAGTTAGGTAACAAAAGCTGTGAGAGTTGGGAAATTTTTAAGTTTGGGGTTGCTCGTGGAATAGCAACAATCTAAGTTTGGGGTGTGTTATACCCCAATTTTGTCCGAGCTCCCGTTAATAGCGTTTTAATTTACTAGGTCGCATTTTTTTTGCAAGTCTCGAGTCCTGTTAACGCGTGTCGGTGTCATGCGAGTGTCGTTAAGATGCCATTTGTGTAATTGGGCCAACAGTTGGGTTATTGGGCCTACACATATACAAATTGGGCTTATCATTTTGAGTTGGGCCCACGAACGTGGTTCCTAGTTAATTTTTAGTGTTAACGGGCCTATTTGTTCTATTTGAGCCTCGTTCTAGCGCATTTGTCTAGTTGGGCCCGATTTCGCTTTTGTATTTGGCTCAACTTCTTTTTTTATTTTGTCTATTTAATTTGTTTTGAGTCCAAAAATGTCAAAAAAAATCTATTTAATTGTTATTACAGTATAGAAGTGTCTAGAATGTCCAAAGGTCCAAAAATACAAAAAATGATAATACTAAAAATACCAAATAATACAATCCGAAAATAATAAAAAAAATACATAAAACACAAATCAAAAAAAGGGCGCATCAGCCCAAAATGACAGCTGCTTCGACAGCAGCTGGGCCTTCTTGGTTCCTTTCCCACCAAGTCTTCTCCAACCTCCAGCCCAACATCTTGTTCTTGCTGAGCAAGTATCAAATCTGAAATAGGAAAACAAAATCAGGATAGAATCAGAAATTAATTTCCTAAGCCTAAAAATTGCCTATAAAAACAAGCTTGGATCACAGGAAAAGGAGGACAATTCACAGACACACAAAAAGGCACCCAGAAAATCAGAGCAAAAAGGTTAGGGTTTCGCGCTGAAACCCTAATCACAAAACAACAAAAATTCAGAAACAGAAGCAATAGAGCAGCAGTAACAATTAGAAGGAACAACAGCAGAAGCAGAGCAATATTACGAGACTCTCGGAGGCTAGAAAAGAGGTTGGTTTGCACATTCATAAACCGGTTATTTTGCAAAGAATTATAGTTGTGATTTGTATATAGATAAAAACAGTATTCGATCAACTTATGAAATTTAGTAAACTGTACGTATGAACTAAAAAGGTTTCAGCTTATGTTATGTTTTCAGAAGTACTGATACTATAAGTAAATTAGGATTAAGAACAGATTGGGATTGTAAACAGATTAGGTTCCTAAATAATCATCAACCTTGTACATAGAACATAGAACAACATTATAGACAGATTTTCAAAATAAATTAGGGTTAGGGATAAAATCAAATCGGTTTAGTGTGCTGTTTATGGTTTATTAGGAATTATACTGAAATAGATTAGTTGAAAATTAGGGTTAGTATTCTGTTTAAAAAATAGTAGTTAGAAATTAGGGCTTCAAATAGGTACTGAGATAAAGGACTAATTCCTTTAGAGATCTCTCTTTCAAAAATGAAGTAGCAAGGGAATAGGTTAGCCAAAACCAGAAAATCAAAGAATGGAATGAAAGAAGAAAAACAGAATAGGACGTAGGGAGGAGGAAACGAAACAGAGCAAAGATAGAATCGGAAGCTAACCTGCTAGCTCCGACCACCGTAGACGGTGGTCGCTTGCCCCCAAACACCCTGTCGCCGTCGTCCTCAACAGATCAGAAGTGTCGTTGTTCCTCTCCTGCGTTGGCCTTCAAGATTGAACCCGAAATAAATGACCACCGTACGGTGGTCGTCTCTGTCACCGTCACAAGCACCATACCCTCTATCCCTCTCAGTCGCACCGTCCCTCTTTTCCTCCACGCGCAAAGACCCAAATCGAACGCTGTCGTCCTCCCCGTCACCACCGCAAGTCGTCGTCGTTCGCCGTTAGCAAACCGTCACTGTCGTCCTCCCTCTCCTCACCGGAGTCGTCACACACTCTCTCTCTTTGACCGCCATCGCTTCCCTTCCCTCATTGTTTCTCTCTTTCTCGTTCTCTCTCGTGTATCATCACGCATTCTCTCTCTTCTCCACGATTTTCGCCCTCTCCCTCTCCCTCTCCTGAAAGTTCGCAAGCTTCTCTCTCTCTTGAAAGACTGCTGCGGCGCAGCAAGAGATAGAGGAGAACGAAATTAGGTTTTGCAAAAACCCTAATTTCTCTTTTATACTCTCCCCCTTTTTTACTTATTTTATTTAAAAATCAAAATAATCAGATTACTACACGCACCGCCTCCATTTCATAACTACAACGCCATCTGCTTAGCCCATTCGCAGCCCAGCCCAGAAACCAAAACATGGACTACTCACAGTCACGCCCCCTATTTAATAATACACCCCCATTCTGCAAATTGCACCCTATTTTACCATTTCACCCCCCCCCCCCCCTTTTCTTGTTTTTTTTAATTTAATTTAATTCTCTTCAAGACAAAATATTTTCTCATAAATCAAAAACTTCGTTAGCAGTCTCGTGAAGCCTTTGCTTGCATGATTATTAACAATGAGGTACTAGTGGTGATCACTTGGAGCCTTTGCTCAATTGATCATCGTGAATGCCTAATTTTCCTAAAAAAATTCACTAAATCAAAAACTTTGCTAGTAGTCTTGCGAAGCCTTTGCTTGCATGATTATTAACAATGGAGTGCTAATGGTGGTCACTTGGAGCCTTTGCTCAATTGATCATCATGAAAGCTCAACTTTCACAATTAAACAAGATAAAAAACAAAACCTTTTTCTAGACAACAAGAACTACGTAGCTTTGAATTCTCCATCGCACCGGGAGATACGTAGGAGCGGGCCATGTCCCGTCAAGCACTTCTTTCTAAAAACCCTTTTTTTTTCCTTTCTCTCCAAAAATTAAAAATTTTATTAAGTTCTTTAATTCATTTTCAATAAGAAATAAAGAGGCGAAATTAAGTATTTTCAAGTCAACATACTAAAACCACACATTTAATTAAAGGTTCCCTCTCAGTAGGGAGGACGTGTGGGGTGCTAACACCTTCCCTGCGCGTAACCGACCCCCGAACCCTATTCTCTAGTTTCGCAAGACCAATCACTTTCCAAAAAAAGGTTTTCCTAATATTTTCCTTAATAAATATTGGTGGCGGCTCTTAGGAAAAGTTGTGAACGAGAGAGGTTCTCCCTCGGGGACTTTTTCGGGCGCAACAGGGTGGTATACAAGAGAAGGAACAACAACAAAAAAAAACAATATATATGTATATATATATACATAAAAAAAAAGAGAAAATTAAATAAATAAAAATCCTTCTCTTGTTTTGTTAAATGCTTTGGGAAAATGGGTGAGTATTGTGTGAAATTGACAAAAAGAGAGGTAGGCCTAACTCCAAGTGCAACCTACTTATCCAAATGTACCCACCTTTACCTAAACCCCGTTATAACCTTTAAAGTCCTCAAAATGTGTGTATGCATTTCATTTGTCTAAGATGATATACAACTCTGTCAAGCCTATGAAACGATGATGCAGGTACTGTGAATTGAGTGAATACCCGAAACACCTCAAGAGTGAAACACTGGTGAGATGTGCGTACAGAGAAAACTTGAGAATGCTGCCTGCTTATGATTCGGTATTTCCAATTCAGTTGTCCTGCCACTGTATTAGGTTGATGATGATAGTTGATGTGCTGATGTGTTTAAGGTTGATGTATTATATGTAACAGCTAAATAGAAAAATCAGCCACAGTCTGAATTGATTGTTTGCTTGAGGACAAGCAAAAGTTTAAGTTTGGGGTTGTGTTGACTCTCAATCATATGATGTAAGTTAGGCATTTTTAGGACCAATTGTGCAGGTTTTTCATTGTATCACAATCATTATCTGGGATTTAGTCTAGTTTTAGATAATTGTAGTAGGAAGTTCATTTGTAAGTAATTCCTTCACTTTTGGAGCTAACTTGAACATTGAAGACCTCTAATTGGTTATGGCATCATTCGGCGAACCAGACACTTGCCCAGAAATGCAGCAAAATGGAGGGATTTGATTTCTGTTCAATATCGCGTCGCGACCAGGAGGGTTCGCGACGCGATCTGGAGGAATTTTGCAAGCCAGAACTTTCTGTTATTTTTCGCGTCGCGACCAGGAGGGTTCGCGACGCGACCTGGAGCAGTTTTGCGATGCCTGATGCTTCTGTCTTTTGTCGCGACGCGACAGACACGGGCCGCGTCGCGATGGTGCGTGAAAATTAGGGTTTTTAAAGCAGTTTCAGCAATTTTTCAAGGGACTTCGTTTTTGGGAATTGGAGCCACACTTTGGAGCAGCTGGAGGGTGCGATTTTGGGGCCTTCTCACCACTTGGGAACAAGGGATTGAAGGTTCTAATGTCTTCCTTTATGTTTGTTTTCTATTTTATGTTGGTTTCTACTCTTAGGATGAATTGTAACTAATTTGCTTAGATTAGGGAGAGATGAATCTCCCAACCCTATCATGTGAACCATTGTTCTAGTCAATTCAGTGTTATTCGATTTACTTTGTCTAATTACCTATGTTTTTAATGCTTTTCAATTACATATGATAATTGTGATGATCTAGGCTAGTGATTGCATATGAATATGAATTAGTAGCTGGAAATTGGGTAATTAGATCGTCTGCTAGTAATCAGCATAGGGATATGTGATGGCTTAGGTGAATTCGTGTAAAATTCTTAATCTTAATGCATTACCCTCTGGCATGTCTCACCTAAGGAATTAGGGTAACTCTTAGGGTAATAGGGGTCTCGAGGCAAGGAATTGCCCTTGACCTTAATTAGTGAATTGAATCTAGAAATTGAATGATTAACTCGAATTGGCTAAGGTTCATGTGATAGGCGGGGTGAGAGGATTCGATCCCTAGTCATTTTTCTCGTATTATTAATTCACGTTTGCATTGTTACTGATTACTCAAATTACCAACTTTTACAATCTAAGAATTTACAATTTTGCTATTGTTGTCAACGCGCAATCCCTGTGGAATCGACCGGTTACTTACCGTATTTTACAACTTGCAACGACAATTGGTACACTTGCCAAAAGTCTTAACATGAAGATATGCAACTCACTTCAACATTTTCAATCTTCGCAAAAATTTGAGTCTGGCTAAGATTGCCCTACTTCGAAAGGAATTCACGAGCCTGCATTACAATAATGTATAAAGGTCTGTTAATAGAATTTGAATGAGTCTAAGATGGCAAACTTCAGTAAAGGATTTGGAGCTCAAAGTACCTCACGAACATCTTCTGATAAGTTTGTAAAGGTTTCTCTCTTTGTGACAACATAAACTAGAAAAGAAGAGGAAACAACTTTAGAAATAGAAATGATAAACAGAAATCACCAAGAAAGAGATGATCACCTCTCAGAACCAACAAAGCGCCTCCTAGTCATATAGCTGTCACATGAAAACGCACTTTAGGTTAGAAGCTCTGAACAGAGCCAAAAATGAACCTCAAGGCCAAGAAGCTCTGGACAGAGCCACAAAAGGGTTTCAAGCGAGAGAAGAGAAAACGAAAATGAAGGGAGAGGATTAGGGTTTCAAGCGATAGCGGAGAAAACGAAAACGAAGGGAGAGGAAGAGAGCCAGCGGAGAGAAGAAGAGAACGAACGAGGAGAGGAGGAGAGGAAGGGAGGAAGATATGTGATGTTCAGAGAGTGAGAGAAGAGATAGAGAAGGTTCAGAGAGTGAGAGAACAGGAAGAGATCGTGAGAAAGATAAAGATGTGCGATGGAAAACTAGAAATAAAATGGACCTTTAGCAACGGGTGTTTTAAACAACTGATGCTAAATGTCTGACGCAGATACATTTAGCATCAGTTGTTTAAATAACCGATGCTAAATGTCTAACGCTGATACCATTAGCATCGGGTTTTTAAACACCCGATGCTAAAGGTAGGCGTGAAAATTGAAATCTTCCATTTAATTGCAAAATTGCCACCGCATCTACATTTAGCATCGGGTGTTTAAACAACCGATGCTAAATGATGCTTTTTAAAGTCAATTTTCCACTAGTGAGGAACAAAATTAGATATTGATATGGCACTATATTCTCCCAAGTCTCGTAGAAACTTATTGAGTTTCAAAGATATCCGCTTAAATGGTTACCATATTGAAACAACAAATGAAGAAGATATCGAATATCTCTATATCACGAGACATGCCGCAGGAGAAATAAGTATATTGGAAAAATTACCAACATTTTCAAAAGGTTTGTACTACACCTTTATTAGTACAATTGAAACACATTCTATTGTAAACCAGAAGTTTAAAAATCACAACAAGTTTCTCATTTGGCATGACCGGTTGGGCCATCCCGGTTCTATTATGATGCGAAAAATAATTGAAAATTCATGTGGACATCCATTGAAGAGCCGGGAGATTCTTCAATCCAATAATTTTTCATGTACTGCATAATTAGACCATCACCAACAAAAATTGAGGGTGAATCTCTTGCATTTTTAGAACGGATACAAGGTGATATCTGTGGGCCAATACACCCACCATGTGGACCATTTAGATATTTTATGGTTTTAATCGATGCATCGACTAGATGGTCACATGTCTGTTTGTTATCAACTCGCAACCAAGCGTTTGCGAGATTTCTTGCTCAACTAATTCGATTAAGAGCTCATTTTCCTGACTACCCAGTTAAGAAAATATGCCTTGATAATGCTGCTGAATTTACATCTCAGGCATTCAATGAGTATTGTATTTCTATTGGAATCGATGTTGAACATCCTGTAGCACATGTTCATACACAAAATGGGCTTGTAGAGTCATTCATTAAACGTCTAAAGTTGATTGCAAGACCAATACTCATGAAATCAAAACTTCCAATTTCTTCTTGGGAACAAGCAATATTGCATGCTGCAACATTAGTTCGCATCAGGCCAACAAGTCATCACACTTATTCTCCCTTACAATTGGTTTTTGGTAAAGAGCCTAACATTTCCCATATAATAATTTTTGGATGTGCAGTATATGTTCCAATCCCTCCACCAAAACGCACAAAAATGGGTCCCCAAAGAAGATTGAGAATATATGTTGGATATGAATCTCCATCTATAATAAAATATCTCGAACTATCAACAGGAGATTTATTCACAGCTAGGTTCGTTGATTGTCACTTTGATGAATCAGTTTTCCCAATATTAGGGGGAGAGAATAAACAACTGGACAAGGAAATTCGTTGGAATGAATTGTCACTTTCTCATCTTGATCCTCGTACAAAACAATGCGAACTTGAAGTTCAAAGGATAATACATTTGCAAAATCTAGCAAACGAATTACCAGATCACTACAAAAAAAACTGGTCATTAGCGACGGACATTTCCCACGCAAAATGACCTATATCCGTCGCTAATGGTCATTTGCGAGGGAATTAGCGACGGACTAGTTCCCTCGCTAATTCCCTCCTCGCTAATGGGATTAGCAAGGGAATTTGAATCCCTCGCTAATTAGCGAGGGAATATGTCGTCGCTAATTCCCTCGCTAGGTCTGACTGTTTCTGTTTTTTTAAATCTGCTTATTTTTATTACTATTATTATTATTATTATTTCCAGAGAGAGAGAGAGAGAGAGGAGTGAGAGTGGTGGTGGCGTGGTGGTGGTGGTGAAGGTGGCGTGGTGGTGATATGTGGATGGTAGAGAGAGAAGGAGAAGAGTAAGGGAGAAAGAGTGAGAGTGGTGGCGGCGTGGTGGTGGAGGTGGTGGTGAAGGCGGCGTGGTGGTGATGTGTGGATGGTAGAGAGAGAAGGAGAAGAGTAAGGGAGAAAGAGAGGGAGAGAGAGAGAGAGGAGTGACAGTGGTGGCGGCGGTGGTGGTGGTGGTGTGGTGGTGGTGTGAGTGAGAAGAAGATGAGAGAAGAAGAGTGAGTGAAGAGGAAGGGTGGCGTGGTGGTGGTGTGGTGGTGGTGTGAGTGAGAAGAAGAGTAAGGGAAGAGGAGAGAAGAAGAGTGAGGGTGTTGTGAGTGAGAAAGAAGAGTGAGGGTGTAAACGGATTTAAGGAAAAAAAGTAAAAAAAAATGCGAGGGAATTAGCGACGGAACTGTCTGTCGCTAATTGCTGCACATTTACCAACCCCTGCACTGAGTCCCATCATTTGAAAACTGTCAAAAATTAGCGAGGGACTGAAATTCCGTCGCTAATTTTCCCGCCCAAGCCATTAGCGAGGGAATTTCCATCGCTAATGTCTAAATTTCCGTCGCTAATTCTCAAAAATACGACAGCCCCTATTCCCTCGCAAATTCTGTCGCTAATCCCAATTTTTGCGAGGGACCATTAGTCCCTCGCTAATTTCCGTCGCTAATGGCATCTTTTCTTGTAGTGGATGCATTAACTGATCCTAAAAGAGTGACTAAATCATATATTCCAGCTGCTAATGCTCCAATCAAAGTTGATGTCCCTGTTGGACAACCTAACATTGCAAATGATCAGACTCAACCACGCATGAAACATGGTAGACCTATCGGTTCTAAAGATAAAAATCCTCGATCAAGAAAATGAGCTAAAAGGATAAACGACTGATGATATAGAAACTCCAAGTGAGGATACAAAAACTCCAAAGGGTTCTTCAAACATAATTGTTGAATCAGTTCCAGAAGAGACTAATCAGGTACCTGAATATATTGAAAATGAAGAGATCTCAATAAACTATGTCATGAATGGAGTACGATGGAACCGAAACATAGTCAATATTGACGATATTTTTGTATATAATATAGCGCTAAATGTGATGAGTGATAATGAGGATCATGAACCAAAGTCCATCAAAGATTGTCGACAAAGAAATGACTGGACAAAGTGGAAAGATGCAATTGAAGCGGAATTAAACTCACTTTGTAAGAGAAATGTTTTTGGACCTGTAGTCCGAACACCTGAAGGTGTGAAGCCAGTTGGATATAAGTGGATTTTTGTACGAAAACGAAATGAAAATGGAGAAATTGTGAGATACAAAGCTCGACTTGTTGCTCAAGGATTTTCACAAAGACCTGGCATCGATTTTGAAGAAACTTATTCACCTGTAGTGGATGCAAATACTTTTCGATACTTAATTAGTCTAGTAGCACGTGAGGGGCTAAATTTACATATGATGGATGTGGTTACAGCATATTTATATGGTTCACTTGATAGTGAAATTTATATGAAACTCCCTGAAGGATTTCATTTTCCTACGACAAACAATCCAGGCTCTCGAGAAGATTATTCGATCAAGTTGAATAAGTCTCTCTATGGACTTAAACAATCTGGACGCATGTGGTATAATCGTCTTAGTAAATATTTGTTAAAGGAGGGATATAAAAATGACCCCTTATGTCCATGCAATTTTATGAAAAGATCTGAAAAAGAATTTGCTATAGTTGCTGTTTATGTAGATGACTTAAATATTATTGGAACTCCTGAAGAGCTTCCAAAAGCTATAGATTGCTTAAAGAAATAGTTCGAGATGAAGGACTTAGGAAGGACAAAATTTTGTTTGGGATTACAAAATTGAATATTTAAGGAATGGAATTCTTGTACATCAAGAAACATATATAGCAAAAGTACTAAAACAGTTTTACATGGACAAATCACATCCACTGTGTACACCAATGGTTGTAAGATCATTAGATGTGAATAAATATCCATTTAGACCTCGAGAAAAGGATGAGTCCTGAAGTACCATATCTCAGAGCAATTGGCGCACTAATGTACCTTGCTAATTATACACGTCCTGATATATCATTTGCTGTCAATTTATTAGCAAGACATAGTTCTTCCCCTACACGAAGACATTGGAATGGAGTCAAGCATGTACTTCGTTACCTTAGAGGTACAATGGATATGGGTTTATTTTATTCAAATGAATCAAGGTCAGATTTAACTGGTTATACAGATGCAGGTTATTTATCTGATCCTCATAATGGTAGATCACAAACAGGCTATCTGTTTACATGTGGTGATACAGCCATTTCATGGAGGTCTGTAAAACAGACCATAACAGCCACATCATCTAACCATGCAGAAATTTTAGCACTACATGAAGCAAGTCGGGAATGCATTTGGTTAAGGTCAGTAATTCAACATATACAAGAAACCTGTGGTTTATCTTCTGAGAAAATGATGGCAACAACTATGTATGAAGATAACACTGCATGCATTGCTCAATTGAAAGAAGGGTATATCAAAGGAGATAGAACAAAGCATATTTCACCAAAGTTTTTCTTCACTCATGATGTACAAAAGAATGGTGATATTGACATTCAACAAATTCGTTCATGTGATAACTTAGCAGATCTTTTAACAAAGTCATTGCCAAGCAAAACTTTTGAACAGCAAATACGGAAGATTGGTCTTCGTCGTCTCAGAGAATAGTTGAGGGGGAGAAATAAACATGAGCTGCACTCTTTTTTCCTTCACCACGGTTTTGTCCCAATGACTTTTCCGGGGTAAGTCTTTTAACGAGGCAGCCCTCAAGCAAATGATGTTGTACTCTTTTCCTTCTCTAAGATTTTTTCCCACTGGGTTTTTTCTTAGTAAGGTTTTTAATGAGGCATATCCTTAATAGACATCCAAGGGGGAGTATTGTAAATAAAGTGGATGTCTAGGCATTATTCTTTTCCATTATTGTATATATTAAATGTATGTCATAGGTTACAAAACTTGAGCCTATAAATAGGACTCATATCATTGTAGTGTGACACCTTCAAGAGTAATATACAAGAGATACTTCTTCTTCTCTCATTGTCTCATTTGCTTGTTCTTATTTTTGCTCTAGTTTTAGTCCATTTCACAACAAATTCACACTTGTTGCTTAATATTGTGTTAAAACTTAAAAGTAATCAGCTCTAGCAGTGCAGACTCAGACTCTCCGTAAAAGTAATAAATAATTCTAACTAATATAAGAATAGAAAAATAAAAATCATTAAAACAAGTTTATCTAATGATAATTGAAATGGTTTTTTTAAATATATCCTTTGATATTAATATAAAGTATAGAAAAAAGTTGAGTTTAAAATAAACATATCTCACATTACGATGGAAAATACATTAATAAAAATTTTCTTGTAACATGAATCCAAGGTAGTAGAAGAATTATTTTCGTTTGTATTTTGAAAATAAAAATAAGTTGGAAAATATGATAAGCTAGAAATTGGAGGTGAAAGCTTTATTTTCAGGAATTTGGATATTTGAAATTTACATAAGCAATAAGAAATTAATTTTATTTTTTTTGATAAGCAATGGAATTAAAGGGGCACAAGGGGTGCTCCAACCCTTTCAACAATATTCCAGGGGGCCTCGTTAAAAACTCCAAGGGCCAAAACCCCGTGGGAAAAAGACCCAAGGAAGAAAAAGAGTACCCCCGCTACTTGATTACAATCTCGACATACAACCTGTCGGACAGTTCAACCGGTCAACATAGTTACAATCATGGAACCATATCTCTAACTTTCTTCTTTTGGAGAGAGAAAATGGGGTTTTGTTTGGATTAAAAAAAATGAGGTTTTGTTTTGATAACACAATTCACTCATGTTTCCCAAGTCCCAAAGAATCACAAGCAACAGTTTCTCACACAATTCTCACCGCACTCATGTTTCCCACACCCCTCAAGATCGTTTGCTCAATGATACCAATTTGTAGGTGCAATTAGTAATATTGCTCTAGGCCCAATCTTGGAACCCACACGCGGAAACGACCCAAGAAACTCAAAACACAAACTGGGTTTATTGTTGAAACCCATGATCCGAGCACAAACTCACTTGACTCGAAACTAAACCCTAAAACATGGAGAGACACAGAAAATTGCCTTAGGGTTCGTATTCTCTTTCTCTCGTCTCTATTGTTCTCCTTCTTTTCTTTGAACATGCAACTCTGTTTCGATTTGGTGATACCTTCTTCAACAAATAACTCATTGAATCAGTTGTTACAAGATGTTGTTTCATCCTCCACTCAACCTCTCACTACCAGGCTAGTTTCTCCAAATGTTTCAGGGTCCGATGCTACTTCCAACCTAGTCGTGGTAGTATCTGACATGAGAATGTTTGGTAAACTTTGAGGTGATGTGTTAGATGATTTTGCTAACCCTATGACTACTAATACCCAAGAAATAGTTGCTGAGGGTGAGAATTTTGAGCTAGTTATGTCCAAGTCTGATGCTACTTCTAATCTATTAGAGTATTAGTAGCATCTAACATGAAAATATTAGGAAAACTTTAAGGTGATGTGTTAGACGATGTTGGTGATCCTATTGATACCGATACCCAAGGAACAATTGTGCGAGATGATAATTTCGAACCGGTTGTGTCCAAAACCCAATAGGAGAAATTGTGGCAAATAAAGAAATTGGTCGTTGGTTATAATACTCGTTCAGAAGCAAATTTTGTCCCTGTCTCCTTTTGATCTGGTTATTATAATTGTGTCCTTTAAATTGTCTAATAATTTGTCTCTAGGATGGATTATTGTTGGGGGTCTTTCGCCGTAATAAGTTCAGGGTTCCCAATTATTTCTTTGAATTTATTTTCTTTTCTTTCCAAGGGTAGTTGGTCTAGTCCCCCCTGGTCTATCCTCTGTCTTCTTTCTTTTTTCTCTTTTTTAATATAATCAGAGTGAAGTACTCTTTTTTCTTCTTGACGTTTTCGTACATCAGAAGGTTTTAACGAAGCTCCCTTCTGTCTGTAAAAAAACTCTTGAAATTCTTGTAGAAACGTTCGCGTGGAGCAACAAAGAAGAGAACGAAAGCTTCGCTAAAGCAAAACGAAGGCAGAGATGTAATGTATTTATACATGTGTAAACCCTTAAACAGAGGTGGTTAGGGCTAACAACCTTAACAAACCTTCTAATTTCAACGGCTATTTTAAATCTAAACTACTATAATTACTAATTTCGAATTACAAATTCAACAGTTTGTTGGTAATCAATTTCCAATTTCACATGAATTATAAAATATTCACTTTAAATGAAATTCAAAATATTTCTATTTATACTATCAAATGCATATTTCATGTAATGAAATGTGATTACTAGTTAAAACAATGCCTATATTAGAAATGGATCTATCTTTTCTCCTAACTAGAATAATTGACCCGTGCCATCCACGGGTATAAGTATACTATTGAAAATTGTTGTCAAATAATTTATATTTTGTAAGTTGGTAGAAAAACTCGTGTATAACTAAATGATGCAATTTTTTGTGAGTGGAAAATAATATTTAAACTATCAAAATTTCATATTAATTTGTTATTTTTAAGCACAATATCATATTGCGGTGATTTGTCCCTCACTGTTGGTTGTCTTGGCTTAATAAGTTATGTCCCTCCATCCCCAACATTAAATTGTTTCTAAGTGAAAAAAAGTTATGTTTTGTCACGCGCTTTCTTTAATGATGATCATATGTCTGATTGTACCAAATTATTATTATTATTATTATTATTATTATTATTATTATTATGCATTACGGGACATGTCTAAGAGACTAACATCTAAGAATTTGGGTCTTAAGATACATTCTAAAATGTATTTTTAATAATTCCTAAAACCTAATTTTATTAATTTTGAAAAGTAAAATAAATAAGATAGATCAAATATACATGAAGAGATTTAATAAGTGATTCATTATAATTTTGTAAAAAAATAAGTGATTAATTGCAATACTCATAAACGTCTCTCACATAAAAATTAAATATTAGTCATTTAACTTATATTCATTATGAAAATAATTTATATAATATAACTTTTTAAATAGTTTTTTTTAGAAAAAATACTTAAATAACTCTTAATCAAAAAGTCTTTGAGTGTTGATAATTAAATAATTAAATCAAATTAGAAAAACATATTATTTAGTCTTTATTATGGATAGTATGTGTAAAACATTAATTAAAAAAAAAGATATTAATGACTAAATTGTTGTAGAAGTGACACAAGGAATAGCAATTAATGAGATTCATTCTCAAATGTTATATATATAGATTACAAGTTTGTTGTAAAAGAAAATTGTTGTTGTATCTAGAGCTATCTATTTCTGGTCGAGTGGGATTGGGCGAAAATAAAATAAATTTGGGGCACTAATTTCTTGACCCAGCCCTATGCGGGTTCCAAGCCAAATGGGCTGGCGCATAGGCCAAAACTTGTGCTCGGCGGATTTTATTTTGAATGCTCATATTGAATTATGTTGCACAAAATAAAACTACAATAAATATATATATATATATATATATATATATATATATATATATATATATATATATATATATTAGCATTTGGGATGAATTGGTCTATAAAGTATATTTTTTGACAGATATAAATTGAATAACTCATCACAAAAAATATAGGATTTCATCATAAAGCCAATAACTAATTGAGAAGATCATGGGTCTATAAGTCTTCCATTATAAAATAACATAAGATCGAGTTATTTCTATCAAAAAATATTCTCATTATAAAACAAAAGAAACATACAAACACAAGATCTGCATTTTAGATCGCCAAGCCAAATCAACTTTTAACTCTCTTTTTAATTTTACGAGACTTTTAAAGAAATCATGTAAAGAGTAAATATGTAAGTGAAATTAATTGTCAAATATGGGTTTGAAATTAAAAGTGAAATGGCCCAATTTTAAAAAATTAAAATATACCAACGCCAATTTTTAAAGGTACCGAACCACAGAACCAGTGTGTTAGCTAACCAATGGTAGGTCGCCAATGTCGGGCCAACAAACTTTTGGGTCAAGTTGGGTTAAGCTAATTTTCTCGGACTCGTAGTTACTTGCCTAACCTACCTATTTTATTGCCCAGGTTCAGTGAGCCTGCCAGACTAGACTCTTTTTCTTTTCTTTTTTAATTAAAACTATATTGAAACGAACTAACCAAAATTAAGAATAGTCCGAAAGCAAACCACAATCATGTTGTGGCACATAATCACACCGGGACACACATAAAACTAGCCTAAAAATGGCTCAGGGACAAGAGGAAAGGTGGAAAAAGAGAGAAACTCTCTAAATTCTCAAGAGAACTTGTTGTTACTTAATTATTGCTTGGATATTGCCTGGATCACAATTGTTTGGTGATGAGCCCTATTTATACTACTCTTGTAGGGCTTACATTACAAAATAGAGGGATCTAGAAGCATTGATTACAAAAGAAAAATCTAGAGATATGAATACTATAGTTCCTATTACTAGAAAGATCTAGAAAACTTAAGATTGGACTAGTTCTTAATTATATCTTATTTAGTAGTGTATCTTGAAGGTTCCATAATACCCTTTATTTCTAGAAACTTCTATCTCATTCTCCATCATTCTCCCCGGGTTGGAGGAGACTCGTCCTCGAGTCGAAAATCTTCTTCATCTCCAAAGTATGGTGAAAGATCAGCAACATTGAAAGTTGCAGAGACTCCATAGTCACCTGGTAGCTCAATTTTGTAGGCATTATCATTGATTTTCTGCGCAATTCTGAAAGGACCATCAGCTCTTGGAGATAACTTGGCATTTGGTTTATTAGGAAATCGCTCCTTTTGCAAGTGTATCCATACCAAGTCTCCTTCCTTAATGATGGTGATGGTTTTACGATTTGGACAATCAGAAGCAATATGTCCAAACCCTTGGCATTTGAAGCATTTGGGTGTCTTAGAATTGTTCTCTTTGGTTGTCTTTGGTTGGGGTTTGATCGAGGAACTAGGTTCTTGGGTTGATGGTTTGTTATGGTGGACATAATTTTTGGTGTAGGAAAGAGGTTGGTATGAAGATTTTTTAGGTAATTGTTTCTCAACCCGAATGGCTAGACGGATAACCTCATCCAAGCACCAATATTGTTGAAGTTGGACTGGGTGTGCAATTTCAGTGTTTAGCCCCCCAAGGTATCGAGCAATCGTTTGCTCTTCCTTTTCTTGGATGTCACATTTCATCATTAACTTCTCAAATTCTCTAGTGTATTTTTCTACTGACAAATATTTTTGACGAAGATTTTGTAAAAAGAATTGAATAAAATTGTCTTGATAATAATGAGGAGGTAAAAACTTACGGGTTAGTTCTTGACGCATCTTCTCCCATCTTTTCCCACCAAATTGAAGCGTGTTTCTTCAGCTTGACAGCAATGATCTTTACCTTTTGCTCCTCGGGAACCTCCTTATACTCAAATACACGTTCAATGGTTTGTACCAATCCACAAACTCATCGGGTTGTAGCTTCCCTTCAAAATCTGGAATGTCTACTTTGATATCATTCATCCGAAGTTGACGTCGGTGTGAGCGACTGCTTCTAGATGATGAAGAGTCACTACTGGAGCCATCATCTTCAAATCTTCTTCGTTGTGCTTCCAATAAGGCTTGTTGGGCATTGAGAGTCTCTTGTTGTTGTTGAATTTGTCGCCTCATTTCTTCCATCTCGATTTCATGCAAAGACCTTTCGTTTTGTCTTCTGGGTGGCATTTTGACAATGATGGTTGATGATCTTTTTTGGTGAAGATCGTGGCGGTGCGTGGAAGTTTTGTTGGCGGTGTTAGTTTCACGAACAAATGGCCGCAAAGTGAAGTTTTGGGATAGCAACTCCTTGCTCACTTGAAAACTCACTTTCCGTTGATTTCTTCGCTCCACTCAACTCCGAGATATCGTAACCTGCTCTGATGCCAAATCTGGCTCAGGGACAAGAGGAAGGGTGGAAAAAGAGAGAAACTCTCTAAATTCTCAAGAGAACAATTGTTGTTACTTAATTATTGTTTGGATATTGCTTGGATCACAAATGCTTGGTGATGAGCCATATTTATACTACTCTTGTAGGGCTTACATTACAAAATAGAGGGATCTAGAAGCATTGATTACAAAAGAAAAATCTAGAGATATGAATACTCTAGTTCCTATTACTAGAAAGATCTAGAAAACTTAAGATTGGACTAGTTCCTAATTATATCTTAATTAGTAGTGTATCTTGAAGGTTCCATAATACCCTTTATTTCTAGAAACTTCTATCTCATTCTCCATCAAAAAATCACACCATACATCATAGATTTGGATTCTCTAAAATCACTTTTCTCTGAATTCACCTAGACTTTAGAGAATCCAAATTTTTATAATTCACATTGTATCTTTTGTATCATTTTGTGTTGTTCGTCTTCATCGAGACAAAAGATATCATCATGGAGTCTTTTGCAATCATTCGTGGCTAGGACTGCTATAGACGACAAACCTTGGTAGCATAATACTCCCTCCGTCCCATATTATACGTCGTTTTGGGTCATTTCACATATATTAAGAAAAGTAGTTACTTTTGTATTGGAAAGAGAAATTGTGAGTTAGTTTACCAAATTAACGTTTATTTATGACATTGAGAATATAAATTAGTAGAGTTATAAAAGAGATATTATTAAATAATGAATTGTATGGTAGGAAAAGAAACATTAATGTTTCATTGGGATTCTAAAAAGTCATGTATTATGAGACAAATTTTTTTGGCTAGAAAGTCATATATAGAGCTGTCAATTTGGCCCACGTGGGCCAGCCCACCCTAGGCCCACATGGCCCATGGACCAAAAAGCCCATGGGCCAAAAAGCCCACCACCCTAAGGCCCCACATAGGCCCCAAGCCCATAAGGCCCATGTGGGCCCAGCCCCGCCCATAGGCCCTGAATATTTATTTTGCAAAAAATGACCCACTCAACTTTGATGGCCTAGTTTAGCCCATGGGCCCTGAATATTTATTTTGCAAATAATGACCCACTCTTGGTGGTGGTGGTGGTGGTGGTGGTGAGTGTGAGATAGTGATGATGGTGGTTGTGGTGAGAGGGAGAAGAAGGTGGTG
This sequence comes from Astragalus membranaceus, assembly GCA_039519185.1. Classification (NCBI taxonomy): domain Eukaryota; kingdom Viridiplantae; phylum Streptophyta; class Magnoliopsida; order Fabales; family Fabaceae; genus Astragalus; species Astragalus membranaceus. The sequence continues at coordinate 162,631,028 of CM076854.1, read as the reverse complement.
GTGAGTGAGGGAGAAGAGGAAGGGGGTGAAAGAATGAAAGTGGATGTGTAAATAGTGGAAAAATAGGTGGTGGTGGTTGGTGAGAGGAAAAAGGAGGTGGTGGTTGTTGTGTGATGGTGGTGAGATGGAAAAGGAGGTGGTGGTGGTGGTGAGAGAGAAAAGAAGGTGGTGGTTAGTCGAAGGTGGTGGTGGTGGTTGTGGTGAAAGGGAAAAGGAGGTTGTGGTGAGAGTGAAAGAGAAGAGGAAGAGGGTGAAAGAATGAAAGTAGATGTGTAAATAGTGGGAAAATAGGTGGTGGTGGTGGTGGTGGTGGTGGTGGTGGTGGTGGTGGTGGTGAGAGGGAAAATGAGGTGGTGGTGGTGAGTAGAAGATGGTGGTGGTGGTGGTGGTGGTGGTGGTGGTGGTGGGAGTGAGAGAGAAGAGGAAGTGGGTGAAAGAATGAAAGTAGAGGTATAAATAGTGGGAAAAGAGGTGGGGTGGTGGTGGCGAGAGGGATAAGGAGGTGGTGGTGGTGGGAGGGAAAATGAGGTGGTGGTGGTGAGTGGGAGATGGTGGTGGTGGTTGTGGTGAGAGGGAGAAGAATGTGGTGGTAAGAGGTAAGGAGAAGAGGAATGGGGGTGAAAGAATGAAAGTAGAGGTGTAAATAGTGGAAAAAAATGAGAATAAAATTTGGGGGCCAGCCCACAAAGCCCTGGCCCCAACCCACTAAAAAATTTAAAAGTGTGGGCTGGGGCTAAAAAAAGCCCCATTAATAGGGGGCTTCAATTTTATGGGGCTTGATTGAGGGCCAATGGGGCTGGGCTTGGGGGCTTGGGCCAAATTGACACCTCTAGTCATATAATATGTGACGGAGGGAGTAACTTGGAAAGAAATGATCGAATGTTGTGATGCCTTTGACTTACACGGATTGACCAGCTGGTTTTATAATTATTTCTTTAGTCGCTGACTATCAATCACGATAACAACCAGAAATTAATATTTGTACAGCGTCCTAATTAACATGCATATAAACATCGAATTATTTCGTTAACCTTAGCTGGACGAAACAATATGGAGCTCTAAATCTTCTTTTTTAGCTGGCTTGACATATTCAACTCCAACCCTCTCTATTCTTTAGACAGAGTATATATATATATATATCATTACCAATAAGGAATAACCATTTCTAAATAAACCTCCCAAACATGTGCGATTGTAGTAAAGTCTTAGCCCCATTATGTATTTAAAAATATACATTCTAATCAATGTTTTTTGTTAGATCTAAATATAGTTACACTACTAGAAAAACAGTTTTTAGCGTCGGCCAAAAGCCCATGCTAATAGGCCAAAAGCGGACGCTAACTGTGAATTAGCGTCGGGTTAGCGTCGGCCACGTGTCGACGCTAAAATGTTCGAAGGTAATTGTAGCGTCCCGTTAATTTAGCCGACGCTAACTTTAGCGTGGGCCTGGCCGACGCTAAAGCTGACGTTACTGCTAGGGCCGACGCTACCTAGTCAATAAAAAAAAGTCAACGAATTATCTAGCGTCGGCCTGGCCGACGCTAAAGTCAACAAAAAAAATGTCAACTCCAACATTTAGCGTCGGCTAGACCCACGCTAATTTAAGTTTTTTTTTTAAAAAAAAATTGCACCTGATACAAGCCCCAACATAAAGTGATTCACACAACATATACACTAAATCCAAAGAAATTTCCCATTATACTTGAAATACCAAAGAAAATGGTTCACCCAACATATATATTAAAGTTGCTATCCTACGTAGGTAGCTCAGTTGGCGAGCTAAGGGATATCGAAGGAGTGCACCAAAAGAGTGCAAGAAGGAGGTCCCGGGTTCAAATCCCGGAAACTAACATTTCCCCACCCCCCTAACATTGCTTATCAAAAAAAAATATATTAAAGTTGCTTATATGATATGAAAAATCCCAGTCCTATAAAATTAATTTTCATGATTAAAGTTCCTTATAATTTTCATGATTGTTTTTATAACCGAATATATGCTCCTCCGCATATATTGCTTAGAGTTTAGTTAACTAGTAAATACATGCAAACAGAAAGCTTAAAAGTGACTTGACTCCCAAGCTTGAGTGCAAATGGATGGCTGGCATATTCTAACCATAACAGAATTAAGCTATGTATATATGGGTAACGACTTAGGTTATCGAGGAATCCTCAGTAACAATTACTAAATTTTTTGATGATACAACAATCTAATGGTTAGTACATATACTAACCACAATTTAGTGTTTGTGTGATGAGTGAGCGGGTAAATGAAAACACTCGTTACTATCTACTAACCACAATTTAGTGTTTGTGTGGTTTCCGAATTTTTTCATTGATGAGGAAATAATTATTATACCCATTTATTAACAATAGCATGTTTAGTACTTTAAGTCAGACTGCAACTTTTTCTCTAACAATCGGACTTATACTATTATAGAATGTCGTTGCCGAACTATATAAATAGTTAAATAGTTAAATAGTTAAATAGTTTTTCTAAATTAAATATATAGACGACATTCTAGCTAATTCTACATTATTTGTACGTATCATCTCTATCCATTGGTAAGGTGATTATCTAAATGCAATGAGATGGAGTAAATGCCAACAATCATTGAAGTTTGCAATTAACTATATCATTTTGAACGCGTATTAGGGCACAAGTTAATTTTAAAACAATTTCTCTCACAAATTCAATGCATAATGTAAAGCTTAGCTGCTTTTTTTTCTTTAGAAAAACGATATCTAATGCCTATAAAAGGGAGCAAATTGCATTGTAGTTAAGCACTCAACTCTCTAGCTAATATTACAAAAGAGAAGAAAAGAACAAACGCAAATTAAAGGATTCGAAACATGAAGATGAGATTCTTCTTTGTAACTTGTGTGGTGGTCATGTTGTGTTATTTCCTTGGAGTTTGTGAAGGAGGCAACCTCCGAAAGAATTTCTACCGCACATCTTGTCCTCAAGCTGAACAGATTGTTCAGAAAAAAATCCAGCAGTTTGTCTCTCAAAGGCCCAATTTGCCTGCCAAGTTGCTTAGAATGCATTTTCACGACTGTTTTGTTAGGGTAAAGTAGACATACCTAGATATATCTTTATATTATTGTTCTCCTAGATACTATATGAAGTTTTTCCAATAACATTTCAAATTTAAATGCAACGATGCTAATTATAATTACTTTAAGTGAAATGATTGAACACAAAATAATATTTGAAATATTTTTCAGGGATGTGATGCTTCGGTTTTGTTGGAGTCTACTGCCAATAATACAGCGGAGAAGGATTCCATTCCAAATTTAACTTTGGCAGGCTTTGATGTTATAGATGACATAAAAGAAGCCCTCGAGGCAAAATGTCCTAAAACTGTATCATGTGCTGACATACTCACATTGGCTACCAGGGACGCTGTTTCTGTCCAAGTAACTAAGCTAACCATTATATATTCTTCTAACAATCAATACATAACTTTATTGCTTCTATTCCTATTATACCGCTAGATTTTTTAAAAAAAAAGAGAGAGGGATAGGTAAAATAGGAGGACCTCTCAAGAGTCATTCATTCTAGTATTACTCTCGTCCAAACACACTTAACTGTGATTTTCTTGATAAAAAAATACTACTAGAAAAAATTGAATTAATAAAAAATTAGAAACAAGAAATAAAATTTACGGGTGAAATTAGAGACAAATTTCATTTTTTATCTCTAATTTCTATCTATAAGTAATTCAATTTTTTGAGTTGAATTATATACACATCATAATTTACATATCTTTATCCATGTAGCTAGCCTGAAGGCTTAATTTATTCATTCAATTCATATATATATTTACAGTTCAATAATAAGCCTATGTGGGAAGTGCTTACGGGTAGAAGAGATGGTACTGTGTCAAAAAGTAATGAAGCTCTCGTCAATATCCCAGCACCTTTCCACAACATCACACAGCTCAAGCAAATCTTTGCTAGCAAAAAGCTAACTCTGCACGACTTGGTTGTATTATCAGGTACACTTAAATAAATTATATCTTTGACAAATTCAAATGCTACATATATATATATATATATTAACCAACATATATACTATCAATGTATATATAGGAGGACACACTATTGGAAGAGGCCATTGTAACTTGTTCAGCAACAGGCTATTCAACTTCACAGGAAAAGGTGATCAAGATCCCTCTCTGAATCCTACTTATGCGGAATTTTTGAAGACAAAGTGTCAGGGTCTGAGTGACACAACCACAACTGTAGAGTTAGATCCTAATAGCTCAAAAGACTTTGACAGTGACTATTATTCTATCCTTAACCAGAACAAGGGTCTATTCCAATCAGATGCCGCACTTCTAACAACAAAGCAATCTAGAAACATTGTTAACGAGTTGGTCAATCAAGAAAAATTCTTCACTGAGTTTGCACAATCAATGAAGAGGATGGGAGCCATTGAGGTACTCACAGGCTCTGATGGGGAAATTAGGAGGAAGTGCTCTGTTGTCAACTCTTAAGAATGTATGTATGAGTATCAACAACGTTTCCGCTTTTAAAATCGAATTTTCTATTCTTTTGTAGTGTATTGTTCTCGGTTGTGAAGTCGTTAATAAGTTGAAAATTTATTCACTTTGTGATAAGATTCCAATTCAATATTAATTCACACGTTATTTGTTTGAGCGTAGTTGCTTTTCTTGACTCTGGTTATGATGATATATGTGCTTCAATGTTTTGAATTCTCTTCAATACTATTAGCTCCTTAACATTGTGTTCATTAAAAGTAACCAGCTCTAGCGGTGGATACTCAGAATCTCCGTAAAAGTAATAAAAAAATTCTAATCTAATCTAATATCTAATATCTATTTATCTAATCTAATCTAATATCTATTTATTTATTTATTTATACAAACAAACCTCATATGAAATTACCAATTTGGATCTCTTATTAACGATACACATATCTAATTTAAGGGTCATAATGTCATTACCATCTCTTTTTTTCTTTTTCTTCTTATTACACTCTCTTTCATCCTTTTCACTTTTCTGTTACACTCTCTTTCTTCATATTTTCTTTTTACTTTACTTTTACTTTTCCCATAAACAATTCTTCTCTTTCTCTTATCACTTCACTTTTATTTTTTTAACTAAATTTCTAAATTTATACAAACACTACTCTACTAAAATTACCTATAAAAATGTAAATGAGCCACACTAAAAAACAAAAAAAAAAACTCACATTTTTGGAAAAAGTTATCACCTTAAAATTTTAATTTTTTTCCCCAAAATTTATTTACACTCTTATTGATAATCTACTATCACCTCTTATTGATAATCCACTGTCTATCTTTTACTATCTACTATAATCTACTAATCAACTAAAATAATCAATTGAAACTACGAGATAACTGTAATGATATACATAAAAACGCAGGATAACAACACTTATATATAAAAAAAACACAGAATTAGTGTTTTTCATTCATAATTAAAAATTTTGAAGACTACTATAAACCTACTATCTAAAAAACAAGAAGATTTAAATTTAATGACTATTTAAATTACTGATTAATATCTAAAAACACAGGATAACTACACTGATATATGAAAAAACACAGTATTAATATTTGTCATTCATAATTAAATTTTTTGAAGACTACTATAAACCTACTATCTAAAAAACAAGAAGATTTAATGACTATTTAAATTACTGATTAATATTTAAAACCAATATTTCTTATTGATAATCTACTGTCTACTATAAATTATAATCTACTAATCAACTAAAATAATAATTGAAACTACGAGATAACTGCATTTATATATAAAAAAAACACGAGATTAATATTTTTCATTGATAATTAAAAATTTTGAAGACTACTACTACAAACCTACTATCTAAAAAACAAGAAGACTTAATGACTATTAATTTAAACTACTAATCAATATTTAAAACAAATATTTCTTATTGATAATCTACTATCTAATTTTTACTATCTACTATAATCTACTAATCAACCAAAATAATCAATTGAAACTACGAGATAACTGTATTGATATATAAAAAAAAACACGGGATAACTACAGTGACATATAAAAAAAACACGGGATTAATATTTGTCATTGATAATTATAGTTTTTGAAGAGTACTATAAACCTACTATCTAAAAAAACAAGAAGGCTTAATGACTATTTAAACTGATTAATATTTAAAACACATGTGACAAATATTTGTCACTAATACCTAAAAAAGGACAAATAATTATCATTGATATATAAAAAACACGGGATAAATATTTCTTATTGATAATTTACTATAATCTACTAATCAACTCAAATAATCAATTGAAACTATGAGATAACTACACTGATACATAAAAAAAAACGGGATAACTGCACTGATATATAAAAAATACGGGGATAACTGCAGTGATATATATAAAAACACGGGATAGATGCACTGATATATAAAAAAAAGGGATAACAACACTGATATATAAAAAACACTGCACTGATATATAAAAAAACACGCAATAAAAGCACAGATTGTTTTTAAATGTTACTTTTACATTTTTAGATTTTAATATTTATCTATTTTTTATTTGAAACTTCTTTTTTATCTACTTTAAATTTGTCTTTATTTTAACGGGGCAATATTCAAACTATTTAAATACTGTCTAAGTTCATTCATAAAAAAAATACGACAGCATCCGTGTGTATGCACCGGTATCCTACTAATATTAAGTATAAAAAATAATAATCATTAAATCAAGTTTATCTAATGATAATTGAAATGTTTTTCTAAATATATCCTTTGATATAGTAGAAAGTATAGAACATGTAATAAGTTGTTTCCATAAGTTCTCCCAAATAGTTTCACAAGTGTTTATACTAGTAGATAAGCCCAAATAAACCGTGGGAATCGAGCCATGTACCCTGAGGCTTAGGTACATGCTCAATGCATTCCCACTACCAATTGATCTAGTAGATCAATTGGTAGTGGGAATGCATTGAGCATGTACCTAAGCCTCAGGGTACATGGCTCGATTCCCACGGAAGACAAAAACTCCACAGGGGGTGGTGAAGATCATGAGTGCATCGCTGAGTAGCCTACTAAGTAACAAAATGGCCCAAGATGTTACAAAAAAAGGGGTCATCGAGGCAAAAGACACCTTGATGGAGTCTTTTTCAATCATGTGGCTGGACTGCAAGAGTGGTGGAGATTCTCTTCATTTCTCAAAATCTATGGATGGTACACATAGATGGAACTATAGGTGTAGTTAAAATGGGGCGGTACGTCGCTCCCCACAAAATCATAAAACATTGAGTATCCCTTTTTAAAAACCAATGTTTACCCCCTTCTATAAAAAACTATAAACCTTCCTAGACTATTTTTAAAAGTCCTGATGGTAGCTTCGTCCTTGATGGTACATTGCCTATTGGTAGCTTCGTCCCTGATGGTACATTGCCTAAGTTGTAAAGACTTATCGGGAAAAAAAAACTAAGTTGTAAAGGCTAATCCTTCATGTAAAAAAAAAACTAATCTTCCTAGACTATTTTTAAAAGTCCTGATGGTAGCTTCGTCCCTGATGGTACATTGCCTATTGGTAGCTTCGTCCCTGATGGTACATTGCCTAAGTTGTAAAGACTTATCGGAAAAAAAAAAACTAAGTTGTAAAGGCTAATCCTTCATGTAAAAAAAAACTAATCTTCCTAGACTATTTTTAAAAGTCCTGATGGTAGCTTCGTCCCTGATGGTACATTGCCTATTGGTAGCTTCGTCCCTGATGGTACATTGCCTAAGTTGTAAAGACTTATCGGGAAAAAAAAAACTAAGTTGTAAAGGCTAATCCTTCATGTAAAAAAAAACTAATCCTTCATTTTTTTTTTGAGAAATGGAGATCTACAAACTTGGTAGCATAATAACATGGAAAGAAATGATTGAATGTTGTGATGCCTTTGACTTACACGGATTGACCAGCTGGTTTTACAATTGTATATATATAAATAAATATAATAATTTAGTCGTTTTTTTGGTACGAATATAATTTAGTCGTTGACCATCAATCACGATAACAACCAGAATTATATATTTGTACAACACTACTCCCTGATTAACATATATTAGTATGTATGACTCGTGCGCTGCATGGGTATACATCATATTTTTACATGGATTAAAAAATTGTAGTATAGTTGCACATCACACGTTAAAAATGTAAGAAAAAAATGATTACTTAAAAGTTTATATATAATACACATTTAGTTTATCTTGAATAAATAAGTGAGATTTGACACAAAGAGAGAAGGTAAGTGCAATAGGCATTACCCCTTTGCCAAGTCCAAAATTCCCTTGAACCAATACAAAATGAGGCACACCAAGACATTTGTTATCTTTGTATTGTTATTCAAGCATAAAATGGATTTTGTAGTAGGTAATTGAAGATTTTTATCAAGAATGTGATAACTATTCTCTATATATCATCTCATTTTCTTTTTGAAGGAAGACAAAAAAGGAATATATGAAAAGAAATACTCCAATTATTACTTTATTGAGTCGTCAAAAACAATTTCAATTGGTGTTATTCAACCTCTTAAAATGTTTCGCACATAATTTACGATAATTGAAACGCTCACCAATTTTTTTAACCACATTCATATTAATCACATAATCAACGAATAAACAATACTCAATCGCACATTATTGCACATTCAAAATAGCATAAATTGCGCATTCATATTAATCCTATAAGCAACCGGGAAACTATTCTCAGTTAACCGTAAGATGACAACGATTTAAATAAATATCGTAAAAAAATTACAACAAAGGTTCAAGAAGAAAGAGGACTAATGAGGATAAAGAAGTGACCAAAATCATCTGGAAAATGCTTCAACTTCAAATCTTTATGAATTTACCTTCATTAGTGCATATAAAGACAAATTTATAAGCACAACATCCTTGAAAAATTATTTTTGAGAGTTAAGAATGTAACGGTGAGGAAAACAAAATTATTAGGAACTTCTGAAATAATGACATCACAACTTCATAAAATCTAACTTGAAAATTAAAGTTGTGTGACCTTTGCAATTCGCGCGTGACATTTTCATGGGCTCCAATGTCATCGCAATTGACATTAACAACCTGTCAATGAATTGCATTAGTGAGAAGACAACCTGTCAATCAAGTAATCAACTAATGATTTCTAAACATAAAACATGAAAAGAAGCTAAAGTTGATGGATTTCACATTTCAAGTGTACTCTACTCATATAGAAGTTATCTCATCCTTTGAAGTTATCGATGTTTATATACATTGCAAAGCAGGTTTAGCGCGAAGGGAAAAAAACCATAGCCAAGCTAATTGGAAATTTAAAAGATGGACTAAACCCACAACTAAAGCTATAAAAGATCATTTTTAGTATCAAAGTTAAATAGCATTGAATTAATCCAATGAACGTAGCTATAAACACAACATTTTAGCCACAACTCAATAATAACAAAATACAGAAAAATATACCACCAATAAATGTGGATGAGAGCACTTAGTATCTTTAGTTCTATGAGGATGAACATCAATACTTGAAAAATATACCCTTAGTTCTATGATGATGAGCATCTTTATGGAAAATATACCAGAAAAATGAAGTTTGCTCCAAGAAAACTCAATACCTTTAGTTCTATGAGGATGAGCACTCATGTCTCCCCATGGGCACCTGAAGCATGTATAGGGTCAGCAAAATTGTTTATGCAATTATTTTTTTCACTGAAAGTTATCATGTTATTATGAGATCCAATATGATATTTCCCCTTTTGATGAATATCATTGTTGCCTCTTAACTATTTAATAACCACATGTAATTAGAGTTAACAATAGTCTCAGACAGCTCTATCTGTCATGTGTTATAGCACAGAATCAATCAATAAACGCAATAGTCTCAGACAGCTCTATCTGTCACGTGTTATAGACAGCTCTATCATGTTATTAATAACTTTGTATCCAATGCATTAAGGTAGATTGGAGTGTCAAACTATTGAGATATGCCTTGTAATTCTATTGCTTGTAATTATAGTAGGTGTAGTTAGAAACCTAGTCGAAATGGGCCAGTCGAATGAGCTAGTCGAAATTATGGGTCTGGGCCTGTTTCATTGTATATAAATATAGACGTCAGTAGCATGTAATTCTGTACCCTACTTTTATGAAATTCAGTGCAACTTTTACCTAATTTTATATTGCCCTACTTATTCCTCTGACACCTAGCGCCGCCACTTCCTTTTCTTCTCTCCTTCACGTGTTTATCCCCAACAAACTGGTATCAAGAGCTTGTTAGATCCTTACAAAATCTATCAAGATTCATGGCAGCGCGAGACAACTCTGGTGGAGGTATTCCGGGGAACCTCCCAATCTTTGACGGAAAGGATTATGAACGATGGTGTGCGCAGATGAAGGTGCTGTTTCGATATCCAGATGTTCTTGATGTCGTGAATGATGGTGTTCCACCCTTGGCAGCAAACGCCACTGAAGCGGTGAGGAACAACCATCATTCGCTGAGGAAGAAAGATGGAAAAGGGCTGTTTTTGATTCACCAATGCGTTGATTCCAACATCCTGAACCTGATCATCGACTGTGATTCAGCAAAGGCAGCTTGGGACATCCTAAAGAACTCGTATGGAGGAGCAGATAGGCTGAAGAAGATACGTCTACAGTCGCTCAGGAAGCAGTACGAGGGCTTGAAGATGACAGATGGAGAATCGATTGGAGATTTCATTACGAGGTTAGTAGCATTAACTAATCAAATGAAAGGTAATGGTGAAACTGTGACTGAAGTAAAGAAAGTCGAAAAGGTGCTCAGATCCTTAACCCTGGAATTCGACTACGTTGTTACTGCTATCGAAGAATCCAAGGACTTAGATACATTGAAGTTAGATGAACTTCAGGGTTCCTTAGAGGCTCATGAATTGAGAATAAGGCAGAGAAGTTCAGAGAAAGAAACTGAACAAGCCTTGCTTTCATACTCCTCTAAGAGAAATTGGAAGGCAGGCAACAAGAAGAAGGGTAGAGAAAAGGGATCAAGCAGTAAGAAGAAAGAACAAGGATCTTTCGACAAGAAGAAGGGAGACCTGTCGAAAGTTCAGTGTTATAACTGTCAGCAATTTGGGCATTATAGGAACAAGTGTAAAAACAAGAAAGTTCCTAGGGATAAAGATGCAGAAGCCAAGTTTGCTAATGATAATGACTCAGACTCTGACTCAGAGGAGTTAATGCTAATGCCTGTTGAAGATGAGATTCGACTCGATGAAGGAATTGCTGAAAGTAGCGAGCAAAATAGTGGGAACACTTGTATAAGTGGATTCACTTGTGATGCTCAAAATACTTGTGCGATGTGTGTGTGGCAGGGCAGTGGAAACACTGGTAATGCCTCCAACATTGCCAGCAATGATAATGAAGAATTATCATTCATGACAGCTACTGACCCAGAATTACTGTTGTTGAAAGCTGATACAAATTCGACTGAAGAGAAGTCTGTCGAATGGTATCTCGACACAGGATGCTCAAATCACATGTGTTGTCACAAGGAGTGGTTTGTCGAACTGGAGCAGATAAGCAAAAAGATAAGGTTTGCAGATAACAGTAGAGTTACTGCTGAAGGAGTAGGTACCATAAAGTTCCTGTCGAAAGATGGTAAGTGGTGCTACATCCAAGGGGTAT